>CM065388.1:1455000-1480000 GCA_033060915.1 Euryodendron excelsum
AGAAAAATAAAAATATAAATGCATGAAAAAAGGATGGAAAAACCCCGGTGGGATAACACCCTCCTCCTAACTAGGGAAAAACTAAAAAAAAAATAATAAATAAATAAAACAAAAGAAAGCAAAAACTACTTAATTACTCCTACACTACCAAAATATACAAGATAAGACTATCCAACACAACATCGATGGTGTTTGCTTGCATGGAGCCACTTACCATTCACCATGAGTAATAAGTTCAATATTAATAAATATGCATAAGTACAAATACTATTGAGCCTAAAATCATATAAAACACTCATGCAAGTTTATAAAGGATAAAGAATAAAAATAGAATATTGCATGATAGGGATGTTAAGGCTCAATTCATGTTGAATAGAAGTATGGGATATCTCACTTTCCATTACTCCTTTCTCGGTCACCTTTTCCTGTTGGGAGTCCTTAATCTTGGGCTCCTCTCTCTTGGATTCCTCTCCCTCACTCTCCATTGTTATTTCCTTATTCACCTCTTCTTTAGATATCACTTCCCTTAGTCCACACATGTCAAGAAGAATAAGTACCTCTTCCTTAACATCATCCTCATCATCATCCACCCTAAGAACATCTTCCCTTAGATCAAACACTGCGGGAACATTGATGTTCTCTATTTCATATTCAGTCTTAAGGTCGATAACAGAGAGACCTTGGATATGACCACTCATATATGGAATTGGGAAAATTTCACATGTAGGATCATCATGAGGTTGAGCCGGAAGCTCTTCCTTCTCGCAATCCATTGGCTCTTGTGTTAACAGGGCCAATCGTTGAGTTAGGTCATCTAATTCCTGATGAATTTGTGAAAGAGTGTCAGCTTGTACCTCTGTAGTAGTATCCCTGAACCCCGATGACATACATGTGTGATACAGCATGTAAGATGATTGTATGTTCTCTTGACTCTCTACCAAAGGTTGATAAGATAATGAAGGATATGTCTCGTGAAACGTGTAAGGTGAAGTAAAAGGTGTATATGAATCATAAGCATATGGTGGAGACGAAGATGGTGCATGGTAGTACGGTTGTTGTGGTGGTTGTTCATAAGAAGCATATGGTGAAGCTCGAGAGCTTCACTCCGAATAGTTTGAGGGTGGATAATAGTCTTGTGGTTGTGTCGTGTATGAATCAGGACTTGTAACAATAAAATTCTAAGGATAATCCATGATTAAGATGTATGCAAGACCAACCAATAAGTATATGAAAATAACCTATCCTCCCAATCCCAACACAATAATGCACAAACCCAACGTAACCAAAAGAAAAACAAAAATAAGTGCTCGAAAATAAAAGATGGAACGAAGTTACCCAAAAGAGCTATTGTGTTCCCTCGTGTTTGTAGAATGATGGTGAAGTGTTTTCTCCAAAACAAAATCTCCAAGGCTTGTCCACCAACGTAAAACGCAACTTCCTCGCAACGACGCCAAAAATTTGATCGCTCCCTAAAAGGGTGATACTTAACTGCAAGTGCACTACCACGATGTAGTAATAATTTCTCGTAAGTACGAGGTCGATCCTACAGGGAAGACGGTTTACGTAAATAGAAAAAATTACCGTGAATCAAAAATCTTAGGAAAAACACTCCAATAAACAAAAATCTGATTTTAGGTTGAGAAAAGATTTGTTATCTAATTTAAACTAAAAAATAAATAAAAAGTCCTGGGGTCAATCGTTCCAATCAATTGCGTCTCTTGAAATTCCGAAGGAGATAATTTAATAACTCAAATCCTTTGACTACGTCGCGAGTCTCGGATTCAGAAGATTTAGAGATAAAACCAAGAGTTCTTCAAAACTTTAACTTCTAGAATAAATCGGGTTGTTAGACTCAAGTACGTGCATCATTGGTTCGTGCAGCGCATATACTGAACCCAATTCACTTATAAACGTTATAAGGCAGCGCATATACTGAGTGTGGTATTCACTCAATATATATTGAAAGACTGAGTAATCTAATTATAGGAATTGAAAACTAAATGAAAACTATGAATAAACTACTCTAATCTACTCTTAAAACTACTCCTAAAACCCTAGTAAAACATCAACCCTAGCAATCCCTTCAAAAACATAAAACTCCTAAATCTATTCTACTTCCTACTAATCTCCCTACAACTAAAAAGTGAGTTAATCTATAAATCCCGTGTTTGTACGGATGGTTCCCACTGAGTGCTCAGATGGGCTGGGTCATTTCACGAAAGTTGTAGGTCTCAAAAAGTTATATGAAATTGACATATTGTAGGCCTGAATAGCCTTTCTAGTTCATGAGATATGGGTTTCTAAAGTTTCAACTCTATATGCTTCAACAGCTTGTATCTTGACAGCAACCTCTTGAAACCTATGATTAAATTGAATTCGAAATCATTCCATTCAAGCTCAAAACCATTTGAACGCAACTATGAACCGTTCGAACGCCCTTGCTGACCGTTCGAACGGACTTCTAACGCTCTTTGAACGGCTTTTATGCTATTTGAATCTATTAAACGGTCTTCGGACTTGATTTTAGCGTGACACCGTTTGACGCACCATTCAAACGCAACTATGCATCATTCGAACACCCCATTTGACGCATTTCGAACGCCAAATCCAATTTAGCATGAATTTATCCTTTTTAAGCCCAAATTCCTAAAAACATATATAAAACCAAGTCAGTAACAATTAAGATTAAAATAACATAATTAAACCTATTCTAAAGCTAACCAATAACTAATTGAAGGCATGTAAATTGTACTTTTATAGTACAATCACCACGTCAGCCGCCAGGACCCACTTTTGTCACGTTATCTACCGTGTCATCTGCCACATCATCTGCCACCTTGTCTGCCACGTCAGCTGCCGCGTCAGCTTCTGGTTCACCCGGGCTCATCTGAACCGGTTCAGGTTTGTTTTTTGAGTTATTTTGTACGTTTCATCTATTTTTTGTCCATTTTTGGTCTAGGTCAGACCGGTTCCTAGCTAATTTGGGCCTTCTGGACTTGTTTTTGGCCTTGGTTTTGCCAAATTCTGTATTAGATTTACTGTTTTGGTCATATTAGTCAATTTTTTAGCCGGTTCACTGCTCTTCTTATTTATTTTAGTCCAGTTCATAGTGGTCTTTGGGTAATTTGGGCCTGCTGATTCTGTTTCTGCACTTAGTTTTGGCTATTCTGCTCCGTTACTACAGTAGCTGCTATTTTTTGCACTCTTTTCTACTGTTTGGATTGTTTCTGCTTTTGGTTGTTCACTATGGATCAATCTAAGATTTCTAGACGTATTGTTGTCACTTTGGAAGGTCCCAATTATATACCATGGTCTAAGGCGATGTCTAGTTTGCTCAAGGGAAGGAAACTTTGGCTTTATATCATTGGAGATATTGAGTCACCGGTTAAGAGTGCTACTGAAACAGCTACTGGGTACACTGAGCGTCCTGAGGGTGAGGAGTGGGATAGCAAAAATCATCAAATTATCACGTGGTTTCGCAATACTTCTATTCCCTCTATTAGCCTACAGTTTGGAAGATTTGATACTGTTCATGCCATCTGGGATTTTTTGGCTATCAGATATACTACAGCTGATTTGGCTTATCAGTATCAGCTTCTGACTTCCCTATGTCGATTGAGATAGGACCCTGGACAGTTTATCAGTGCCTTCTTGCCTCGGATTTATTCTATATGGGACCAGTTGACTCCGTCCGAGCCTAAATGGATCAGTGCTGTTGATGCTGCTTTGTTTGCCACTTATTGCGATTAGCAGCATTTGATTATGTTTCTCATAAGCCTCTTTGATGTATATGAATCAGTTCGAGCTTCTCTCCTTCATCGTATTCCTCTCCCAACCCTAGAGCAGGCTATCTCTGAGCTCTTGTCTGAGGAGACCCGTCTTGGCCTTGTTCCGACTTCCCATGTGGACACTGCTCTTGCTGCTCCTAGTTCCCGAGCTTGTGGCTCCTCTGGTGGTTCTTGAGGTTCTTCAACCTCTGGTGGTCAGTCCTCTGGTTCAATTTCTCGGCATGATGCATGTACTTTCTGTCATGCTATTGATCATCGCTTACTTACCTATCCTGTTTGGGTTTGCAGGCATTGTCGCCAGCGAGGTCCTGGCCATTATCGGTCCGACTGTCCCAAGAATCTTACCCGCCAGGATACTTTTCCTCATTCCACTGCTGCTACTACTAAGGCTTCCTCTATTGCTTCTGCCTCTCCTACGCTGATCGATGTCAGTGATCTTCCTGCCCTCATTCAACAAATTATGTTCGCTTCCGGTAATCCCTCTACTGCCTGGTCTGCCACTTCAGGTATATCCTCATGGTACTTTGACTCTGGATATTGCAATCACATGACTTTTAATTTATCTGCCTTCTCTTATAAATCCTCTGAGTTTTTATTTCCTATTATCTATACTGCTAATCGCTCTTCTATGACTGTTGATTATGTTGGTCATGTCTCCACCTCTATTCTGTCTGTTCCCCATACTTACTATATTCCTAAACTCGATCTTAATCTTATTTCTGTTGGCCAACTATGTGATCTTGGTCTTACTGTTCGTTTCTCCTTTGTTGGTTGTGTTGTGCAGAATCAGCAAATGGGTCAGACTCTTGGGATAGGCCTTAGACATGGTCGACTGTTCCAACTCTTGCATCTTCATCTTCCTCTCTTCATTGCTGCCACCACTTCTACATCTTCTTCGTCACCATCTTTTGGGATTTGGCGCTCTCATTTAGGTCATATGTCATTAGGTCGGTTACATTTTCTTATGTCTAAAGGTGTCTTAGGTCCTGTTTCTAATGAACACCTCGATTGTCAGTCTTGTCAGCTTGCCAAACAACCAGCTTTATCTTTTAATAAAGGTACTTCTGTCTCTTCTGCTCCTTTTGATTTAGTTCATTTTGATATTTGGGGGCCTTCTCCCACTTTTACTATGGGAGGTTCCCAGTATTTTGTTATATTTGTAGATGATTTTTCTCGCTATACTTGGCTTTACCTCTTAAAGAATCGATCCCAATTATAACAAACCTACTATGATTTTGCTCGCATGATCAAAACCCAGTTTTCTCGTGATATCAAAGTCTTTCGCTCAGACAATGTTAAGGAATACTGTGATATCTCCTTTAATGCCTTTCTACGATCCCAAGACACTCTTCCCCATCGTTCTTGCCCTGGTAGATCTTAACAGAATGGGCGAGCAGAACGAAAACACCGTCATTTACTTGATACTACTCGTGCCCTACTTATTTTATCTAACTGTCCCGAGAGGTTTTGGGGGGAAGCTGCACTCACCACTACTTATACTATTAGCCGAGTAGCATCAGCCCTTCTTGGTAACCTCACTCCATACGAGCATCTATATGGTACTTCTCCCAATTACCATTCCCTTCGTGTCTTTGGTTGTGCCTGTTTTGTCTTGTTACAGCCACATGAGCGCACTAAACTGGAGCCTAGATCTAGTCTGTATTGCTTCTTGGGGTATGGGATTAAGCATAAAGGTTATTGTTATTAGGATCCTCTGTCTCGCCGCCTCGAGTCTCTCGTCACGTTGTCTTTTAGGAACATAAAATGTTTTCCTCTTTGTCTTCTTTTATATAGTCCTCTTCTTCTGCTCATCCCTATCTTACTGATCCTTCTATTGAACTTTTTCCTAAGGATGTAGATGTTCCTGCTGTGATTCCACCTCCTATTCCTGCGACTGTTGATGTTCTTGTTGTCCCTTCTGATGATGTTCCCCATACTGCGCCACCGGCTGCTGTCTATCCCGTGGAGTCCCCGTCTACTGATCTTGCTCATTCGATTGCACCTTCTGTCCTCTATCTAGTGATCTCCATGTCCATCATTCCACTCGGGTAAGGGAAGCTCATTCTTATCTTCGAGACTATCACTGTTTTTCCACTGTTTTAGCCCAGTATAAGCCTCATTCCTATCGTGAGGCAAGTACTAACCCTCTTTGGCAGCAAGCTATGACTGAAGAATTACAAGCACTTGATAAGACTCACACTTGGGACCTTGTTGATCTTTTTCCTAGCAAATCTATTATTGGGTGTTGCTAGATTTATAAGATCAAGACTCGATCTGATGGTACTGTGGAGAGCTACAAAGCCTGTCTGGTTGCTAAGGGCTTTACTCAGGAGTATGGTATTAACTATGAGGAGACCTTCGCTCCTGTCGCCAGACTTACCTCTATCAGGAGTCTTTTTGCTGTTACTGCTATTCGCAGTTGGCCCTTATATCAGATGGATGTTAAGAATGCTTTTGTCAATGGTGATCTCATTGAGGAAGTCTATATGCAGCCCCCTCCTGGACTCTCACCCTCTTCCAATCAGGTATGCAGGCTTCGTCGTGCTCTCTGTGGTCTTAAGCAAGCGCCACATGCCTGGTATGCCAAGTTTAGTTCTACCATTAGTGATCTTGGCTTCTCTGCTAGTGCCTATGACTCTACTAGTTTTATTCGTCAGTCTTCCCATGGCATTGCTCTTCTTCTTCTTTATGTGAATGATATGATTTTTACAGGCGATAATGCTCATGGTATCTCTACGCTCAAGGACTTTCTTCACCATCACTTTGAGATGAAGGACCTTAGTCCCTTGAGCTACTTCCTTGGTCTTGAGGTTTCATCTGGCCCTGCTGGATATTCTCTTACTCAGGCTAAGTATCCCTCAAATCTTCTTACCTGTGCTGGGCTTTTAGATAATAAGACTGCTTCTACTCCTCTGGAACCTAGTGTTCGCCTTACTTCTCTTGATGGTGAACCGTTATCTGATGCTACACTATATAGACAGCTCGTCTGCAGCCTTATTTATCTCATTGTTACTCTTCTTGACATTGCTTATGTTGTCCATCTTGTCAACCAGTTCATGTCTGCACCTCGCTCCACTCACTATGCTACTATTCTTCGTATCCTCCGATATGTCAAGGGCACCCTTTTCCTTGGTCTACATTTCTCCAGTCAGCCATCTCTTCAACTCCATGCCTACTCTGATGCTGATTGGGCCGGGGATCCTGTAGATCAACGTTCTACCACCGGCTTCTGCTTCTTTCTAGGCGACTCTCTTATCTCTTGGCGTAGTAAGAAGCAGACCCTTGTTGCTCGCTCTAGCACTAAGGCTGAGTACCGTGCTTTTGCTGACACCACACAGGAACTCCTCTGACTTCAGTGGCTACTTTAGGACATGGTCATCCAGCACTCTGGGGCTACTGTGCTTCATTGTGACAATCATAGTGCGATACTGATTGTTCCTAATGATGTCTTTCATGATCGTACTAAGTATATTGAGATTGACTGTCACTTCATTCGCCAACATGTGGTTCGCGGTACGGTCCATCTTCTTCCTATTTCTTCTGCTGACCAGACAGTAAATATCTTCACCAAATCTCTTCTACCGGTCGGTTTGATGTTTTCGTCACCAAACTCAAGTTGGTCTCTGCTAAATCTTCTTGAGTTTGAGGGGGATGTTGATGTATATATGTGTATATGTACTATGGTAGTTTAGTATTTCCGGTATTGTGGGTAGTATAGTCTTTTTCCCTCTTTCTAGGGCAATACTCTAGCCTAGCCTATATATAATGATGTTTCTATTTATTGTATAGTTACAGCCTTCATATTGATGCCACTAAATGCACTAAATAGAATACTATTTAGAAGGGCTTGTGGGGAGAGTAGTTAAATGCTAGTGTACGACTGAGCATCCAAGAGGGATGAGAAGCCAATAATCAAAACCACAAGAAGAGCAAATAAAATGGGGGTCCATTCTAACAAGTAGCGCCAAAAGGCCATGCTGACTAATCCCTAATATAAGTAATTCAATGCACTCATTTTCGCAGCATGCACGATCAACATGAATTAAATTCCTATGCACGTACTGGTTTGGCCAAGTCTTCAATATTGGGACCTACGCTGAAGTCAGAACCCATAAGGTGCATTGTACTACGATGATCCATGTCCATTTTTCTCCCACCCACTACAAGCCTCCAAATTGGACTCTACTCCAATTGCACTCATTTGTTGTTAATTTTTTACCTTTTTTTTTTCCCTTGCTCCAGTCCGTTATCAATGCAACCCCAAGTCCACAATAATGCATGATAAAAACAGAACAGACAACCACAACTGAAAGATTGGCAAGAAAGCAAGCCAAAATGAACTGCAATATTTGGTAAATGGATCCACCAATTGAGTAGGTGAAGGTGAGGGGGTTGGGGACCGGATCATGCAGCTAAAGGCAAAATAAGGGTCATAAGTATTTTCCCGCCTAATGTAACCTTATTTAAAAAATAAAATAAAATATGTCAATCCATGTGCAGGGAAAAATTATGACCACAGTGCAACCTCACCAATAACAGCTAGCCTACACAATTTCACAAGTGCAGCTAGATAACCTCTGGCACACTTGACTGACACCTGATTTTCAGAATATAATTTCAGAAAACAGTACAACTATCTCATACCCAATTCTTTCAAAGCACCTTGCAATGTCTTGGCTTCACAATTATGCATCAAAAGAAATAGCCACTTCCATGGTTCAGAAGGTAACTCCAAGAGCCACAACCCGCCAATGGGTCATGCTTTGCATGAGTGGTTATTTGCACAAAGACCCCTCACTAGCCACCAAAATGATAAGGGCCTCTTTATTGTGTGACATCCAAAAATAAAGGAAAGCCATCTTACATGCAGAGAGTAAATATCATATCCCAATGGGTAATGGCATAGAGAAAACGATGGCCATCATAAACAGAGAATACACAGTATCAATTCAAGGATCAGCACTGGCACAATCAGATAATATGCATGTCCAATTATGATACATAGAGACCAACATGTTGACCTGGCCAATCACAGGCAATGAAAAATGTTCAAAATGACACACAGACACCAGATATGATGTTTATAAGGTCCCTATGTGATGCATAAAAGATACTAGTACCTCATACAAAATAACGAGGTCCAAAAGATCAATGAAAGATGCATGCTAATTGATACGTATAAGAGGAAGCCTTTCATATAGCCCTCCGTAGGAAATTTGGGGTCCTTCAGACCAAAGAAATGAATTCGGTTCCAGGACTCGACTGTACAATGTAATAGAGGTAACAAATTCAAAAAACTGCACCTATGGCAATTTCCATCACTTCATTTATTACGAAGAACAGCATGAAATGATAAACAACACAAACCACACTCTTCCTTAATAACCACAAAACATAAAACAATTATGTACTAGTAATGAATTGTTACTGACCAGGGGAGATTGAAGCAGTGACCAAGCCAATTCGTGAAGGAAGATAGCTATTATATCCCACATACTACCAAACAAAAGCCACATTATCCATTCAAAATAAGTGTTCTCATCTAGAATAGCTACCAATACACAATTGATTGTGAACAATATTTAATTGGCACATTCTACTCTTTTCTATTCAATTAAAAAACCAAACTGGATCAAGAATCAGACTGGATCAAGCAGAGAAAGCATGAACAAATAGATTATGTCAATAATACACAATTCTACAAATCAAGGGTTGATAGGTACCTTTACTGAGCCTGAAGGGACAAAATGAATTTCTTAAGAATGGAAAACATAATTGGAAATTCTATATATTTCAGTTTGTGCAGGTAACCTCCTCAACCTGCTTGCTTTTGATACTGCAGTGACATTCGCAGACAAATTTCATAAAAATTCTGTAGCTATTAAAAACCTACAATTTTTCACACCATAAAAACAGAACAGGGGAAAAAGAAAAAAATTAAAAAAAGAAAGAAAGAAAGAGGAGAGCAGGGCGGCAGAGCTAATAACTACTCTTCCGTACTTCCCACACATATTTAAGGGGCAGCATACTTTACTTTTCAGCTCAATGGTTAACACATGAACCTTCAGAAGGACCAATATTACAGCAAGGAAATAAATTTTTTTTTTTGTTGATAAGTAATACTACAGCGAGGAAATATACACAAAGGATATTCTCAATAAACTACAAACTTGCCGATAAAACACTTGACTGCAGGAATGATGAGCACTATGACAGATGGAACTATCAGGAGAAGAAACCATAGCAACCAAAACCCAAAAATGCTCGCTCCAGTACTTCCATTGATAGGTCTACATGCTTAATTTTAGAACTTCACACAATCCAAAGCCCCATAACTGAAGAAACATGATGAAGAATGATGAACTATACCACCTTCTTACACTAGAAACATGTATCAACTTATTCACAATGAGGATATTAGTACCATTTCAGTTTGCCTATGCGTGTTCGATGATGTGTCTAATTTGGAAATACATAATCCCTAGCACACATTCATTTTATCCGAATAAATTAGCTGACCTATTAGTATAACTTAGTTTTTACAAGTGCAACTGCAACTTCAATAGTGACTCGTTAAACTAACTTATCAATTAACGTTTCGCGTTCAACGGCTCATAATCGAGTTTAATAGTTTAAAATCACACAATGAGTCCCTAATTCACATATAGTAGGCTCTGATATCACATGTAAGCATAAAATCATTCATAAAATATGACCATGAATTTTATGTGAATAAAGGAATATCAACATGATTCAAGATTCAAGAAGGATGCGAAACTTACCTGTTTGCTCCATGATTATTTGACCCAATAAAGCAACGGTTGTAATCTTAAAGAACGACACATTAGTAGCAAGTCTTCCTCTCTGTACCCACTCTCTGTATAACGGAATTTTATGAAAAAACAATCTGATGGTGGAAAGAGAGGGGACTTAGCCTCTATAAATATTAAAACCCTAGTCACATTAGGCCCCTCCATAAAAGGCTTAATTGACTAACCAGACCCACACTAAATACCGTCAAACTACATTAATTCAATAGGTGCACACTAACCCATACATGATAGATCACAACTTTATTGTGCTTACAGTGTTTGTCTCATTCTGACCTGGGTCTAACCCGTATTTAGAAAAATAATCATAATTAATGTTAACTCAATTTAGAATAGTCTAACACGATGATGTGTCTAATTTGGTAATACATAATCCCTAGCACACATTCATTTTATCCGAATAAATTAGCTGACCTATTAGTATAACTTAGTTTTTGCAAGTGCAACTGCAACCTCATTAGTGACCCGTTAAACTAACTTATCAACTAAGACCATGTTAGGACGTCAATGAAAATTAATTTTCTTCATCCAAGTTTGATATGTCTGTCTGATATTGCAGAAGGTAGCAGCAAATGCACAAATGTAGATGTTTCTTGTTGAAACAGTAAGAAAGCCAATGCCCAAACATAAAACGAAATTACTCTTCGAATCCTAAATATGATTTCTATGGCATATTATGGTCTTAGCTTTGATGGTTCCAATCATGATGAGAGATTTGCACCTCAACATGCCACATAAAAACAATAAAGCATTTCCACTTCCAGAATTTCCAAGCCACCGCCAAAAGAAAGTCAATTATTTATAATAAAAATATTCACAAGGTACAATTTTAAATGGCATGATTGCAAAGTAAACGCATTAAAAATATCACAGTTTAAGGTTGCATGTGGATCTCGAAAACTCTTCCATCATGTGGAGTCTATACAGGCTCCGCATCACATATTGATCAGTTGATTGATTCATTTCATCATAGAAAGAGAGAGTAGTCAGCTCATCTCCTAAAGGAAAATCACTAACTTCTAATCAATTTACACACAAAATACTGCGCCATTCACCTAATAATAAATGACTCCTTATGATGGAACCAAACACAAAAAACAGATGTTGCATGAGAAGCATGTTGTGAGGCAATGTATCCAAATAAACAAAGGTTAAACCTACAATACAAAGCATGCTCCTACTACAAAATTTGCAATAGGGAGATATTCCACACGGATGGAAAGAAAATTCCTTATCCCTGGTTACATTCCACGTATGTCAGATTTAAATTATTACCTTCGAAGTGGACTAGTTTCGGTCAAATTCTTCATCAATGAAAAGCTACGAACGCCCTCTCCGCAATAAACCAACAGTCTCGTGCAAACACAATATATATGACGATTCAAAAAGATAGAACTGATAGTAGGGAGTAAATCCATACTGTTCTGCTATTTAAAACCAAATTTCAAAACTTAAAGAGAATTGTTTACAAAGTACCAATGAAAATATGTTACATACACAAATTTCAACTGAAACTTCATCTTAAAGGAAAGCCGTTTTGCCACACCTTGCGAGGCAACAAGTGCCAGAGATGCATTTCTATATAACGGCCAAAGCTTTAGAAACAAAGTCAACCTGCTACAGATCTGATTGCACGAGAGGCAAAAGAATTATGTTTCTGCACCCAGGTCCTCAAAGGTGCCTGCTAAAAAGACAGCATGAATGATCGTTTCGCAAACAATGTTTGCAACTTCCTTTGAATGCATGGCTCTCACCTCAATGGCTCAACCATGCCAATTTTAAGGAACTGTTAAAAAAAAAAAAAAAAAACTGAATGAGGAAGATCAAAGGCCTCCAGGCACACACCCAATTCTCAGCCAAACAAACATTACAAGAAATTAGCCTTTTAGCGAGGAAAGTATTAGCGAGGGAACTAAATGTCACGCTAAAGGTACCCTTTTAGCGGGGAAAACCATGATTCCTCGCTAAAGTCTTCAATTGACAACATTTATCAACAAATGCAAAAATTCGTTGCTAATACTCGTCGCAAAATCTCTGGCGGGAAATCTTTTTGGCGGGATGTGTGGCGGGAGACTAAATTTTCAACGAAAAGTAATATTCCTCGCAAAATGTAATTAGAGGCAAAAGTATTAGCAAGGGGACAAATAGATCATTGCAAAAAGGTTTTGAAAAATAATTTTTACAACAAAAGCATCTCCTTGCAAAAAACTTCAATAACTTTTCACAACAAAATTTGTGTTCATCACAAATACTAAGATTATAAACATTTCTCAAGGCACGTTATTCCTGACTAGATGTATAATATAAAGTCATTAGCGAGGAACTCATAGTTTCCTTACTAAAAGAAATAATCACTTTATGTCATAGCGACGACATGTAAATGTCCTTGGTAATGGTGACCACAAAAATAACTAGAGGTAATTCTTTTGTTCGGTGGGAAAGAATTATTAGCGAGGAGAGATGAATTTCCTTGCTTATGGTGATCATAAGATAGTCTTTAGAAAGGAAATTATTAGTTGCTCGCTAAAAGTAGCAATCATATATGAAGGCTATTTATGCTAGTCATCATTCAAAAAAAAAAAATTTAATTGAAAGGTAATAAGAGGTAAGGTGGACATATAGCCTATTAGTCACCAAACCCGTTCAAGTTAACCCGGAATTTATAGTGCTTTGGGATGACTCGGTTAATAAATTATAAGAAGTCAACCTAATCTCTTAAGCTACGTACCTATCATTTATAACTAGTTGTTACATATGTCACGCTCCATAACCCGGCCTATACGGATTTAGGGTACATGACCGACCAATAACAAGGCTACCCAAGGCAGCATTACATAAACTGGTTGATCACCTGTGCATAATCATTTATAATGATGCATAACTGCGAAAAATAGAACTTTTGATAACTTGAAAATATAATCTGTGTCATACATGGTAGAGCTATGCCTAATCCAAAATATAACATACATAAGGACCAAATCAAGGTCCACCAAAGTTATAGCATTATATCATTACAAAACATTGGGTCAAGCCCCCAAACATTATACAAAATATATGCCCATGGGCCGTAGCTTAAAATCTATATATGGCCTCGCTTTAGGGTCTTTCGGATTGGCTACCTGAAAATCATTTGAGAAAATGTAAGCTAATGCTTAGTGAATAATAATGATGCATGAGCGAGAAAATATCATGAACTAGCAATTATATCCAACTTACAAGGATAGATAATCATTTATGCATAAGGAAATGAGCTTTTGAACATATAAAGCGTATGCTCGAAACTCATAGCTAACGTAAACATCATTTGAAACGTTTCAACATTTCAAAACATAGTATCATAAGAAGAGATGCGACATAACATTATTCTTGATATAGCATTTCATAACTTGTTGTAAAACATGTGAACATATCATGGTTCTCGGTTCAATACATAATTGTGCTACAACTCAAAATAGTAACCATATAGGTCACGCTAAGGCTCTTTAGGCCAGGGACGTCTCCCAACATAAATAGTTTATTTCCCGTCCCCTATCGTAAGACTGTCGGGCTAGATTAAGGTCTTGCCACGAGAAGACTCGAGTTGGCACCATACATTAGAAGCTCAGCATCTCTTTCATTTAAACATTATAGTCCATGGTTTTCATTCATAACATAAATATAACTTACATGCATTTGAAATATGACATTTATAATTGAATATAACATTGATGTATTGAAAACATATGTAAAACATTGTATGATATGGTTTGAATTTAAAAAAATTGGAAAGTAGTATAATTTACTCATGGCATATTGTTACTCACTTCTTTCTAATTGAACGAGTGATAGACAAGGTATTCCTACACAAATGCACGTAGAAGCAAGAATATCAATACAAGACTCTAAGGCAAAGCAATAACACATAAATAGAGACAAAGCACATAAACCCCTCAACCCTGACTCAACAAAATCTCATTCTTACAACGGGAGAGCGAGGCTAAATCCTAGGACAAATCCCTGATTTAAAATGAGAACATGAAGTTGAGATTTGAACATGAAAGCCGAAACGTCGACTCCTTCATCAAGTCCTAACCATCTCTCAAAGATGAGTTCATCCTCAATGCTAGTTCCATTTAAAAATAGGCTTAAAGGCCTTTATTTTGATAAGTCATGGGCTAAAAACACATTTCGGGTGAAGAAGTTATGCTTCCCGGAATGTGGACTAAAATTTTGGAAAATAATATTATTGGCATAAATTTTAGGTCAATTTTAAACTTCCATAACTCTCAATCTATAAATAATTAGAAAACAAACTTTATATGGGTAAAAAGGTCTATGAGTCTACTTTCTAACGCTTTAAACAGTACATCAATCTGAGTTTTCTAGAGAAAGTTATGCCCATTTTACTCAACAGTGTTTGGGCTATCAGACACAAGCATCAGCAAGGGCGTCCTGATGACCCGAGGCTAGCTTTTCCCAAAAATACCATCGTCAGGATGCAAAATGTTGCGTTCTGACGACCTTAGAGCTTGATACATTAAAAACAACATCGTCATGATGCAACATTTTGCGTCCTGACGACTCGTGGCTACTCCAATACTTCAAAATTGATCGTCAAGACGCTAAAATGCGCCGCCCTAACGATCTCTGCATATTTTGTTTGAAATATGCCCACTGATGGGTAGAAAGTTACAACCTTGTCATCGATATCATCAAAATATAAGAAGAATTAAAATTCTTTCTTTTAATTCTCCTAAATTAATTCCAAACACAAAAAAAGGGATTATCTTATAAACCCTTTCCTTTGCCATTTTGAAATCCAATTTACACAAGGACATGGTTCCAAACAGTAAAATCCAATTTCCCAAATATGATTTTGCCATGATATATGCCCGCCGATGCAAAATTAATCCAAGTTAAATGGCGTGGTTTTGGTCCTTCAATTTTATTTCGCGCCCAGATTTCCCCCATTCATTCCAATTGCCCTAATTTCGGCCCTCTCTCCTCACAGTGATCTCCTCTCATTCTCTCTCTTTATCTCGCGCTCTCTCTCTCTCTCTCTGCGGGTCTCTCACACTCTCTCTCTCATCCACCACCAGAGAGGTCCAACGGTTGGTCTGCCCACTGCCGAGAAGGATACGATATACTCTCTCTCGTTCTATGATCCCTCCCTCCCTCCCTCATTGTCTCCGTACCCCTCGCTCTCCCCCCAGCTACATAGTTGGCTACCACCGTCCCTCTCTCTGTTCGAACATTATATTGCTATATCTCTCTCTATTGTAAGTGCATCACTCTCTCTGTAGTTCGGTAAATATTTTTCCATGTATTTGGTTGTTGGATTGTGCTGACTCTGGAGTTCTAGGGTGGTAGGGAGGGCCAAGGGCTGAGGAGGGTGTTGGTGGAGGGGAGGGTTCTAGTGGTGGTGGAGGGTAGACGGGAGGAAGGGTGCTAATGTAGGGGAGGGTGCTGATGGTAGTGGTGGAGGTCAGTAGAGGGGAGGGAGGTCGATTTTTCTTAGTTGAAATAGCTTTCTCTGGTGAATTTGTTTTGGAGAAACCTGTTTCATGATATAAAAGAGCTTGGACTCCAAACACCATGATTGGGTCTATTACAACTTCTGTTTTCAGGGCAATAATGGAGATGAAGCTGTTGGTGCTCTTGAACAAGAATCGTTCATTCAAGATTCCTCTGTTTTTCACCCAAAATTTTCTTTGTCGGATTCGAATCAATTCTCATTCGTCTGGTTGTTATGAAGCAACAAGAAAATACTAAAAGATTTTTATCTATGGCTCTCTGAGTTGAATTGAATAGAGGATTAGTCCAACAAATTTGATGGCTCGTTTGGATGATTAAATTCAATTTGGGTTTTATCCTCATCAAAATCTTCAGTTTTAGTTACAAGGTCTTAAAAATTTAGGGTTTAATTTACAACATATTATTGTCTTATTTTACATGCAAGGTTGAATATTTCGTATAGGTGTATATATAATCTATACATATATTCATGTATATACATATCTACAATTGCATGCTTGTATGTACATATGTTCCTAATGCAAATTTCATGTTTGGGGAAGATTTTGACCCTGTTTTATTTTTTTTTTAATTTTTTTTTGTAAACTTTTTCCTGTCTTAAAAGCTAATTTTGATGGGCACTAGATATATACGAAAATTAGACTTGATGTCCATCCCTTGTTCAACCAATTTCTTTTTTAAAAAATTATTACATAACATGTTTGTCATGCCTTTCTTTTCAAAATGATGCTCTCAATGGTTTTCACATTTTGTCTTGTATTTTTGTTAGTTTTTTCGTTCAAAAATTTGTATTTGGTCTCTATGGTTGTCTTTGGTTCATCTCTGTCAATTTGCTTTTGTTATCCTTTCACTTTGAACATGTCATGCAATATTTGAAAGCCATATTTGTAAATGGAGTTACTTGTGCTGATTAGTTTGGTTAACACTCTGACCAAGTTGTAGGAAATAGGATTTGTCTCCTAAGAAATATGCATGTAGTATTCTCCTTCAATATTTTTACACAATATCTTCTTGTTTTGCTGATTTCTTAGGTTTTATTATTGTTGATTGCAGAGCAAGAAGCTTGTGACTGTACTTTTTGGTGCAGTCTTTTGGAGACATGATGTTGAAGCACTGTAGGCTGCTATGGGTTTAATAGTAAATGCTGGGCTTCAACTCCACCCAAGAAATACTAAACTAAGAGGTATGTGTTTCTACCTTAAGATCTAACCTACACCAAACAGATACTAAAATAAGAGCTATGTGTTCCTACCTTGAGATCCAACCCTGGAACACATATCTTCATATGCTCTAGGCCTTCCATGTGCCAAAGCTGGTGGTCTCAGCTTTGTTGTGACTGACATTGCATTAAAATCTAACTTGATGGTATGTTTATATTATTTGTAAGTAATAAACATGTAGGGTTTGTTACCAGAATTAGGTATTAACGCATTTTTTGTTCTATAGAAGCTTCTTGGCAATGAAGGCTGCTCTTTTGGAGAATCTTGTGATTGACTTGCTGTGCTTGAATTCTTTTGGCAAGTTATAAGTGGTAATCATTTAGAGAGGACTTTCCATATTTTCGTGAACACAATTTACCCTGTTTTGTTAGAAACATTATTAAAGGTATTTCAGACATTGTTATTTCTCGTTTCATTTTTTAAAATATGTTTCTTGATAGTAATTACTTTTTTTTAATACCATAGCTGTATTTCAATTTAATGAAATACTAATGAACCGGTGATGGATTGTTGCAATTCTTCGTCCTCGTACATTATGTGGTTATGTTCCTTTTTGTTTCTTTTCTTTCGCTTGTGTTGGTAGCTCATTTTCTGAAAGCTTTCTTATCCTTCTTGCTTTATAACAATCATGTTCCATGAGTGCCAAGAAGTGAGTACTGGAAGCATTTGATGGATGACAAATCACTCTTAAATGCTCATCATCAATATACCTCAAGTTTATGTAATGCTATGAAGTGAAGATCACCTATTAAAAAATTCGTAACATAGATTATGAAAATACTTTAATATGTACCAGGCAATTTGATTATATATCAACCCTACAATTTTAACATGTCTTAATTAAATCTTGTCATTGTCATAATTCATAACCTCCAACTACTTGTCCCAATAAAGAAAAGAGAGAAGTTCAAAAGTAGAGGAGTCATTCCCGTTCAAATTGAAGCTTAGGCATCATATCTCTTCTTCTCTTTTTACCTCTGTGTATGTTATTATTTGCCACTTTAAACTGCCTAGATTTTCCCGTCCCCATGAAAATGCCATAGTTCACTAGACTTGAAACCAGTCCTTGTGAAGATTCATTCTACTCTTATAAACAGGTTAATTGGGTTTATTACTTGAAAATTCTTACTTCTTCATCGATTCAAAACCAGTACGCCTCTCTCTTTATATGACAAGATTTATTAAATGGTGATATTTACTTGACCATTTTAATAATTAATTCATTGCTTCTTATCTCTGAGTGGGTCAACTTGGACAGATAGTAGAAAATATTTCAATACAACTATACAAGCACATGTCCCTGCTCTAGCAATGGAAGAGGTAATGAAGTCTCATATTTTCCTTTCCAATTTGATGAGCTTTTTGCTTTTAATCTGATTGTATCGTGCCTAAATCACAGTTAATTAAGTAGTATACGTGAGTTTGTGACATCTTCCATGGATATACACTTGTGGCAGTATTAGATGCAGCTATGTTGGCTCCCCAAAGTGTTTGCTGACAATGGAGATCTTAAAGCAGAAACAGTGCAAAAAAAAAAAAAAAGGAAATTTAAAGGTAAGCTTACTCAACCAAGTTACTCCATGATCCCGGTCAAGTTGGCTACAATTTGGTCAGTTCTTGCTATTTCATCACTGTTGTGATATTTTTGCATTTTTCTGTTTGGCTTGTGTAGTGAATTTTTTAAAGTTGTCTTCAATTAGTTTTGGAACTCTTGTTTTAGGCGCTATGCTTCTTAGATTAAGCCAAAAAAAAGGCTAAGAGTGGAATTCTTGCTAAGGGCTACCAGAAAAAGGTCACATGCCTTAGTTTCTATTGCAAATTTGAAACATGGCTTCATTGTAACTTCCAAGTGTTGGTGTCAGTGTGAGATTTCTTTACTTTAAGTTTAGGACAATGTACAATTATTATCTCTAGACTCTCTATTCTCTACCTTGTTGACTATTTTAATCAAAGATATATGTATTTTGATGATTAGTATTTTAATAACTAAAGACTCTCTAATCTCTAGTATCCAACTTCTCAAAACAAAGTGCAAACTTCTGAATTCTGGGATTTTAGATATTTATCATAAATTCCATTATACTAAAGAATTATATTTGGATAATTTCAACTTGAGATATTCAGTTACTTTATTGTATTTGGCATGCCCTGACTACTTTGTTGCTAAAAGGATTTTTGGGGTAGAGTTTAGCTTTTGTACAAAAATTTCATGGATGATGTACTTTCCCCTGTAACTCCTGCTATTCTCTTTTCCTTGGGCCTAAAAAAAGTGTTATAGTATAGCGTAACATAAATCACAAAAAGTTAAGCTGCAGTTACAGTTAATTCTTAGTGATGTTAAAAGCTTATTGTAAAACATGATTGAACAACTGTTCTTTATCATGGTAATAGTTATAGGTTCAATTATTTATGTCATTAATTTTTTACTAAAATATGTCATTGAACATTAAAAGTTTATTTATAGTTTGACTTGTTTGAACACCATCATCATTCAATGTTTCTCATCAACTCCAAGTTCCAAAGCTATAAAAAGTTACAATTGATATGATTTATGATTTTGGCCAAATATAATTTGCATGATGTTTTTACATGTGATATAATGCATTTTGGTTTGTTTGGGAAATTGCTAGGAAAAATCTCAGGGCCAGGTTGCTTAGGAAAGGTTTCCTTCAGGTTGGTTGGGTTTTCTAGCTCGTAGAGGCTTTTGTGGTAAACCCCCTTCTCCTTGAGTAAAATTGTTAGTGTGCATACTGTTTCTGGAAGCATCTTATGTTGAAATTTTCATGTACTTTAGTTGGAATTTAAATTTGAGTCTTGAATAAAAATTGGACCTTTTGAAGCTCAAAATCTTCACCTATTTGTGTTTCTTTTGTGTTCCAACATGGAATAGGATTGATTTAGTGTACTGAGGCTTATTTAATATGAAAACATATAAATAATGAATGAGGAAAAATATGCTTCCTTGACCTAGCAGGATTTAAAGTATTTTATGGGGCATAAGGTTTAAGCTCTATGCTAGTATTAAGACTTCAAGTATTATTGAGAACATTTGCATTAAACATCACATCATATACTGAACAAGTTTGGTTTTAACATGTCAATTGTTGGTGATGCTGAAGCTAGTATCAAAATTAGGCCTTTTGGCTCTAATCATCTCTTGCATTACTAGAGTAAAGTCCAAATGCAGTGGACAGTGCAATGCACTAGCTTCGTATTACGTTTGGGAATGATCGAATCTCACATTCATATCCCAAATTCTTTTGTCTTCACCCTCTTCCATCCAAAGTTACAATCCTGAAATAACCAGTCGAGACAACGTTCGTCATGATACAAGAATCAATGTCCCCTTCTCGTGTGGTTGTTTTTGTGACGAGTTTTTGGGTCGTGAATTTGTTTATAACGTCAGTTCTGGAGACTATTACCAATTGATTGCGGAGAAGTACTATGCAAATCTTACTACCGTCGAGATGTTACAGAGTTTTAACAGTTATACTCCTAATTTCATACTAGATAATGCCAAGTTGAATGTTCCTGTAAATTGTTCGTGTGGAAATAGCAGTGTGTTGAAGGATTATGGGTTGTTCATAACGTATCCCTTTCGCCCCGGCGAGAATTTGTCTACGATCGCTTATGTTGGTCCAAAAAAGCAACCCAAGAGGGGGCTGAATTGGGTTTTTCGAAGATTAATACAAGTTAAGATTAATTAAAATTAATCTAAATAATATAGCAGTGATTAATCTATGTGCAATGCAATGTTATCAGTAGAAGCAAAGAAAACAGAGCAATAAAAAAGAGACACAAATTTACCGAGGTTCAACAGCAAACCGTGGTCTACGTCCTCACCCCAAGACCTCCTTGAAGTCTTCTTCCACTATGTAATCACCTATTACAAGATGGGCCACTGATTGACAAAGTGATCAGCTCACTATACAAAGAACTCCTCACCGAGCTCTCCAATCTTCAAGTGGTTTTGTCTAAGTTCCACTCAAACTTACAAGAGTTTTGATTTCACAAGAGAACTCTCTAAACTCTCAATTACAAGTGTATAAAACTATACAAGTGACTAATATAAAACTATACAAGTGACTAACACTCTCTATCAAGAGCAAATTTTACATTCAAAGCTCACAAGAATGAAACAGGAAGAGTATTCAGCGAATATCAGTGATTCAGTCAGTTGATCTTGTTTTTGTCTTCCATCAGTTGTATAAATGTAGCTGGAAGGATGTATATATACCCTTGTATTGATTCCATCCGTTAGAGGTGGTTGGGTATCATTAATGCACGTCTAGTCCGTTATAACGTTAAGAAAAATAGCCGTTATATCAGAGGAGTCGGCTCCAGGTCTATGGAGTCGACACTTTCTGCTTCTGTATTTACTAGATGTTGATCACTCACTTTATGAGTCCGCTCTTTATGTCGATGAGGCGACTCTTTGTTCATTTTGTCTTCACATCTTTGGCTTCTGCTGTCATGAGGCGACACTTCATCTTCAGGTGTCTACTCATTGATCATATTATTTTCAAGCCTTTTACTTCTGCTGCCAAGAGGCGACTCTTCGTCTTCATGTGTCCGCTCATTGATCATATTATCTTCAAGCCTTTGCGTCTGTCTCCATGAGGCGACACTTCATTTCCATGAGTCCCCTCATTGTCCAATTTGTCTCCAGGCCTTTTTGCTTCTGTGATCAAGAGGCAACACTTCATTTTCATGAGTCCCCTCATTGCCCAGAATTCTGTATTCTATCTTTCATTGATTCAGATCATCTTAGCATAGGTATAAGATCTTCAAGGAGTATGTCTTTAGGGTATGATAATCAATCAAATCTTCTTAACTCATCAGAGTTAACTTCTATTCAATTTGAATTGAATCAATCATTGAATATTGATCTTCTTCTTGAACCTCAAACTGTCAAAGCTTCATTTGATCAATGTTGATCTTTTCTTCTTCATTTGCAAAGCTTCTTCTTTCATTATATAATATCTTCTTCAATGCCAAGCTTCCTCAATTGTGTAGCGCTTCACAATGCTTCAATTCTGATTTCCTCTCTTTGATAGCAATTCTTCTTTCTTCTTTACAGATCACTTTAGTGAGACCATTGCAGACTTAATGAAATCTCTTCATACATCTAGTCTTTATTGATCCTTTTCATCTTAGAAGAATTCTTCTCTTGGATTTCAGATAGAGATCAGATAATTATTGTGAGCCATCTTCTCAACAACTTCAATCACATAATTTGAAATTGATCTTTGCATTCTAGATGAGATCTTCTTTTGGCATTTACAACATTTCCATTCTTCATCTTTATCTGAACATTGCACCTCCTCAACTGATGAAGTCTTCAGTCTATCTTGCAAATCAATCTTCATTGAAACTATACATACTTGAAAGAAGCCTTAATTGAACACCTTCAATCTCTTCGAATGTAGAACATATGTTTGAAGTAAAGATAGGCGACAATCCTCTGTTTGGTTCATTACATAACTCTTTGAATTCATTGCTTGCTACTTAAACTTGTTGTGCATTCTCTTTGGCATGTATTAGACTTAATATTCAACTTTAAGTCTAAGTTATAAACTTTGTTAATCTGCACACTAAGTAGATTCATTAGTAAAATAACACAAGGTTTAGTTATCATCAAAATCAACAAGGATCAACCTTGACTCAACAGCTTATGCATTCAATCTTTCTCAACAATCGTTAGAGGACTACAATCCCAAGTCCAATTTCAGTGGTGGGAGTGGTTTGGTTTTTATTCCTGGGAAAGGTATTTTTTTTGTTTTGTCAGACATACATACAGAAGAAGTACAATTTTCAAGTTTATATTGTGTTCTTAAAAGCAAAGACAAGTTTTTCCAAATGTTTATGTAATGGTACCTACCTTAGTTGCCCAAGAAGACAGTAATAATGGCTTGAATTTAGAAGCACATACAAACTGATTGATATTCTTATCCTCTTTCCAGTTTTATTGGGTTTGCATGAACCTTGCTAAGCTCCCACTCATATAACTTCCTTTCCTGTTCAATGCAGATCAAAATAGAACTTACCCTCCAGTCAAGTCAAGGTAACATATGCCACCTTAATATGCACATACACAAATATATCTATATATTTACGTTTTTCCATGTGTCTAAGAGACCAACATTTCTATCTTATTGTCCTGCTTTCTTTTTTTTTTACAGCTTAAGCGGTGGTGGGTTCTCATTTGCCCATTTCTTAAATGCTGCTTATATCAGCATGTATTTTTTCAAGGTCAAATAGGAAGATGTCAAGATGTTTATGGTGTTGCCCTAAGCTTACAGTTTGGTGGCCTTTTAAGCAGGAATCACAGGCGGAGTCATTGTTGCAGGTGTTGCTAGGGCTTTGCTCTTGGAAATTTGTTTCTATTTTGGATTCTACAGAAGGAAGAAGGGGGGTCAAGATCTCATTTCTCAAAAAACCATTTGATGATCATCCAGTTGAACATGGGCAGGGTAATCCTATGGTTTTCTTTGCTAACATTTTTTTGTGTATGTCTAATTTTTCATTCAAAAGATGACTGAAAATTGAGATATTTTGATGAAAATTGCTACTGAGCCAATAATCCACCAGTTTTTTTTATCCTAATATTTAAAATTGTGAATTGAATAATTCATGTTCTACCCATTTTTTTCTATAGATGACTATGGGGCAATTGGGTAAGGCATTGATATATGGAAACACAACCCACCAAATAATAGAAAAATAAAAAATGGAGAATGATTCTTCTTATTTGTTTAACTTTTGTCAAATGCAACTGAAGTAATGATTTTTTTTTATTAAGATTCAAGTGACTTTTTCTAGCTAGGTGGATCCTTTTGTGGGTCCAAGTGATTGAGAATTTTTTGGTGGATGAGATCATGTTATTTGCACAAATTTCCATTGTAAGACAATGGTTGTGTTGCCTTTTCTTAGTACCAAAAATTATGTGAGCTTGATTAGTCACTGATTTCAAGCATTAGTCATTGAGCAGTTATGACACTTTTTCGTAAAACAGCCACATCTCTCTCCACAATAAAGAAAATCATGTTTCGTTTTTTTGGTTAGAAAATAGACTTATAAATCTTTCCAACCATGTAAGATTTTCTTGTTGATCAACTTTCAATAGATTCAAATTTCAATGTAAAGTGGGCTGAAAAATAGGGTCTGCATTGTGTTTTGATAAGCTGGACAGCCCCACTTTTTGAACAATTTGACTTGTTCCCTAACACTGAAGGTTGTTATCAACATGCAATCATACTGATAAATGCTATGCTTATGATTATTCCCTATTTGGTTCCTCATTTAATTCTATGCCTATGACTTCTTGTTCTCTTTGCTCCTATAATTTATTTTTTTTGTTTTTTTTGCGTAATGGTATCAGTGAAGTGTTCCCTCTTTCAAAGTTTATCTATTTTTTTTGGTAGCAGACCTTCTAGTTTATTAGTTATCCATTACTCCAATTTTTGTTCTAATTCTTATATTTTGTCTTATGTGCAGATTGTTGATTGAGCTACGGCACCTTTTGCAGACAGAGATTGATGAAGTTCTGAATTTATTTTTGTGCTTTTAGATAATGGATTATTATTGTTACAATTTTGTGCTTCTTGGATGAGAGAAGCTCACAACTGAATCTTTTTTGGGATATTTT
>CM065388.1:1485000-1540000 GCA_033060915.1 Euryodendron excelsum
ACTAAACAAAACAAGAAAATTGCAAATGGGTGAAATTTGATCACTCACCTTTGACGGAAGCATCTACGGCTTTGGGTCATGGTAATCTCTTTCTCCCTTAATGTGTATATCTTGTTAGATTTTTTTGTTCTTCTTTGCTTAGTTTATTTTGTTTGACTTAGGTTTAGTGGCATTGCATTTTGTTAGGACTCCTTGTGAGACATTTAGTGGAGGTAGGATAGTGTGCTTAATTTGTAAATTGGTGGTATTGTCTTTCCATAAAAAGATTGGAGGCTCGGTTGGATTGAACTTGAAATTGCTTGAATTGGTGAAAATTCTTATGTGGAGATTAGAGGGTTTGGAAGGAAAATTGGTGGAAGGGAATTGTGAATTGATTTGTTGAGGCACAGATTGCCAATTTGTTTGTGCATTGCATTCATCTTCCATTGTGCATTTCATCATGCTTGGTAACTCATTTTCACACACATCATCTCAACACCTTGACATGGGCACAACGGCATACTCTCATTCATGGGGTGAGAATGGCAGTGTGGACACACTTCCATGTAGGACTCTTCGAGACTATATTTGGGATAGTGAGCTTAGAGCCTAAGAACCATCTTCCATGTCTCTTCGGGAATACCTTCAAGCTAATGGCCGATGGGTTTCTTCTATACTACCTCTCAATTCACGATGGTATAATCGATTCAACCTTGATAGAAGATATGAGAACACATTTTCACATCATTATTTAGACTCACCTTCATCCTACCAAGATCCCTTTAACCATTACCAATCATCACCGCCAATTAATCATTACCAAAAGCTTCTTGGCTCTTATCAAGAACCACCACCAATTGACCCTTATCATGAGCATATTGAATATTTATCTCCAACTAATAAGTCTTTTAAGGAGGATTCCCAACTTGTATCTCTGGATCGGACTAAAAGAGGGTTAGTCGAGGTAAACGCTCAATTGACCTTATTATTGAAAGCCTTGAATGTCCAAGAGACAATAACCAACCAAGCGAGCTTTAATGAAAACCACCTCGATCTTAACCCTAACCAAGAGCAATTCCATTCAAATGAGCAAATTTATCCCATCATTGACCCTCGAGATGAGGACATCATAATTCAAATCATCCTTCCCCAAGAATTTGAGTCTAAGGACGATGTCCTTATGGTGAGTGAGGAAGTTATTGAAAATCACACTAAGGAAGAGGAGTTTGAGATTGAGGACCCCAATCAAGATAACAAGAGTGAAGGAAAGGGTAGTGATGAGGTTACCCTTAGTAAAGATGATGGTTTATTAGATGTTGGGGATGTGCATATTAAAGAAGATGTAGATGGTCTACAGGTCATTCCTTCCATATCTAGGGGTCATCAGATACATGCTTTCACACCTTTAGAACCTAGTTCTAAACCACCGAAGTTTTTGAAACTTCATGCTCTAACATTGGAACCAAATCTCATTCCTAAGGTTGACCAACAAAAAGAAGGGGAGGGTCAATTGCATTATGGCATGAGCTTCATTGGCACTTTTGTGTATGATCATTTTGTATTTTTTATATTTTATGACCCTTTTTACCCTTGTGTGCTTTCATGTTATATCATTGAGTTTATCAAAGGGGTTACCATTGTCTATTTTTATACTTAGGTGAACTCTTTAAAAGTCTCTAAGGTGGGAGTGTGGAATGATGGCAAATTTCCCCTTTACGGTATGGAGTGACCTTATTCTCGTGTGTTTAAGTAGAAGTAGGAGTAGTTTAGATAGTTTTTGTTTTTGCTTTCGTTTTGTTTTACTAGATATGGTTCTATCTTAGTTTTTTTTTTTTTGGGGGGGGGGGGGGGGGGGGGGGGGGGGGGGGCACAATCCGACACCCTATTCTCTTTTCTTTCACAATTTTATCTCATTTCTTGGCTTGTCTTCATACATTGAGGACAATGCATCATTCTAATTTTTTTTTTGGGGGGGGGGGGGGGGGGGGGGGGGGGGGGGGGGGGGGGGGGGGGGGGGGGGGGGGGGAAGAGCAGAGGTCATACCTCTATTTGTGTTTTTGTTTATTTGATTTTGAACTTTTGTTTTTGTTTCTTTGTATTGCCCTCTATTCTAAAAAAACAAAATTCATGATTTTCTTTAGTTGGAGGTAGAGTTTAGATGGCATTTATGTTAGTGCTATTTCATTGCATTTATCTAACACTCTATTGTTCATGGGAGAAGTCACAAATCATTTTGATGTCATTTTTTTTTTTTAGCTTCATTTCTATATATCTTTTGTTACACTTCAATCTCTTTGTAGTCTAATGATTCTTCTCAGGTATTATATTGAATGATGATCTTTCAATTACTAGGCATCTTTGGTAAAAGGTTGAAGTATCTTATGGTCTCAGTATCATTTCGTTTTACAATCTAGCACATTCTTTCCATATTCTTCTATATTGATGTATAGTTTGCATAGTAGATGTGTTGACTCTTTGTTTCTGAGTACCATGACATGACTTGAGAGAGTGCTATTTTAGATGAAAAGAGAGAAACATGTGCTTTTATTTTGCTAAGATTGATGCATTATCTCTCTATACTTGATCTTTTTATAGATTGTGCTTCATTCATGCCTAAGTAGAGAGGATCACTTTATTGTGCACAATTATGATGACAAGCATCAATTTTTACTATCTCTAGCATGTTCATCTTTACATTAGTGGAGATTATTACCTTATCAGTTTTAGAGTATTTATCACCTTTTGGAGCGTTTACATTTACTTAAAGATAGATTCTTCACCCTCATTTAATTCAATAGTTTCATTATATTTGTATTTGGTTTATGAGTTGAGTTTTGATCTTAATATTGACACTTGTATTATATGAAATGCTTCGGTTGTACAACTTTAGAAATGACCTTATACCCTACTTCTTAATAACCATTAGTTTTACACTGCCAAACCATATATTTTTCTTGACCCTTGTTGATCTTTTGCTTTTATCATTTGAAAAATGCAAAGTAATTTCTTCTCTTGTATCACAAAGGGACACCTATGTGAGAAAAGAGAGTGTTGCTTCATTACTAAAGTTGAAAAGAAAAAAAAAAAGAGAGATCGATTTGAAAATTTCAACACAAAAAGTGCACCTTGAAGTATAAAAAAAGTAGATGTTGAAAAAAAAAAGGAGGATGATGAAAGAAAAAAAGAAAAGAATAAAAAAGTAGTTCGAGGCAAAAAAAAAAAAAAGAGAGAGAGAGAAATAAATTGATATGAAAATATTTTGAGAAAGGGCAAGAAGTAGAAAAGAGTGTATCAAACGATTAAAAAGGAAAAGAATTGTAGTTGCTTTGCATTTATCATTTTATGTCTTGATCACACATTATATGACCACTTACTATCTCTTTACCCTCACCCTTCACCTCTTCTACATTGCTATTTCCACCTTTACATAGATTAGTGATCCAAGTTATACTTGATTGAAGTTTTCAATAAAAAAATAAGCTATATTTTATCAATATCTTTGAATCAATACCTAACTATAAACATTCTTTCATAGAGCTATGCTAAAGTTAATACACTTCTATCTTTTCGATTTTTATAATTGGTATGTTCACTTGATGTGTCTCTTTACATTTACTCAATTGTTGAACATACCATTGTGAGAACCATGTGGGTCTTTTAATTGAGAGTGTATTCCTAGTGAGGTTTGGATCAAAGTTTTAAAAGATGGATTTATGTTTAGAGATGTTTTGAATTGAAATTTTCATCATGATATTTCATACACTCACTTAAACCTCTCTTTTGCATAGCGTGTGGCATGATCTTGTAAGTGTTAAGAAGTGAGAGTAGAATGCATTGATTGAGGCTTGATTAGTTGTTGTTCCTTAATCTCGTCTAAATATTGCAACTCATAAAGGGATGTTTGTGGGTATCATCAATGGAAACCCTCACGAGACACCACTCGTCCACTAGGGCAACCTAGGGTTTAAAGGCTTGATATATAGGCTAAATACATTCGGAACTCTTACGAAAGGGGGGATTATCTTCTTGTATATATATCCTCTTTTTCTTGTATAGATTTTGCTAGAAACTAGCAAAAAGTTATGTTTGGGGGGTGATTACACTCTAAAAATGTAATCACAATCCCCTTATTAGTGGATTGTTAGTCTCATTTTAGGCTTTATTTTAGCTTTTTAGTATAAATTGTTCTGATTGGCCTTTGTCTCTTTGGAATTACAGGAATTGGGTCGAAAAGGAGCAAAAAGTGAGCAGAATCTGAGATGATCGTTCGAACGGCCTGTTCGAACGATCTTCTAACGTCGACCAGCGTTCGAATGCGACGGAGCACCGTTCGAACAATGCGATGACCCAAGTTTAGATTTTAGAGATTCAGAAAGGTGCATTCTCTATTCGAAGCAGGTTCGATAAGATTCAGAGAGCTTCATTTCCCGTTGGAAGACCGTTTGACGCAAAGTCCGAACAATCGGACACCATTTGAACGACCATATAGGGCGTTCAAACAGCCTTTGGCATTCGAACTATGGGAATTTAGCGTTCGAATGCTCCAACTGCCTGTGCATATATATATCAGACTTGGCCAAAAATATAGATATTCTTACAGTGTCTGACATATTTTCTGTAGATCTTAGATAGATATAGAGAGAGAAAGTGTATTTAGAGATTTTCCTTTGATTTCCCTCACTTTCCTTATAACCAAACAATAGTTTCTTTTTCAATTAATGAGAGATTTACTATTTCTAGTGCATTTGCGTATGGATTCAAGTAGCTAAACTTATCTTTGGATGCAATTGTGAAGATCTACCAAGGATCTTCAAGGTCTTTAATGGAGGTATATAAACTTCAATGAATTATCTTATGAATTCTTCATATTCATCTCAATTGTGTTGTAAATTTATAGAAAACCTAGATTCATAATCACTACTGATAATCTCAATGCACAATTCTTAAATTGGTATAGATATTGCACAATTGATGATTTGCTTATATGATTCTTAACATTGAACACAAATTTATATCCAATTGAGTATGAACTCTCATTTCTATGGTCTAAATCTTCCAAATCAAGGATCTACGAAATGATTCCTTGATTTAAGTTATCAAATCATCCATTGAGATATTTGTAGATAACTGGTAGATTAGATCAATTGCATTGAAGCTTTTTTAATTGCATTTAAGCCTTTCATTAATTGTTTTCAAATCTAGTTAGAATTGCTCTTAGTATGTAGTTTAATTAGTTTAAATTGGTTGTCAAAATACTCTCACCATCAACATATTTTTGGTCTTCCTTGTAGATAATTATAATTTACCTAAGTGAATTTCTAATATGAATCAATTTGTTGGTTATATGCCTATGTGACGCCTATATTTGGCTTGGTCCTTTGGGAGAACGATACCGGACACCACCGGATTATACTTCAATCGCACACCCATTCTCTTGCGGGGAAACTCAAGTTTATATCATTTTTGGGAGTGATTCAGATATTATTGAATTTGTGTTAAAATGTTTAACTTGCCAACAGGTGAAAGCAGAGCATCAAAGACCGGTAGGTTTATTGTAACCTCTCTCGATACCCCAATGAAAATGGGAGCATATCACTATGGATTTTGTCGTAGGACTACCAAACACTCATAGTGAACATGATTCTGTATGGGTTATTGTGGACAGATTGACCAAGTCAGCTCATTTTCTTCCAAAAAAGGTTGCTTATACGTTGGATCAATATGCCAAGTTATATGTGAAGGAGATTGTCAGACTAGATGGAACACCAGTATCTATAGTTTCAGACAGAGATCCAAGGTTTACTTCAGGATTTTGGTTGAGTCTTCAGCATGCTATGGGTACGTCATTGAAGTTTAGTACGTCCTTTCATCCTCAAACAAACGGACAATTTGAGAGGACTATTCAAACTTTGGAAGATATCTTACGAGCTTGTATGCTTGATTTTAAAGGTAGTTGGGGTGATTACATTGATTTGATAGTATTTGCGTATAACAACAGTTATCAATCTGGCATTGGTATGACGCCATTCGAAGCATTGTGTGGTAGGAGATGTAGGACTCTGGTATGTTAGAGCGAAGTTGGTAAAAGACAGTTGTTGGGACCAGAGATGATCTAAGACATAACCAAGAAAATCACGACAGTTTAAGAGCATTTGAAGGTGGCACAAAGCAAATAGAAAAGTTATGTGAATAACCAACAGTGTGAACTTGAATTCAAGGTGGGAGATCAGGTATTTCTTAAAGTTTCTCCATGGAAAGGCATTCTGAGATATGGAAAAAAAGGTAAATTGAATCGAAGACATATTAGGCCGTATACTATTGTGGAAAGAGTTGGTGTTATGGCTCACAGGTTAGATCCACCTCTGAAAATGTCCAAGCTACATAATGTTTTCCATGTATCAATGTTGAGGAAGTATGTGCCAAATCCGTCTCATGTGTTGGTTCAGCAACCAATTAAGTTAGCCGAGGATTTGAGCTATGTTGAGGAGCCGGTTCAGATTTTAGACCGAAGAAAACAAATACTTCGCAATAAAGTGATACCATTGGTGAAAGTTTTGCGGCAAAGTCAAACGATGGAGGAAGCTACTTAGGAGAGTGAGGAGTTAATGCAAAAACAATATCCTTACTTGTTTCCATCAGGTAAGAGAATTTCGGAATGAAATTCTTTAAGAAAGGGAGAGTTGCGAGATCCTAATCTCATAATTCCATAATTCATTATATTCATTGCATGTTTAATTATGATGTGTGCATGTGTGTGTGACGTGTGGCTTGTGAGGAGTTGAGTGGTGAGTCGACTGGTGAGTTAGAAGGTTTAGGACGAAATTTTTCTAAGGAGTTTAAACTATAACACCTTGAGATTTTGTGACGACTTTAGAATTATTTATCACTAGACCCCTGATAATTTTACTAACATAAATATTTGAGGTGATGATTATTTTTAGAAGTACATATAACTTAGTATGTAATTTATGCAGATGATTTTTTAGGTGATGATTTTAGAGCTAGTCGACATATTAAGGTTTCATTTGTGATAATGATTGATTTAGTGCATGCAAACAACGGGTAATGAGGTAAGGGAGTGTGGTGGGGCTAGGGAATTCCATGTGAGAAGAATGATTTGTCAAGCTATAATTAGTTTAAACAAGACGATAGAAATAGGAATAAGTGGTGTAGTCATTGGTCGGTTAAGGAAGCAATTGAATATATAAGTACTAAAAAATAATATTAGAATACATATTTATGGTCTTCTCTATTAGAGTCATCTATTAAGATGCATATATGTGTGGGGAATTAGATTTGCACCAACACGTGGACATCCATGCGTATAATACCGAGTAGCATAAGGTGTCATTACCAACTTGAACTTATTACTTGCATTACCAAGCCATCTTATTCGTGAGGAAAATAAATTTTAAAAAAAAACAAAAAGAAGGAAGTTTGGAAGGCCATTCGGCTAAGAGAAGAAGTGCAAGGAAAAAGAAAAAAGAAAAAAGGGAAGAGAGAAGGAGAGGCAGAGATCGAATTTTTCACCTAAGGTAATTGTTATCCTTTCAATTGTTCAACTCCTGATTTTGCATGCTTGTAGAATTGAACTAGAATAGGAGATTAGAAGCTATCTCAAAGTAGTGGACCATCAACTATGGCTGTTGCGCAAAATCTGGGCAGGAACAGCCGCTGTCAACTCTGTTTTCAAAACCTTAACAAGATCTGATCTAAATTCTGAGACCATGGTTGGAAAGAGCACGAAACACCCTTCACTTTAGGCTCAAATTTTGCGTAGTTTGGTTTAAAATTGAGAGAGAAAACTCTGTCCAAATTTGGAAGAGTTTCTGTTGCAAAAATTTACAGAAAATAACCACTTCCAGAGGCTGTTTGGCCTATCTAAACATCTTATTCCGAGCTGAATTTTTTTACTCTTGACCTTTGAGATCTTAGAAAAATTTAGGCTTTGGTTTCAGTCAAAAATGTTTAATATTCGAATTATGGTGATTTTTTAAAGTTAAGTTGCCACTAAGATCTGCCCAGATCTGCAACCTCTGGTTTGACAGAACATTTGACCAAGTTAGAGTAGCACAAAAATTAAAAAAATTTTACTGTATCTAGGAGAAAGATGATAATATTTACCAAATTTCAGATCATTTAGATGTCGTTTACCTATGTTAATAATTTACCACATATCGACCATTTGTCGTTGAATTCTCGTTTCTACAGCACTGCCTTATTTTAAAAAATATCAAATAAATACTTAAACATGTTCAAAAAAAATGTAAAATTTGGTATAGATACTCTCTCAGATGTCTATTTTGTGTTCCTAAAGTTTTAAAATTTTTGGGTATAAGTTCACAAAGTTATGTTCAGATTATGAGGCATGTGTCAGTTTTGGCAGATTAGAGGACTTAGTGTATTTTGGTACTTTTCAGCTATTACATTACATTGAGAGTTTAATTGAGGTTATGTTTACATTATATTGATTATTATTGCTGAAATTCCTAAACTTGGACGGTTGAGGTGATAGGAGCTCACGGAGGACCAGAGCCATCAACATCAATCAAGGACTAATCATATAGTGGTGTGAGTGCGGTGATAAGTGGGATTTATAATAATCTTATTCATATTGAATTGCTTGTCTTTGATATGATTAGTGTTGATGATTATATGTATGAGGTGATTATATATATACGGCAATATTGATGATGGTATATTAGAGGTTATATATGAGGTGGATGTGGCATTGTATATATTCATCTTGTGTGCCTTGCATTGCACTGCATAAAGGAAGGTTTTGTCAATGTGGGGCTAACCTAAGGTTTAACCGATATAGGGTTAACCTAAAGAGGGTGTCGGTGTGGGCATCTTTGATAACGAGCCATCATTCATTGGGTCAAAGTTATCTAAATTTGCGTGCACGTGTGAGTGAAACTTTCATTGCATTGAAGCATTCATGATATATATATATATATATATTGATCGTTTATAGCTAGGTGTGCATTGTGGTGCCTATTTATCATTTTTTATAAATTTGATTATCGACCGTGAGCACGTTGATTTTTAGCTTACGTCCACACAGGCCTTGTTGGCAAGTGAGCTAAGGATGGAGTTCTATTTACTGTAGCTCTGGTCATCGCCACGGTGGCGTCTATGTTGATGTCAGGAGTGTCGAATTTTGGGGGGGCGAGCTTTGACTTCTTTTCTTCTATTTCTTGCTATATTTTGTATGGGACATTGGGCCTTGATTTCATATAATGTTTTATGTCATTTGTAATGATGTAACCTGTGGTTTACTTTTCCTGTATCGTACGGTATGGATACTTAGTTCGTGAATATATATTTGTTTAGTCAATTTGTGGTTTACCTTTTGGTGTATGATAAGGTGTCATTCATAGGCATGGGGGCTTGTGCGATCATGCCCCACCTAATGTGACATTGATGATGTCTAATTGGATTGGGGGTGTGACATCTTTTGTATAAACAAAACCGATTGACTGATGAACCATTCATCCTCGCATCATAAGCATAACAGGTTTGGTATATACAAGACCCTGTTGAGAAAGATTGACATATAGTTGTGAAGATGACCCCAAGAGATTTATACAATATGCATGAAACAAAATCTGTAGAAGATGCAATAACATATCCCCAAGTTGAGCTATACAATGGTCAACAATTAGATGATACAACATGCACGCATGAGGAGGATGTTACTTAGGTTAGGCCTTATGTGAATGGAACAACAATTTATATCAATGTAAGTGATGATGGTGGTCATATGGATGGCAGTACTAATGAGGAAGAGGATTTGGATGATAATGGAGGAGGATTGGGATGATAATGGTGATGAGGAGGAAGATGTGGATGATCAAAATGGTTATGATGAGGCCAATGATGATGATAATAGTGATGATGATGATGATGATTAGTTATCTTAGTTCTTTAGATAATCTCATGTTTCCTTATATTTAGGGGATGTAAGAATTGAAACCAGCTTGTAATCTTTATTTGGTTAATGAAAGCTTATTTATTAGATTTTGCACAGTATATGATATATTGTTATAAAATTGTCTTATCTCTATTTGTCTAAACTCCTATTATATTTTTCATATCTTTTTATCTATTTAATAAGTATCTATATGTTATTTTAATATGAATAGGCCACTATGGGACGAAAGAGAACACGTTGGCCGATAGGATCCATGATTTCTATTTTACAGCCACAACTTACAACTTACAACTTACAACTTACAATTAGTCAATCCCAACCACCACCTACTACAACTCAGCCCCCTACTGTCCCTACCCAAACTCAACCATAACCGCAGCCACAACTGCAGCCACGACCACAGCCACAACCATAACTACAATCACAATTGCAGCCACAGCCACAACCTACTTGTACGAATGTAACTCCAAATTTAAGCTCCTCCCAAAACAGCAATAGTATGTTACCCCCATCATTTGGAGTAGGTGTGTTATGATCTCTAATTTTTTATCAAATTACATCATGATATTATGATCTTAGTATATTTTTGGTAGTTGCTTTTCTTTTGTAATATAGATTTATACTTTGCTAGACAGGGTGTATTTGAATGCATCTAAGAAAATAGGAGAAACGTGCAATCATGATTTTTGAAAAAACTTTGCAGCAAAATCTGATTTAATTGGAAGAGTTCCAATAGTTGAGCCATACATGGTTGGAAAACTCTACAAGTCTAGTTTCCAACAAACAAAAAAAAACAGTAAGCAAAGCATGATGCTCCAGCTAGGATGAACCAGCTATGTGTCTGGTGACATAAGCATGAACTTATTTTTATAATTTTATAGTAAACAAAGCATGATGCTCCAGTTAGGATGAACCAGCTATATGTTTGGTAACATAAGCATGAACTTATTTTATAATTTTATACTAAACAAAGCATAGTGCTCCAGCTAGGATGAACCAAGTATGTGTTTGGTGACATTGTGTGGGTTCATTCTACAAAAATGAAGATCACATCCACCAAGAAATCAGACATGCATCATGCTAATTACTTGTTTGAAATTTCAAATGGTCCCTATCATATACAAACCAACATTTTTGAACTTCATGAAATCATACGAGGTTCACAAGGCATTGGAACTGAATTTTCAGCATCTAAGAAAACAGGGGAAATGTGCAATCATGATTTTGGACAAAACTTTGCAGCAAAATCTGATTTAATTAGAAGAGTTCCAACAGTTGAGCCATACATGGTTGGAATACTCTATGAGTCTATTTTCCAACAAAAAAAAATAGTGCATCAATTAGAGTTTTCTAGGAGGAGTTGCATGCGTTTTCATAAAGTGCGATTTTGTTAACCGTGCAACTATGAATTTTTTTCTAAGTGCTCTACTTTTTTATTTTTTTTGTTTCATAAAATATTTGATCAAGCATTATAGCTCAAAATGGGACTTTTGCACCCTTAATTTACAATGATTGGAGGTCCCCAGAGCTAGATTATTACAATGAACATATATGGAATGAGGTTAAAGTGATGGAATGGTTTTGCTCTATTTTCACGTATCATATGACCATATGTGTTTCTCACTCACATGCTGGCAGTTTTCATTTGGCAATCTATCTAGATTTCCATTTTGGCAATTTTCTGTATCACTTCATTTAGCAATCATTTTTGTCCAGGCGAACACTAATGTTCCAGATGCTTACAACCATCATTATCTGATGTCGGTTGAAAAGAAATGGAAGGATTGGAAAGATAAGCTAAAAAAAAGACCATTACAACATTTATGAAAATGACAAAGAGCACTTGGCAATTGTCCAGATAGAGTGGATCCAGATCAGTGAAGGGTTCTTGTTGAATTTGGGGTAGTCCTATAGCAAAGTTATTCATAAAGATTATTTCCATATTATTTAAGCCATTATTGTTGTTTGGAATTATTAGTAGTAGTACTATTGTTATGCCTAATAATAGTCTTCATTTGTTTTAAGTAAAAAAATAACTCTCTAATAGGAGCACAGCAAGACTAATCGTGCAAGTTGTGAGAAATAAACAATGTGTCATACGAGTGGCAGGAAGGCTCATTGTCAAGTACGGGATGAGGTATTTGACTAGTATATGTAGACAAATTTAGTTGAATGGACATTATAGACAAAAGATATTGTCATTATTGTTATTTGTTAATCTTTTCCATGAAACTTGCTAAACAAACTGGGGAGGAAGCAAATCAAATAAAGGTTTACGTAAAAACACATACAAAGAAGAATGGAGCTCCAGTTGATCAGGCAGCTGCTAAAGCCATGGTAGGTGTAATATAGGGATGAATTATGGATGCAATATAGTTATGAATTTCAATAATTTAGTATGTACTTGTAAATATCTTGATTAATGTTCTGTTTTCTATATTTTGTCTCGCTTCAATAAGCGATTATCCCAAGTGCTTGAGGCTTGACAAACCCCAGCTTTCTGAGAAGTGGTATTCACAAATATATTAGGGCTAGATACACATGGTTGTATGCATACATATGGATTAGGTTGTTGTCCATCTTAGTTGTTTGGGACGAGATATAATCAACTTCCAAAGTAGCAGGTTGACATGGAAAGGTTATGTGCAGAGGTTCGACAAGAGGTATTTACAGAGTTTGGCGACAGGTTTACTCGTTTGGAACGTAAGTGTGAAAGATTGCAGGCTCATGTGAAAACCATGGGATATCCAATGCCTAAACCTTCAAATGTACCGCCAATGCCTGCACATTCTGGACAGGTAATAAATGTGAATTACAATAATGATTGGTTAATCATGTCATGGTGAGTTTCCGAAGGGTAGTGATTTCTCTAACATCTCTACATATAGTGCAATATGATGAGTCTAAGTTATAGCAGAAAATATTATGTGTTGGACCAAATTAGAGAGAATACCAAAGGCTCCTGCATTTTCAAATTCTGTAGGCACTCTGACACTCTTTAGTAAAACAACGATATCTTTTCACAGTCAAGCAAATCATGCTTTGTTTTTTTAATAAGAAATTAGACTCATAGGACTTTCTAACCATGTAAGATTTGCATGTTGATCTACTTCTAGTAGACTCAAATTTCACTCTAAAGTCAGCTAAAAAACAAGGTCTGCACTTTGTTTTGAGAAGTTGGACAACCCTTTTGTTTTTTACAATTTGGCTCACTATATTAAGCCAATCTTAACTGGATCCTTTGGTATCATATACATCCTTATAGGTGATACCACAAAATATGCCTTCTTTAACTATACCTCTATCGCTAAATAACAATGTGCACCTTTTGGACTTTGTGCTTGCTGCCACATTACTGGTTTAAGTTGCATGGCTTTGTTGTTTAAAGTTGCATGGCCTTGTCATAGCATGAACATCCAGATTGCTCTCTGTAGAAGTCATTTGGACAATGTTTAGAGCACATCCTAGAATTCCAAGTTCGAGGACTGTCTTGAACTCAATTAACAATATACAAACCAACAAAACTTAATTCAAATGATGCCTAAAAGTTTGGTTTGTACAGTCTTCGCCTTATTGTACCTTCAATACCAGGGATAAGCACTGGGGAATGGCCTTTTTTATTTTTAAATGTTGAACAGAGCTTCAGAGCCTCAGCTAGGTACTATCATTTGCATTCATGATTGAAGTGAATTTTATCTAATTACAAGCGTCTTTGTCAAATGAATGATTGGTTTCTCTGGTACATGTCTTCAAGAAATAAAATGTGTTTGAGAGCTTTGCTTATGGACAATTTAGAACTACTTAAGTTTAGTGGACAACTTATCGTATATGTATTTTTTTCATTGCAATAGGTTTCAAACGCCTCAAGTTCTCACCATGAAAATGATGACCCAATGGTTAAATCACATGATGACCCAATGGTTGAACCACATGATGAGGTGAGGCAATGTTTATCATCTCTATTTATTAATATTTGAGTTCAGCAATTGTAAGGCTTTCAAATTGGAGGAGGACCATTATACTTTACTGCTTAAATTACAGTTTTGTACTATTCACATGTGATTATTTTTTATATATGTGACATTTTGAATTTGGTTCTCTGTGAAGGTTGGAACTAAAGTGCATTTATTCAATTCTAAAGTGCCAAAACAAGTTGTGGCAGAAGCCATTGTTATTTCTAAAAACTCATGTAAAAAGTCCGATTTTTGGGAAATACATATTAAGAAGGCGATAAAACCTCGTCAATATTTGATAATACGATCTGAAAGTGTGAACACAATTAAAGATGCTATTAACACATGTGTAGCTTGGCCTTCTAATAATGTATGGTACAGTACATTAGTATTGCATAGTTCGTCCTATTTCTAATGCTTGATACTATTAATAGGTAAATTTCTTATTTTCTTAATCATTGTTTCTTTATGTGCAGATTGAGAAGAGATAAATGCGTGCATATGTAAAGCTTGACATGTGGAATAGTTGTTTTTGATGGCCTATTGAACTTTTGTAGTGGTTCAGATTTTAGAGTGATTGGTTTTGACTTGTATAAGTCTTTTGTCTTGAAACTTATTAAGTTGGTGTGTATGATTTATTTTGGTATTGAAAAAACTTTAACTTTTTGTATTGGGATAACTTTTTGAGACATTTTTTTTATTTTGCATATTAATTATAGATGATGAGTAGATGATGTGCAGTTTAAATGTGGATATATATATATATATATGTATATGTTTTTATAGGACAAGTCACATAGTCTAATATAAGATTTTAGTGGTAAATGTATATCATAATAAATATTTATCTTTCCCGACAATAATACAGAACCGCCATACAAGATATATTTACAGGATTAAATGAAACTGTTAACGGCGGTTACACCGACCACCGTTGATTGTATACGTAAACATTGACGGTTAATTTACAACATTTAACGACTGTATGACTACCCCAGTAATGTTGTAACCTATAATGGCGGTACGCAACTGCCGCACAAGACATGCTTTCGCGGCGGTAACATTGAACCATTGTTAAATTAATTTAAAACGTTGATATTAATTGCGGCGAATTAATACCGCCTTTCAAACCACCGTTTTTATTTACCGGCAGTAGCTTTACTGCCGTATTAGTTTTCTCGACACCTACCTAAGCGACGGTTAAGTTTTTCATCGTGTAACCGTTGTTATATATATTGGAGGCGGTTGGTGTACCTTTTGCTGGCGGTAATGGGCCGCCGCAAAAGGTCAATTTCCTTGTAGTTTTTTCTTCTATTTAAGATTAGTTTTCATATTGCTTGTGTTGGCAACTGTGTGATGATGTAGCTGGAATCTGATCGGTTGATCATTTCACTAGGCACTTAACTAGCAAGATGTCATGAGTGTGGTTTGCTAGCCACTGTTGCAAAGAGGTTTAGGTGCCCTTACCTTTTACCGTCTCCTGTTTTTGACGTGAGCACTTGACTATGAAATGAAAGGTGGTGACAGATGCTAAATACACAGTACCTGCTTAGTGGAATGTTGCCCGTCTTCTGTAGAGATACCAGTTAGATTTTAATCACAGAACATAGATACTTCATTCAGATTCACAAGGAGATCAAAGAGATGTCCGTAACTGTAAGTCATGTATCAACTTCCACGAATTATGTTGAAAGAAACTCCTTCAAGTGATAAGAAGATGTGTTAAGGTTATTGTTGCTTTTAAGAAGAATGTTTGTAACTGTAACAATTTTTTTAAAGAAACTTAGAGTTATGTAGCTGCAGAGAAATGCTGAGTTGTTTCTAAAAGTAATGTCACACTTTTTATTTACCATTATGGGCAGTTCCTGTTGGACAGTGGTGCATTTTCTTTGAACTTGTCTTCATGGAAGTTCCCTTGAAAACTCGGTTTACAATTTAGACGCTTAAATTAATCCATTAATATTTATTTCTTTTCACCCTGAAAAAAAATGTCCGTAATGAAACAAGAGGTTTTGATTCCAAGTTGGTGGGAGGAGGAACAGGACCTGCTGACGGGACACGTGCAACTACTTGTACGCCATGACCAGTACATATGAAGCTAATGCTACAATCCACAGATGACCTGCCACTAAATTTTGGTTTTACAGGCAAGGCATGCTTTATTTTGCAAACTAACAGTTGTGCTTCTTGTATTTTTTGACTTGTACATGTTCAAATATCTGTGCACACTGTTTAGGACTGGATGATTAAGATTCTGAATCCTGAGATCCGTGTGTGTGTGCGTTTTCTACATCACCTTTTCCTTTTCAGGGGAACTGTTCATGCAAGCTTGCGTGGCTCATGTGTTTGTGTTGTATAACCTTTTGCCTTATTAGGGAAATGGTGCTAAACCAGAAGGGCTTCATGAAATAGTTAATGCTGGAGCAATGGGACTGAAGCTTCATGAGGATTGGGGTACTACTACTACTGAAATAGACAACTGTTTGACTGTCGGAGAACAATATGACATACAGGTTACTCTATTATTGTTTTTTTTTTTTTTAATTCTTCATGAGGAAAGAAAGGTAACTTTTTATGTTAATATCCATACCGACACCTTGAATGAATTAAAAAAAAACCCACATCCCAAACCCCCTCGCAAAACCCCACCAAGCCAAAAAAAAAATAAAAAAGAAAGAGGAAAAGTGTAAGGTTCAGCCATTTGAAGTCTGTGACTGTTTAAAAAACTTCCAATTTGTTTGTAAATGTTGGATTGAATTCAGATCTTTAGGTACTGTTGTCACAAATCTTGCTCATTCCAAAGAAGATACACCAAACTCCATTGAAGAGTTTCACCTAAAAGAAATCAGTGGAATTTCACCATTAAAAGAGTGCAAAATTCTGCAAAATATTAGAATTGGCGGAACCTATTACCAAGCACCTTTCTAACTTAGATGTGGAACTATGATAAATTTCCTATGTAGCCCTATCTTCGAAATTATCCAAGTACCACTAATTTGAATTTATTTTCATCCCCAAATTTAGAATAATATGTTGTCAGGCCAAAAATAGATTCATGTGACATTTTCAATTTCTGATTCTTTTCCAAATTATTATTCAGTTTTTTTATGTATGTCTCATTCTTACCCTTTGTGGCCAGTGAAGGGGCAGGCGGTGGTCATGCTCCAGATATCATCAAAGTTTGTGGTATAAAAAATGTTCTACCCTCATCAACAAACCCGACACGTCCTTTCACTTCAAATACCATAGATGAACACCTTGACATGCTGGTATGCACAGATGAAAGAAATATTGATACTTTACTCATAATGAATGGCTGTTCTCAAATTCTCATAATGAAAGAAATATTGATACAGATGGTATGCCATCACCTTGATAAAGACATTCCCGAGGATGTAGAGTTTGCTGAATCACGAATACGGGCTGAAACAATTGCAGCGGAAGACATTTTGCATGATATGGGCGCAATTAGCATTATATCTTCTGATTCACAGGCGATGGGTCGCATTGGAGAGGTTCCCGTCTTATTTTTCTCATCTTCCTGATTGATACACATCTCCCAACTACTTATTCATGATTCCCTCGGCATAAACTTGCTGTATTTCGATTCGCAATCAAAAGTCCTTCACATTTGCACCAATTCCAACCTTCCTTTATTTTTGCGATTTGGTATTGAAGACTTCCATTTGCAAATACAGGTTTTCAAGAATATAACTGTAGGAACATCTTATAGTGCAGATTGTTTATGAGCATGTCAAGGTATCTGAATACATGATATATATATACACATAAAACAACATATGTCTAAGACTGTCTTTGGAATTGGGAGAAGTAGCCCACTGGAATGATTTTAGAAAACTAAGTTCACTATGGGATTTATAGTAGAATAAAATTGATGCTCGTGTGCCAAATGCAAGAAAAGCAGTTTCCTATGCTACTCTTGGCTGGTAGTTCCTGAAAAATAGGCTGCCTATTAATCACTCATTTTTTCATATTCTGCTGATACCTTTGTCATGTACATGTCTGTGCTGTTAGTAATATACAATACACAGCCTCTTCAAGCAGCACTGATTCATTTCTTTTCTTGGCTTCATTTTTCGGGGAAATAAATGAAGCCTAAAGATATTTTTTTTCTATAGAACACACTGTTACAGTCTAATTGAACAGTTACTTTTATAAAAAGGCAATGAATTATTGCCAAGTATATATTGACTTTGGGTTAGAACCTTTTGACTAAAACCGAGTTGAGGTAATGTACACAAGTTTACCAAAAGCTTGCATATATCCATAATAGTAAAATTCATCATCCTAAAGGTTGTGTGGGTGAATGGAGAATAGATGCAACAGGGAGTTAATATATAAACCAAATGAGTGTTTTTACTGTTAGGTCTTTGTGGAGCCTAGTTCTATTTGATCCGGTTTGAAGATCCCGACCTGACCCGAATAATGTTGCGTGGTTTTTAATGAAAAATTTTCTAAGGGTTGGCGTTTCTGTTGACAGGAAAAAAACCTGTAGCTGCACTCTGTATTTTTCCCTGATTATAGTGAAAATCCCTGCAACTCTGTGGACGTAGGCAAATTGCCGAACCACGTTAAACGTTGTCTTGTGCGTGTGATTATTTTTCTTTGACGTATGCTTTTTCTCTATTTTTTTTTTGTTTCTCACAGGTTGGGAATTACTGTTCAATTCCCTTCATTTACCTTATGTAACATTTGTGGAACCAAACACAGCAGCATTTATGTTCTTAAAATTTTGTTTGGTTGGGTGCACTTTTGTTTGTCTTGAACTGATGGGATCTCAGCTTTTTCCCAGACTGCAGACTGATCTATCAACCTTCATGTAATTTAGTCCAGCATTTCATCATTTGTTCACACTCCCTTAGATTGACACTTAATTCGGGGCCTTTACATAAGTACTCTTCTTAGCAGGTTATTAGCAGAACTTGGCAAACTGCTCACAAGATGAAGTTATCAAGAGGATCTATTGAATCGAGTGGATCAGACAATGACAACCTTCGGATCAAACGTTACATTGCAAAATACACTATAAATCCTGCTATAGCTAATGGGTTTTCTCAATTTGTTGGTTCAGTTGAGTTAAGTTAATTTTCACATTTTTATCCTTCATTCAACTTAACCCAACTTAACCCCAGCTGAACATTTGGTTGGAGTCAGACTGTTTTTAACGAAAATATCAGTTATAGAAGTGCATCCTGTCCTGATCACCACTAACTCTAAGAACATTTCCGTAACCTGGTGAAACTATCTGAAGGAATTAAGTTACGATATGATAGTATCAGTAATCAAATATTAAAAAAGACACAAAAAACACACATGGTCACAGTTACATCGACTATTGGAGTCTTTGTATATAAACAATCTGAAAACTTACTCAAAGTAAAAAATAAAAAAAAAAATTCGTCTTAATTTTTCTTTTGAATGAATCTTCATAAGTTGGTATGAGTACATAAAAAGACACAAAAACACACATGGTCACAGTTACACATGAGAAGAGCTGAGTGCGAATAGATAACAATAGAGCACATCAAGTTGATTCATTCATTGCACAATTTGAAATTGAAAAGCCTGCCCACTTGTTTGATTTCTGTCCATACCTTTGTAAGACTACTAAAGCAGGGTAAGTTTTATATTTATATTTTTTGCAGATTTTTTTTTTCTAAATATTTTTGGAGAATACCTTAAGTGTTTGAGCAGTTTAGAGTTAATATAATTGGTTTTATGACTGTTTTGAGTTGTTGATTCTAATTTAGACAAGTAATTAAGTTCTGATTATCAGCAATAAAAATTTCAATTTTGAGAATGCATTTGCTGCAGGTGGGGAAGTTGGCTGATCTTGTTATTTGGAAACCATCTTTCTTTGGGGCAAAACCTGAAATGGTAATCAAAGGTGGCACAATTGCATGGGCTAACATGGGCGATCCAAATGCGAGCATCCCAACTCCGGAAACTTTCTTTGCTTATTATGTTATCACGCTGTCCCCAATAAATTTGTCAGTGCAAATTAAGGATCTTAAGCTACTTTTTGAGGCATTAGAATCTCTCCACGGCTCTGATTATAGTTCCAAAGCTTGTACTGCTGTTGCTCACCAGTGCAAGTTCGAACTTCGAGCAGTTTTGCTCAGAACCGCACAACGAGCAGGATCAAGACTACACAAGTTCTCACAACCATTGTTAAAAACACAAATCTGATCTTTGTCCAAAACGAGTGCAAGAATTTGTATAGTTAAATTACTGGTTGGATAATCAACTCGGGCTTTCCATTAGGTTACCAAGAAGACATAAATTGATTAGGTTACTTAGCAAAAAAAAGATTCAGGTCGGTTTTTATTGAAATGCAAGTTGTTGCAGGTGGTAATGAGGCCGACGTTTGGAGCATTTGGCAAGGATGGAAGTGCTAACTCCATTGCTTTTGTCAGTCAGGCATGGACCTCTCTCTCTCTCTCTGCCTTCCATGTGCTTCTAGCCTTGTAGAATTCATTGATCAACCCTTTTTCAACCAGGCGGCTGTGGATAATGGAATAAAAGCCCTGTATGGACTACACAAGAGGGTGGAAGCTGTAGGCGGTGTGAGGAGGCTCACCAAACTTGACATGAAGCTTAATGATGGCCTTCCAAACATAAAAGTAGATCCAGAGACATACACAGTGACAGCAGATGACATAGCTCTTAGCTGCACTGCAGCTACCACGGTTCCTTTTTCTCGAAACTACTTCCTCTTTTAGGTATCATCGATAATGGCTCTGATAGTTTACCGTCTTAGGTAACTGTTGAAAAGAAAACTGACAAAATTGAAATATACTCTCTTTCCAAATTCAATAAGCAACAGTATCAAATTGTTCTCTGTTTGCTGCCTTGGCTGAAATAATTTTTCCCATGGCAGATTTTCTTACCAAATGTATATTCTCATTTTCTTATTCCAACCTCGTAAAAGAAAAAAATTTAGCTTTCTTTTACTTCATTTTCTTTTCTCTACCTTTTCCCTTTTCCTTTCATCCAAACATAACCTTAAAATATTAGGTTTAAAAAAAATATTTGGGTCTCATTCAAGAAAAAGATGTATTAGGGTGGGAGTTGTATGGATATTACAGTTGACTTGATTTTTCAAAGACGTCAAGTTGATTGATCAGTTATCATGATAACTTATAATTATAAAAATAGGCCAATCATAAAGGATAACGCTTTTCTATGATGAATCTTACAGCTATCATGATAACTTATAATTACAGGAAAACCACTGTCTGAAAGAATAATGTTTTCCTATAGTTATGGAGGAGAGAATAAGAGAAATCAGTTGGAAAGTTCTGCATATGTTAGTCCATTTATAATTGTTTGTTTATGATGTAAAATCATTTGGGCTACCTGTCATTGTTCATGAATATTGACACATCCCAGAGGCAAAAACTCATTCCACTTGATGCAAAAGTGACTGAAGACATTATTATTATTATTCCACCAAAAACTTAGTGGAAAGAGAAACTGAAATAAGACCAGCTTTGATCACTTGAGCACAGCAAATTAAAAGAAAACATAACTGATCAGAAGGCCCAGCCCCCATGCAGTTAACAAATACCATCAAGATTTATTATGGTCAAAGCTAACTTTGAATTACTTAGGCTTTAATTCAGATTCAGGGACTGGTCAAAGTTCTCCATTGGCCTTTTAGCAGCGTGTGATCGTCTGTGATGAAATTCTTGAGCCAGGCTGCTGATTTTTTGGCGTAGCGCTTGTAATCGTCATTGTAGTCCACATAAGTTAGCCCAAATCGGACGTTGTAGGCGGATCCCATTTCCATGCAGTCCATGAGGGCCCACATCATGTACCCCTTCACGTTAACCCCCTCACTGCTTGTGCAAATAAGGGGAAAGACAAAAAACAAAAAGAAAAAAATTAACTTTGTTTGCACAAAAATATCAGTGGGGACTAAGATAAAAAAAATTTAAATTTTGGGGGCCAATATAGTATGTTGTATCCTATATACTCGAAAATTTATGGAAAGGTATTTAGAATTTTGTGAGCTTTCGGGGGAGGCTACAATAAAAAAGTATGGCATATATATATATATGCCATGATATATATAAGGAGATTACCTCAAAGCCAGTTTGACCTGGGTGAGACTGTCTTTGAGAAACTCAATCCGCACATCGTCTTGTAGTGCTTCGTTAATGGGAATCGAGTCGTCCCGTTTCTGTGGATATCCTGTTTTTGGGGGGTTGCATGCATGAATACTTAAATTGGTCATTACACAAAAGCACTATTCACCATATTATACATATATATATACACAATTTTTTCAAAATGGTCGAACAGTTCGATTATGATTCAGCTGTCAACTGACCGTTTTCAGTGATGTAAATCTTGGGGTTGTCGTATGTAACCTTCAAATGCAGTAAAATATCAGTAAGGCCTCTTGGATAGACATAAATCTCAGTGGAACCTTCAGCCTAGAATGGAGTCAAACAGGAGCAAATCAGTCTTCACAAAACAAGCCATTAGTGTATAAAACACAATTAGGAGTCTTCACAAAACACAATGGTGATCGATCGTACCTGTTCACCAATGGTTAACCCATTTTTCTCCGCTGAAGAGAGGGTGCAATATAGTTCAAGTTAATATTTTAAGTAACAAATTGATGTTTCTTAATATGAGTTGTTGTTAATTACTAATTTAAAGAAACAATATATATATATATATATGTATATATAGGAGTTGTTTGGATCGTACTGAGTGTTTCGACGTATTGGTCATTTGCATAGCTGGTAGGCAGATCATTGGGTGATATCTGGAGGGACTTTGCGTATCTTGAAGTGTAGTAATTGATACCAATGAAGTCGAAGGACCCTTTCACCATTTCTTCCTGCTCTTGGGTGAATGTGGGAAGCCTATCCCTCACAATAGCCCTCATGCTGAATGGGTAGTCTCCAGTCACTACTGGATCCAAAAACCTAACAAAACACCAGCAGGGGAATGCAAAAAAAAAAAAAAGAGTTAAGAGCTATTCAGATATCCTTTTTAGAGCTACTTATCGATCCAAAAAAAAAAAAAAAGGTCATTTTTAGAGCTCAGTTTGTTAAGTTAGAAATATAAACTTCTGTTTGATATTACATGAAAAACAGTAAGTACATAATGAGATTGTCAAGAAAACTTTTGCCTCTTTCCTATTAAGGAGAATTTTAGCGTTCAATTCCTCCAGAATTTGAACATTAGCAATAACAAACCGTCAGACTTTTTTCTTCTCTCATTTATTCTGCAAAATAAAGGCAAAAATGTAATTTCATTTAATCAAAATAGTCGATAAACGAAATCTTGCATGGGGAGCTGACAATCCGATACCAAAAATCATAGGGACCATCTAGGTGCCGATATAGAAGTCTAATAAGTGAATTCACCTAAAAAATAAATATAAAAAAGGGATAAAATATTTAGTTTTTGTGAATTCTTTTTAATTTTAAAGGTCAATTTGTTAAGGGAGAAATGTGAAGAAGTTGTCTGATAGCACATGAATGTGATAACACATTGACTGTATCTACTATATATATAATATATAAATGTGATGACACATTGACAGAGTTGATTATGTATAATATATAAATGTGATTATACATTGAATATGTCGATTATATAATATATATATATTTAGGTATTTATTTATTTAATGTAGTGTTTTTAGGGTTTAATTCATTCAAGGTTCGAATGGAAGAATAGTTCAATTACCATCCAGTCATGAAATCCCATGCTCTCTGTGCTGCATCTCTGTCTGCAGGCGTTACATTAAGTGGCAAAAACCATTGAGCACTCAAAGTAATACCTATTTCTCCTTCGTGAGTGGCCTAAATAAAAATAAAATCAGTCACATACTTTAATATTGTTCGTAAAAACATAAAAATAAAATGCAAAAAAATGAACACATCTATGCTATGCTTGAATCTTGAGTATTTTGCAGAGGGCAACAGAAATAAAATGAAAAGGAAAGAAGCTACATTTTTTCTTTTATTTGGTTGGATTATAAAATGAGAAGAAAACGAAAAATCTATTTTGATCACTTATAAAAATCAATACGCATAAATAATTTTATTTTGTTTTGCTTTGACAAATTCAAGATCCAAACGTAATATTCTTGTTTTAAGAAAGAAATTTAATTAAGAGAGAGAAAACATGAATTGTGTAAAGTTTCTAAGTACTTGGTAAGTATCTTTGTAGACTTCAACGGCACTGGCGTGGGCTAGGATTATATTATGTGCAGCAGTGTAAGGATCTCTCGTGGGATCATTAGCTACGGACAAACCCACTTTATATCCATAAGCAGCAAAGACTTGTGGCTCATTAATTGTTGTCCAATGTTTCACCCTATCTCCAAAAGTCTTGAAACAAAGATCAGCAAAGTCTTTGAAGTCGTCCCTGAAAAATAAAAAATATATGTAGAATTAATGAAGATTATTCAAAGTTTTTTCCTTTCTTTTTTCTAAAAAATTCCCAGATAAATATTTGTTTTTCTAGAGTCACATACACGAAGTTTGAGCTCAACAAGCCATTATATTCTTCCTGAAGAGCTGATGGCAAGTCGAAGTGGAATAGTGTCACAAAAGGCTCAATACCTACCAAACATAAGGAGATAATATTAGATTGAATCAATCACAACATATGTATATATATATATAGAACTTGGTTCACACCATTATCAAGTAGTTCATCTATCAATTTGTTGTAGAAATCAATCCCTTCTTGGTTGACGCCATCACTTAATTTTCCAGCTGCAAAGGAAAGCATGCAAAGTAAAAAATGATTCACTTAAGTAGCGGAATTTGAAGAACGGCCTCAAACAAATCATTACTTCATATTTAGAGAACAAAAGATAGATATAGAAGAGAGGGACGAATGAGGGGTATATATGTACTGGGAATTAAACGTGGCCAAGCAATGGAGAATCTGTAAGTGTCTACGTTCATATTCTTCAAGCACTGAACATCCTCCTGTCAATCATATATATCCATCATATTGATCAATTACGGCATATATATAAATATATAAAGCAACGATGCGTAAAATTGATCACTGTATAGAATTAAAATTGCGGGACTTATGTGAGCTAGCTCTCTAATATTCTTTCACTTGAAAAACAAAAATCAAATAAAGATAAATAGTGCAGCATATATATATATGGACGAAGCTGTGTTAAGGCAAGGGGGCCACGGCTCTTCTAATATTAAAAAAATCCCAATATATATGATACAAATTCAGGCTAAAAAATTTTTACATAATAAAGTAGTCTCATCAATGTTAAAAAGCCATATTATATTTAGTATAAAATGAGGATCCAAAAACTTTTACATAATAAAATGACCCTTTTTATGTGTAATTTATATTGTGGTCCATTTTGATTTGTTATATGACATTTTTTTTAAATTTATTTGTGACCCAAATTCTATGTTTATCCATACCCAATTAATTTAGGTTTATGAAAAATTTTGAAAATATATATATATAATTCTCCATTTCCTCTAGATTCTTTAGACATGATGTTAGTAATCTTCATTTGGACTTGGCCCCTTAGGATAAAATTCTGACTTTGTCCACATATATATATATATACATATATATATATATATATGCACCAAGATGATGAATGACTGACTTTGTATTTGTAGTAGGATTGAACTGCTGGGATGTCTCCAAGGAAGGTGTCCCAGGTACCTGATCCTCTCCCTCCTTCATCAGGTGCACTTTCTGTCTGCATTTGCCAAATCAAACACATGATTATCGAAGAAGAAGAAGAAGAAGAAGATGATGATGATAAAGTTTACGCAACAATTCTTATATATATAACTCATTTTTCAGACCTGAAGAGCAGAAGAAGATGCCCCAAACATAAAATCAGATGGGAAGTCACTTCTTGCTAGTGGTGAAGAGGATGATGATCTTATGGTAAAAGGAGATGCCCTAGCAAGACTTGGGACTTTGCATTGCCTGGAGGCGCCAAGAACATGATGTCCTTTATTTGAAAATGACAAATTAGGAGATGAAAATGGACAAATTGGCAAAGCGATTTTGAGGAGGGCCATGGAGAGAGAGATTTTGCTCGCTATTCTGATAGCCCAAGAGGCAATGCACGGGCACTTATATATAGAGGCGAAGTATGATGGACTCACCTAATCACAAGATGCATCCACCAGTCGCGGACCCAGAATTTTAGTTGAGGAGAGCCATGAATTTTTTTCTTTTATTGAAAGGAGGGTTTAAGAATTTTTATTTTTTTATCTTTGGATGGCCAATACACTATACTATTTTCAAACATTCAAAAATTTACAAAGATGAAGTGAAATTAAAAGTTTTCAGGGGCGCCAGTATACTATATTGTATTTTAAATATCTAAAAATCTATAAGAGTGAAATGAAATTAAAAATTTTGGAGGGGCCAATACATTATATTGTATTTTGAATATTCAAAAAACCTTTGGAAATGTTGTGGCTCCCGCCTACCCCCCTCCGTCTGCCTCTACCTACAAGTATTCTAAGGAGAAAATATTGATTACAATTGTTATGTTATATAACCATGCTGATGTGGTACAACCAACTGGTACAACCAACTAATAGTATATAGCTAATCATAATCATCAAGATATCATATTATTTTTGACGAGAACATTTAAATTTAAACTCAACACTCTTGATGATTATGCAATTATAATTTATTAACCTGTTATCATATCAACATGATAACGTGGTAAAATTTTTGTAACTAATATTTACTCGTATTATCTACAAAAAGAATTTTTCTAGTGGGTATCCAGTTAAAATATGCACATGATGCGCATTTTATATTTAGAGTTGTTAGGATTATACAAACTCGAACACAAATATACAATTTTTCTACGTGATGTAAGGGTAGGAGAATTCTTCAGCACAACCTGATCAATGTTGCACAAAAATTAAATTTTTTATGAGTTTCATTATTTGAGTAATGCTGAAGTTACTAGTTATTTTTTACCGGATTTTTATCACAGATAGACATAAGATAATTGGTCCATATTATCCAATACATTTAGGATTATTTATTTGATTGGTAAATTCACCAAAGCCCCATGCCCGTCGAGCACGTCGTGCCCAAAAAATCGTTATCTTTCACATAATATTAGAACAGTTGGATTACATGAACTCGAGCACAACTATAAATTTTTTACTTGTCAAATACTAGTAAATTCACCACACGATTCTATTTTTACAGTAACTTGACCGTACTTCCAGTGAAAATATTGGACTATTTCGGAGTGTCTCGGTACTTTTCGCCTATTCCGGCCATATCGGCCTCATATCGTCTCGTCCGGTACAACCCAACCCCCAACACGATGATCAAACTTGATTGAATCTTACTATATCACAGTGAAGGAGAGATAAATAGCGATACTAAAATCCAGAGAAGTTTTGGCGAAGACAGAGAGAGCTATTTTACAAACACTAGAGGGTGGAGATACGCGATGCGTGTGTAATTTTTAATTATTGTCAGAGATAATAATCATCTTGGTAGATTGAATACCAAAGATGATTGTTGTCCTAATTGAATTACCGAAAAAGAGAGATGATCTTCTCAATATCGCAAATAAATCTAATTGAATTACTGAAAAAGAGGGATGATCTTCTCAATATCGCAAATAAATCGAATAAGTACAGTTTGAAATTTATGAATAACTATAATATATTTTGAAAATAACTATTATTAATTCAATTTCAAATATATCAATGGCTTCTCCTTTTATATTTTACAGACATTGATACCTTGAGAATAGCTTACGGACATTGATGCCCTAGAGAATAGCTTCGTCGAATTGCGCCCTTCTTTGTTTAAGTGCTCTGATTTGCTACAGTTGCCTTGATTTGATTAGATTAATATAAAGAAATTCTTACTTTTTTTTTTGCTTCGGAAATAATATAAAGAAATTCTTACATGGGAAAGAATTCCACTCTGCCGCCTAACATCCACCCAGTGCAAACAACCAGTCAAACATCTTTATCTAACACTCCTTCGTTTGTTAGCATAAACTACCCCACAAATTGTTTAGACTTGATATAAGTATTTTTACAAATATATAACGTTCGCTATAAAATAATTTTAACGACAAATTTAGAACGATAGATCAAAATGCATTGATACGTATTACAAATATAACACGTTTGTTGGTACGATATTAATAATTATGGATCCCACAAGTCGCAGGAATTGTTACCTGATTCGGCGGCCCAAAGGCACTTCTATCTCCTCTCCAAGCTCTTACTCTACTAACTGTGTGCGAAAAAAAGTGAAACAAAAAACCGACACCAAATTCAAGTACTGCTTTTTTATTTTCTGCACATTCCCAATAGTATGCAGAAAGGTTAGGAATCAGGTTCGGGAGTGCCAGGAGCTTCGTGTAGTGTAATAGATGTGGTCTCCTTATTAAATAACAATGCTACTATCAGCTTAGTTTAGAGAAATTTTTATCACTTTATATATATGACAGCATACCAAACTGTCACGTATTAAAATTTATTATTAATTTATTTTTATTTTTATTTTTATTTTTATTTTTTTTGGATTCTTGTTGCTAATCATGAAATTACTCAAAAGATACTTAAATAAAATGGCAAATGCAATGTTCCCATGTATATTAGGAATAACTATAGCCTGAGTTGAAGGAAATTCTTATTCGTCGAGGTAATTATTCAGGGTGTTTGTCACACCCCATCATTTGGCATACGTCGTGTGACGTTCTATTTGAATTGTGAAATGTATGAAATTTTTTATGTGGCAGAAATTATAATTTAAAAAGTCATTATACAATTAGGATAATATCTATAATATCTCGAAAGATATTGTCTCTCTCTGCACATAATATTAAATGAATAAGCTGTCACATCACATAAACTTGATGACATAGTGTAATAGTCACACTAGATAATTTTCCTATTCAGTGGTCCCCAAATCACAGAAGACACTTTTTTTTTTTGGAAAGGTTTGTGCTTTTTTTTTTTTTTTTTGTTGAGAAAATAAGTAAAGACACACACACACGAAGTAAACCAAAAACGGTCCAGCGTAAAGAGTCTATAACACCAAGGAAAAGCTTGTGCTTTTAGACATCAAATTCGGCCTTTCTATCCGTCTCTGTGCTATAGCTCAGCTAGCTGTGTGTATATATATTTGCTATCCATTCGAAAAAAGAAAAAAAAAAAAAAAAAGACACCAAATTCGAGTGCTACGTTTTTTCTATTTTTTGCACCTTTTAGATCAACGTTTGAAAATCATACCATTGAGTAAATTAAAAAAGTAATTGAACCATAACATCATAAATATATTATAAATATATAAATAAATAACATATAGATTTTAAATACTAAAAATTTGAATTCTTTTGACTTATACAATTTTATTGAAATTGAGAATGGAAGGGTAATTAATTGAGAGATAAGGGTGGTATATTGGGAAAGTGAAATAAATTGAAAGATTAGGGTTGGTATAAAATATGGATCCCACTTATCCATACCTACGATACTGATCAATAATATAAATTTGTACACATTCAATAGTGAGATTAGACTTGCAAAATTTTAGTCTAAACTCGTATCTATGGTACTGTTCACTAAAATTTAAACCTACACAATTTAAACTCTATAGTCTCTAGAGATAAATTTAAACTCATGCCTATGGTACTATAATGTCAAACGATTTATTGAGCTGATTATTTGTTCAAACGGTTTTAAAGGTAATCCGATCATTTATTGAGTTGATTCTCAATTTTTTGGTTGAACCGATTGGTACGGTCCAATATATTTTTAAAACACTATTTCAGATAGAATGCAAAGAGATTAGGATTGGGAATACAGGGAGTTGTGTAGCGTAACAAAGCTGGTCTCCTTATTAAATAAAAATGATACCAATTTAGTGTGGTAGCACACTAAATTGTCACATATTAAAATTATGTTGTTAATTCACTTTTACTTTTTTTAGATTCTTAATACTAATCATGAGATTACTTCACATATATAGGATTTTCCATAGTCCAAGTTGCAGAAAATCTTTATCTGTCAAAGTAATTATTCAAGATAATTGTCATACCACGTTATCTGACTTATGTAGTGTGCCTATCTATTTAGATTGTGACACGTGCAAATTTTTTTACGTGGCATTGTAAATTTAAAAAGTCATTATACAATTAGGACAATTTCTATAATATTTATAAAAAAAATATTATCTTTACACATAATATTACATAAATAAACTATCACAATACATAAACATAATGATGTAGTGTGATGATCACAATAAATAATTTTCTGATTCGGTGGCCCCAAATCAAGGCAGGCACTTTTTTTTTTCCCGAAAAGTATGTGTTACTAGACACTAAATTTATCCTTTCTATCAGTCTCGTGCTTTTAACTCTTCCAGCTGTGTGCTTGTGTATTTACTATCTATTCTAAAAAAAGAAAAAAACAAACAGAGACCAAATTCGAGTGCTACCTTTCTTTATTTTTGGCATCTTCCGAATAGTATGCAGAGTGGCTAGGATCGGGAGTGCAGCGAGTGCAGTAGTGTAACATAGGGTAGTTTCCTTATTAAAGAAAAATGTTATTATCAGCCGCGACTTGTGTACGTCAACTTAGCTGAAATCTACAATTACTAGTGAACTTGTGTTAAGTTGGCTTCTATCAGTTAGTGATTGACCATCAATTGTAACTAATTGTAGCAGAGCTCTACAAAAATTTGTTTGGTTTTGATAGATTGGTAATAAAGAAAATTTACAAAAGCAAGCCATTAAAATGAGATTTATCTCTTTTAAATTTTATGTACACAATGAAGAAGTCCGCTTGTGTAGAATGATTCTACAATGTTAGGGTATCAAAATTAAATTTATAAAAACATACGAAGCATCTTGTTCAACAAGTTTTCAAACGATTTTGGTAGTTTTTTTTTTAAGTCAATTTTTTTGTGAACTTTTTTATTAAATTATTTTTCCAAAAACAGAAAAGGAAAAAGATTGATGCCAAACAGGGCTATGACATTGCACTTTCTTATAAACACAAGGATAGGAGACTCGTTATAATTGTATGTGCGCACTGGTAGAGAGAGGGGTCATGAGGGGTAATAATACCCATTCGAATTTTTTTTTTTTTAAACTTGTCTTATACTACCTGGTGGTGATGTTTGCCCAACCAGACCAGAGACCCACCAAATGTCTGGTCGGGTCTCGATCAAAGCCCCACCTTGGGTCCCCTCGGCACCCGAACAGACCAGCCCTCCGGGCGTGCTTCCCGCTGTCGTCCTTCCCATCACATCGGTGGGGCCCACAACTAACACCGAACACTGTAGCGTGCACTCAAAACATGAGCGTGGAGTGTGCGAGGGACAACCATCCTACCCCTGAAGCAGTTTTGACACATGCCACGATGAAGTAGGGGAACAACCCTCTCAAGTGCCTTGACACAGATCTGACCCTTCAATGGAACATTGCCACGTGGAAAGGTCACCAACTACCCCCATGCATACAAAGGAAAATAAAGGCCTTCTTTACCAGGTACTCATAAGAGAGAGAACCCTAACAAACTATACTATTGAGTAACATTATTTTCCTGAAGCTAACTTGAACATCGGAAGGCCTTTGGCGGCACCACACCGGTGTGCTTAGAACAGGAGATTACTAACCAACGGGAGAGAGCTCATTGAAAGCCCGGGGGCAAGACACCACGAGATTGTTGCATCATCAGCGTCGTAGAGGGCTAGTATCGTATCAACCAGCTGAAGACGACGGAGATGAAGGTTCATTTCTCTATTTCTCTCTATGTTGTGCAGAAAATTTGACTAAGGCAAATGAGGAGGCAAAAAAGGAAACCGCCTAACAAAACTCCCCCCAAGTCCTCCTTGAAATCAATGGCCCAGATGGCCTGTGGTAATTGGACATCAACGGTTGGGATTCAACGTGTCTTTTTGACTTCCAACCGCTAACCCCCCAGTTGCTGCGTGGCTATACGTGAAACGACGTGACAGATGTAGCCATCATTGCGCCGGCCTCACCATAAATGCACTCTGGATTTCGTGGGTGGGCTGGCCCGTGGAATTCCCCTAGCCCGAGCAGATGGCCAGATGAATTGGGGGCAATTGGTAGTGACATTTTCTTGACCAGACCAGCCCGACCAGACCAGAGACCCACCAAACGTCTGGTCGGGTCCCGATCAGAGCCCCACCTTGACTCCCCTCGGCTCTCGAATAGACCAGACCTTCAGGCGTGCTTCCCCTTCTGTCTGTCTTTCCTATCACATCAGTGGGGCCCACAACTGACACCGGACACTGTAGCGTGCACTCAAAGCGTGGGCGTGGAGTGTGCGAGGGACAACTATCCTACCCCTGAAACAGTTTTGACACACACAACGATGGAGTGGGGGAACAACCCTCTCAAGTGCCTTGACACAGATTTAACCTTCCAATGGAACATCACCATGTGAAAAGATCGCCAATCACCCCCATGCATGCACACAAAAAAAAATAAAGGCCTTTTTCACCAGGTACGCACAAGAGAGAGAACCCTAGCTAACTACACTTTTAAGTAACATTATTCTCCTGAATCTAACTTAAACATTGGAGGGCCTTTGGCAGGCACCACACCGGTGTGCTTAAAACAGGAGATCACCAACCAATAGAAGAGAGCTCATCGAAGACCTGGGGGCAAGATACCACGAGATTGCTACATTATCACTACCTAATGTTAGTATTCTATGTTTAATTTTTTTTTTTAGTCCCCTTAATATATTCGTATGTAATTGATTAGGAGAAAAATATCATCACATTCAACAAAATTCTTATCAAATATCTTGACCAATTTCCCTTCGTCCTAACTTCTTTGATCTGACCTAATAAGATAACCAATAAATTTCAAAATTTTGTTCTAGCCCATAAAGCCAGATGGAAATTCTTGATAAATGTAACCAATTGAGCTAGCCCAATTGACAAGGGTTTTTGGTTTTTCTATGGGAGGTTAAGAGTTCGACTCTTACCAAATACAAGAGTTGGCCACAAGTGATTGACCCTTTGTGAATTCCCTAATGTTAGTGTGAATGGTTTACCTTTGACCGGTCCGAGAGTGAATTAGTTGAGATGTGTGTACAGTGGCAGACTTAGGATTTTACATGAGAGAGGACCATGGTAAAAAAAGTTTGCTCAAAGGAGGGTAAGGTAAAAAAATAAATAAATAAATTTGAGGGGCCCATTACATTATATTCTTTTAAATATACAAAAATATGTGGAGGTTAAAGAAAAATTTGAAAATTTTTTAGAGGTCGCAGCCTCTGCCTACCCCTTCCATTTGCGATTGTGTTCGCAAGCTGACCCGTACACTTTTCACTGCTGGAGAAGGAAAAAGGTTGTTGATAAATGTACTTGGCATTTATATAAACAAAAGCCTCTATATCTTATTGATTCCACTCTAAAAGTGTAACCTTTGTCCCCGAATTAAGTATTTGTTAGCCTCTATATAAGTATTAGAATAGGTTTTTAGCAATAAATTGATCTAAAGTAGTTTTTGCTGTGTATTGTAGGTTTTTGGTGATAAAATGGTGAAAATGACCTAAAGAGAAGAGCACCGTTCGAACGGACCATTTGGACGGTTTCCAATGACCCAATCAAGTAAGACCTAAATTTGTCTAGTGCAAAAATCACTGCAAGGAGTTCCTTCTCGATTGTAGTATAGTTAATTTGAGCTTCATTGAGAGTTCTAGAGGCATAATAAATGACATAAGGCTTCTTATCAACTCTTTGTCCTAGGACAGCCCCCACGGCATAGTCGTTAGCATCGCATATTAGCTCAAATGGAAGAGACCAATTGGGTGCTCGAATGATTGGAACTGAGGTCAAAAGTCCTTTCAACTTGTCAAAAGCTTGTTGATAGGAAGATGTCCACTCAAAGGGGATATCTTGGGACAAGAGATGACACATGGGCCTAGAGATTGCACTAAAGCCCTTAATGAAATGCCGATAGAAACCGGTATGCCCAAGAAATGATCTAACCTCCTTCACACACGTCGGGGCGGGCAATTTTTGAATGAGTACAATTTTTGCTTTATCTACTTCAAACCCTTCGGCCGACACAATATAGCCCAAAACTATACCACTAGTAACCATAAAATGGAATTTCTCCCAATTGAGCACAAGGTTACTCTCCTCACATCTCATCAAAACTTTTCCTAAATTACCAAGACAACCTTCATAAGTATCCCCATGGACGAAAAAATCATCCATGAAGACTTCAACAATTTGCTCAACCATGTCGCTAAATATGCTCATCATGCACCTTTGAAATGTCGTCGGTGCATTACATAGCCTAAAGGGCATACGTTTATAAGCATATGTGTCAAAGGGACAAGTGAACGTTGTCTTGGCTTGATCCTCAAGGGCTACATCAATTTGATTGTGCCCCGAATATCCATCTAAGAAACAATAGAAAGCCTTACCGGACACCCTTTCTAGGACTTGATCAAGGAAGGGTAAAGGGAAATGGTCTTTTCGGGTCACATTATTGAGGCGGCGATAATCAATGCACATTCGCCACCCGGTTTGCACACGGGTTGGCACTAACTCATTGTTGTCATTTCTTATCACCGCGACACCTAATTTCTTAGGCACCACTTAGGCCGGACTCACCCATTTCGAATCGGAGATGGGGTAAATGATACCCGCATCAAGCAATTTTAAAACCTCACCTTTAACCACTTCCTTCATATTTGGATTCAATCGCCTTTGCATTTGGTGAACGGATTTAGCCTTCTCTTCTAAGAAAATGCGGTGAGTGCACACGAGAGGACTAATCCCATGAAGGTCGGCGATGGTCCATCCTAGGGCTTTTCTATGTTTCCTAAGCAATATTATCAACCCTTCCTCTTGGCTCCTAGATAAGCTAGAGGAAATCACAACCGAGTAAGACTCCCCATCCCCTAAATATGCATACTTTAAATTGAAAGGCAAAGGCTTCCTCTCTGGAATGGGAGACTTCTCCTCCGAAGGAATTGGTTTCTCGACACTAGGGTGGAAGGGTTCAAAAGAAGGGGTCCATTGACCCACATGTAAACACTCATCTCTCTTTTAAATGAGAAAATTCACTCAATGCCATGCCCTCACTATCAAGTGAAGCATGCGGTTCACCTCTCACTAATGCTCTCTCCAAGGGGTCCTAAAAAATCTCTTGCTCAAAGTGATCTTGAACTATGCTCTCTATGATGTCTACCTCCCGGATATCCTCACATTCTCCCTTTTGTTTGGCAACCGAAAAGATGTTAAGCTCAAATGTGGTGTTGCCAAAAGACAAGTTCACTAACTTATTCCTACAATGAATGATGGCATTGGAAGTAGCTAGGAAAGGGCATCCCAAAATCACAGGAATTTGGTTGTGAGCCATACAACTCTCAATAGGTTGAGTGTCTAGGACTATGAAATCGACCGAGAAGCAAAAGTTATCAACTTGGATGAGAATATCCTCGATGATACCTCTTGGGACCTTAATAGAATGATCTGCCAATTGCAAAGTAACCCGAGTAGGGCTCAACTCTCCTAGGCCAAGCTCCTTATGCACTGAAAAGGGTAAAAAGTTGACATTAGACCCTAAGTCCAACAAGGCACAATCGATCTTGGTATTCCCAATGGTACAAGAATTGGTAGGATATCCGGGGTCCTTGAATTTCGGCACAGTTTTGCATTGCAAAATAGCACTTTGATTTTCATTCATCATGGCGGTTTCCTTGACATGCAACCTTCGCTTAAAAGTGCATAAGTCTTTTAAGAACTTAGCATAAGAAGGTATTTGCTTGATTGCGTCAAGGATAGGGATATTGACCTTTACTTGCTTGAACACGTCATAAATTTCCGCATTTAGAAGTTCATTCTTTGATTTGGTCAACCTTTGCAGGAAGGGAGCATGTTTTACTATGTCCCTTCTCTTCTCCCTTTCACTCTCACTTAAAATCTCGATGGTGTTGTTGGCTAAGGTTTCCCCCCCTTCTCTCGACTCTTTTTCCTCTTTCTCTTTTTCTTCTTGGCCAACACTCTTCCTAGAAGTCTCATCCTGAGGTGGGGTAGTTTTGTCAATGGTCTTGCCACTTCTAAAGGTGGTTATAGCTTGCACTTGGTCATGACTCGGACTAGGGTCACTGTTGAGTCAATGCCTTAATTTTGATGATAACAAAACATGGTTAAATGATCTAATAATTCTACTTAGTGTGCAGATGAATTATTAATTAGATCTTGACTTGAAGCTTATCATAATAGAGGATTTATGATGCAAAGATTTGAATAAAGAATGAAAAGCATGATGAAGTGATGTATTCTACAAAGCTGATATTATAAGAAGAAGAAGAAATCTCAAGTTGATGAAAATTCTAGATTGAAGATTGATAAGCATGAAAGAATAGCATATTCAACAATGGTGATTTTATAAGAGAATGAAGATGATGGATATCAAAGAAGAAGAATGAAAATGATCAAAGTCTTGATTTAAAAGATTGAAGACTTTGAGGACTTGAAGATATCTTGCAAGAATGAAAAAGAAGAGACCAACTCAAAAACATAAAAGCTTTCTTGGAAGAGTTGTTGAAGTCCATGGAGAAGCCATGTTGATTAAAGAAATGAAGATTCTAAGTCATGAAAGCTCTCTTGAAGATCTTGAAGAAGACTTGAATCAATGGATGAAGCTATGATGATGGAAGAACTCTACAACTGATGAAAATGAAGAGAATTCACCTTGAATGGATTGAAGATGTTCTTGAAGTCATCTAATCTTGAAAAAAGTATTTGCAAGCTTTAAAAAGCCTATTTAGATGATCCTTGAAGAGATTGGAAGCTTTGAAAAAGAATGAAGACAAGTTGCAAAAATATGGGTTTTTGGGAAAAGGGTCGACCCCTCAAGCAAGAAGAGTCGACTCATTCGAACAGAGCCTTGGAATTTTGCTGGAAGCTTAAAAGAGTCGACTCCTGGCCAAAAAGAGTTGACTCATTGCAACAGAGAACAAACAATTCTGCAGACTGCTGAACAGAGTCGACTCCTAGAACAACAGAGTCGACTCATTTGGACAGAAACTTGAAAAATCTACTGAAATGCAAAAAGAGTCGACTCATTGTGAAAAGAGTCGACCCCTAGACCGTAACGGCTAGTTTTCTGACAGACGGTATGGGCAAGAATGCAACCAAATCTTCTCCCATACTTCTCCAACGGCTAGAATCGATCCATACTTATATATATGAGATACATACAGCTTCAAAGAAAGAGAGAAGAGCAATCATACCATTCATATCAAGTGCTTGAAGCTGAAAATCACTTGTACCTAACTGCCACATATTTTTGCTGAGTGTTTAAAGTTATCTATTGAGTTGTATTCATTCATATACTTACTAAGAGAGTCACTCTTTGTGTAATCTTCATTCATTCTCGTTTGGGTGGGTTTGTAACCTTGTAAGTTTGAGTGTTCTTGGAAAAACACTTGTAAGTTTAAGAGAAGCTTGGACAAAATCTCTTGGGTTTTGAAAGCTTGGGAAGAAGCTTTTGTAAAGAGTGAGCTGGGCACTCGTGGCACAACCAGCAGCTGTGTAAGGAGTATTACATAGTGGAATTCCTTCGAAAGGATCGAAGAAGAGAGGACGTAGGCAAGGTTGGCCGAACCTCTATAAATCTAGTGCACTTCTTTTCTGCCTCTGTTTTGATTAATTGCTCACTATACATGTTTGCATAAATATATATATTGATATATAATCCACTTGCTTGATAAATATATTTCGATTAATTGTTGTTAAAATACATAAACAATTTTTAGTTGAAATTCTTGTTAAAAATTCTATAAAACCCAATTCACCCCCCCTCTTGGGTTGCCTACTTGGGCCAACAGTCACTCTTACCCTCGGTTATGTGCACTTGCCTAACCGCCGGGTTAGGTTGAGGTTGAGCTGGGAATCTTCCCGGGACATTTTGGGTCAAAGCTTGTGTCAATGTAGACATTTGTTTTTGGATGTCCTCAAGTAACCTAAAGTGTTGGTCTAGCACCTTCTCTTGTTTATCAACCCTTAAACTAACCCCGCTCTTGTCATTGGCAAGTTAGTAAACATTGTCTTCTATAGGCTTCCTATGGAGGGTTGATATGGCCTTGGTTGATTTTGGAATTGGGTCATGAATGCTTGTTGGTAAGGTGGAGATGGATGTTATGGTTGGAGTGCTTGTGGATGTGGATGTTGTGGTTGGAATGCTTGTGGGGGTGGAGGAGGTGCTTGGTATGATTGCGGGTTTTGATACACTCCTTGGTAGTTGTGGGAGTTTGAAGTCCCCTCATTGTTCTTCCACCCAAAGTTGGGATGATCTCTCTATCCCGGGATGTATGTGTTCGAATAGAAGTTGCCCCCTCCTCTTAAATATTGGCCAATTGCGTTAACTTGGCCATACAAAGCCTCCTTCACACCCGGAATGATTGGGCATGAAGAGGTGGTATGCTCCGAAGTTTCACATATAAGACAACATACTTCTCTCATCTCCTCACTCTCTACTGATTGAACTTTTTTCACCTCAAGAGCCTCTAATTTTCTTGCCAAGGTAGCCACCCTAGCATTGACATCATCAACTTCTTTGAGTTGATATCTTCCCACCCCTTGTTGGATTGAGAGGCCCGCAGGATTTTGGGTCCCGGTAAGCACCCAATCTATAGCCTTATTTGCCAAGTTATCAGAATAATCGTATGCCTCATAGGGTTGCTTATCAAAAAACGTCCCCGCACATATAGACTCGACAAATTGCTTGAGTTGGGGTGTCAAAAAAGAATAAAATGTATTGATGACATGCCAATCGGCAAAACCGTGATGAGGGCAAGAATTTAAGAGGTCTTTGAACCTCTCCCAACATTGAAAGAAAGTTTCCCCCAACAGAGGAGAAAACTGAAAAATTTGCCTTCGTATGGCCTCGGTTCGATTTTCGGGAAAAAATTTTCACAAAAATTCCCCTTGGAGAGTAGCCCAAGAGTGGATGGACATGGATCGCAAGGAATTAAACCAAAGCTTAGCTTTATCCTTCAAACAAAACAGGAAGAGTTTCAACAAAAATACTTCCCTTGGACATGAGTCCATTGCAATTGAACAAGCATCCTCAAATTCCTTAAGAAAAATGTAGGGTTGTTCTGAATCCATCTCGTGGAATTGAGGCAACATTTGCATTGTTCCCGACCTAATATTTAGAGTGTTGTGATGGGGCGGGAAAACAATGCACGATGTTGGTGCTTGCCTTGGTAGGTTTAGGTAGTCCTGTAGAGTTCGTATAGGGGGGGCCGCCACGTCACCATGGTGGCTTCCTCTCTCAAACTCCTCATGATCATCTGGGTGGAGTTGGACATTTGGATGCATGGGTGGAATATTAGGTAAGCCGGGTTCATTTGGATTTGCCATTGGAATGAAACCTACGTCGATCATTAATGGTAAGCTAGGGGTTGGTGAAGATGTGCTTGTGCTCTCAATACTCTCAATCTTCACAAGGCGATGATGTCGTCCCTCGTGAAATATGACATGCAAGAATGAATGCACACATAAGGTTGGATCGTTTGGGTCGTTCAGCACATCATACACAATTCCCTAGGTCGGACAACGGTTTTTTCTCAATTCAATCCCGTACCTCCAATCTCCACATACAATAGCGTACCACCAATTTACAACTTGAACTCACTAACCTAGCTCCACTAAATACTCCCGAAGAGGGAAAAGTTTCCTAACAAAAAAGCAATGCAATTACACTATAACAAACAAAAGAAACTATAGAAAAATAAAAATTGAAAATAAGCCTAAAAAGCAAAACATCATAAGGGAAATAAGAGTGTACCAGGGCCCGTAGCCCGTAGATGCTTCCCTCGGGGGTGGTGATGAAATCCACCCTTTTTTTTTCTTTGCTTACTCTTCTTTTTTTTTTTTTTTTTTTCAATTTTCTTCCGCAATCCTTAGTATTCGTCCAATATAGCTTTTGCCTATGAATTCCCCGGTAATGGTGCCAAAACTTGGTACGCCTCCAAATGTGTTTCACAACCGGAGTCACTCCGCAAGAATACGGAGGTCGCAAATATAGTAAAACTGGAGAATCCGGTGTCGTTCTCTCCCAAGGGAATTCTACAAATATAGCAACAAAGCTCAACTAGCATGAGCACTTATCTTGATGGACAACAAAGCTCAACTAGGGCGGTGGAAATAACCGTTCGGACGGTTTCACCGTTTAGACGGTGGGTTCAGACGGGCGAATTACCGTTCGGACGCTACGACGGAGATTGGAGTTCCATAGTCGATTTTTTCCGTTCAAAGCCATTCCAGAGTTGTTTTTTCCTGTTCTAAGCTATCACAGAGGCCTTTTTTCCGTTCGAAGAAATACAGAGCCGAGTTTTCACGTCTGAAGACCGTTCGAACGGTGAAGTAACCGTCTGGACGGTGCGTCCGGACACATATCGGACGTACTTAAGACGCTATTCGGACGGTTAGCGCAGGCTTGTCCTACATCACAGCAGTCGAACAAAACAGATCTGTATCTAATTTTTTGTATAGCTGGACGGTAAGAAGAGCTTCTGAGGGGGAACTTTTGATATTTTGTAAGGTTTTTAGTTAGATTTACTTTAATGTTTTGTAATATTGTCATTTATTGCTTTTGGATCATTGTTAATGAATGTTTTATATATGAAATGAATATTTCTCTACTCTTTCTAGCCATTTTCTCTCATTTTCTTGCCATTTTCTCTCACTTTCTTAGCAACCAAACACTAGTTCTACATAGTTTAATGGTAGATTTGTCTTCATTTATGCTCTTTGATATGGATTCTAGTAGCTAAACATCCCTTGGATGTGGTTGTGAAGATCCACCAAGGATCTTCAAGGGGTTGAAAATGAGATGTATGAACTTTAAAGCCATATCCTTATAATTTCATGGTTCCATTTGATTTAGCATGAGATTCATTAGAAAAACTTACGTTCATAACCCTTTGGCAATATTTATGCGCAAATCAATATTTGGTATAGGTATTGCAAATGTCTAAGGTTTGATTCTAGGGTGGTAGTCATAGATTTCATCTTTATGCTCAATCAAACATAAACCCACAGTTTTATAGTCGACATTTTCCGGATCAAGAATCCAAGGTGTGATTCTTGATTTGAGTTATTAACCTCTCATTGGAAACCCTTGTTGTGAATTGGTGGATCGAAACAACCATGTCCAAGCTTTTTCTTAATTACGTAAAACTAGATTTTATTGCCTTCATCAATTATTAAGTTATTGTGCTAACCATTGAACAACCATCATCTCGAAACCAACAAATTTTCGATCTCTTTTATGTTAGAAAAAGAAAAGAATTTTTCTTTGCAATCCATCAAGATAAGTGCCCGTGCTAGTTGAGCTTTGTTGCTATATTTGTAGAATTCTCTTGGAAGAGAACGACACCGGATTCTCCGATTTTACTACATTCGCGACCTCTGTATTCTTGCGGAGTGACTCCGGTTGTGAAACACATCTGGAGGCGTACCACTTACATCTAGGGATCTCATTGAAACATTAATGAGATCCCATATGCACCTATGTGCATCTGATGATTTGTCGGACAGTAAATATTTCTTACTTAAAAAATTTAGTTGTTTTTCTAGTTCCAAACCAAAATAATAGTTTTTGTTGAGGGCAAATGAAATGTTTTCCTTCAAGAACTGGCCCTCCAAAAAATATTTGCTGACAAAAATAATGCTAAATACTAAAATTCATTGATCAGAAAAAGGCATTGTATATAGTTATGAATTTTGTTTTGATTAATCACTGATAAACATATGCCAAAATCATGATGTTTTTGGGTGGCATTAGAGGGATTTAAAAATGAGTAATGTTAGATATAAATTTATTTCTCAATCCCTTTTAATATTTCAACATACATGGCACTTGGATCAACATTAACAAATGCACACGAGGCTCCATTCCCACATGTCTAGAAAAATTTGACAATTTTACAGAATGATGTGACAGTGACATTTTACAATTAAATGTCATCATGATAAGTGTTGTAATTTAAAGTGAAAGAGCTTAGTAGAAATAAAAATTTAGTGAAAGGTCTTGTTTAACCACAATATTTTGTACAAAAAAATTTTGTGGTATAGTATTACCCATTAGTTAATAGCATTTAGTCTATTTTTTGAGAAAATTTATAATTAAGAGCCATTATGATAGTGCTTTATTTTAAAGTGAACAGCTCTCATTCAACTATAAGATTATGTATAAATTTTTAGTTATATAGTATTACTCTTTTTAAAATATTTTTTTGTCAAAATTGAAAATCTTTTTGTTCTTTATTTTGGAAATAGAAAATCATATTCTAGAGAATTTATTTTAACGAAATACCAAAATGTTATTTTGCTCACTCACTCTCTATTATTCTTCAATAAAAATATTTAAATTTGGACCATATCGACTTACTTTTAAAAGTTGTAGGGTTTAAATAAAAAATAAAAATTAGGGAATGATATTAAAATTTGATGTGAAGTTAAAAGGACAAAAAGATAGTTACCCCTTTTAAAATTATGACAATTTTTAGAAAAACAAGTTTGTAAGAATTAATTTCCAAAACAATGCCAAATAAGCCTCGACTATTTCTTGGTCCTCTCCCGAAAGAACCTAGCTCTTTCCCTTCCTTGGGTGTCCCCTATCTTGCTAAGTAGTGAGTTCTCATTTGGAGAGAGAGAGAGAGAGAGAAGTTATAGACTGAATCTTAAAAGTAAAGAATATAAGGCGAAGAAAATAACTCAACATACAATATAGTGGATAGTTCTTCAAGAACTGTTAAATATTTATCATATTCTTTCTTCTGGAAAATTTAAAAGTTGATCTTCTGGACCACCCAAAATTTTATTGCTAGTACAAAATAAAAATACAACATCATGTTTCCACTTACCTATACCGCTCTTCCTTCTGTTTTCTCCCTGTTTCTTCCTTTCTATTCTTTTTTTTCTTCTTTTAGTTGTGCCTAAAACTATCTCTAGGCACCTCTATTTATAATGAATCGGAAGTCAAGGTGCGGGGGGCTGCAGACAAAACTGAGGTGACTAATGGATGGAGGTCATCCATTATGTCATACTCCCCCTTGGATGACCGTAAAACAATACAAGATGTATATTTTGTTGGGTATGTTAAAACTGTCTCATTAAAATCTTGCTAAGAAAAACTCAGTTGGAAAAAATCGTAGCGAAGGAAAAAGAGTACAATACTTAACTCTCCCTGAATAATAACAACAACTTGATTTGCTTCATGAAAGGTTTCTAAGATAGCGCATACCAATGCCATGCACAAGCTTCTCAAATGTTATAGCTGGTAGTGCTTTAGTAAATAAGTTTGTCAAATTATTACTAGATAGTATTTGCTAGACATCAATATCACCATTTTTCTGAAGCTCATGTGTATGAAAGAATTTTTAAAAAATATGTTTCGTTCTGTCACATTTGATGTAGCCTCTCTTAATATGTGCAATTCAAGCTACATTATCCTCATATAATATTGTCGATGTATCTTTGATTGTAGATAATCCGCAACTTCTTGAATATGTTGAATCATGGATCTTAGCCAGATGCACTCTCAGCTTCCTTCATGAATTGCAATTATCTCAGAATGATTTGAAGAAATTGCAGTTAATGTTTGCTTCACTGATCGCCAAAATATAACAGTGTTACTATACGTAAACACATACCCAGTTTGAAACCTAGTTTTATAAGGATCAGAAAGGTAGCCAGCGTCAGCATAGCCAATCAATTCAGGTTGTGACTCCTTTGAATAGAATAATCTCATATCAGTTGTCCTTCGTAAGTAACACAGTAAATGTTTAATTCCTTTCCAATATCTTTGTGTTGGTGCATAACTATATCGTGCCAATAAATTGACAGAGAATGCTATATCAGGTCTTGTACAATTTGCAAGATACATAAGAACACCGATTACACTAAAATATGGTATTTCAAGACCAAGAAATTCTTCATCATCTTCTTGAGGACGAAAAAGATTTTTATGTTCTTCTAATAAACAAACAACCATGGGAAAACTTAATGGATGGGTTTTGTCCATATAAAACTGCTTTAAAACCTTTTCAGCATATATCGATTGATGGACAAGAATTACATTGGATAAGTGTTGAATCTGTAATCCAAGATAATACTTGATTCTCTCAAGATCTTTCATTTCAAACTTCTTTTTTAAATAATTAACAGCTTTAGTAATTTCTTCAGGAGTTCTAATCAGATTCAAATTGTCAACATAGACTATAATGACAATAAATCCAGATTTTGATTTCTTAATGAAAACGCATGGGCAAATAGTATTGTTCATATATGCTTCTTTCAAGAGATATTCACTTATACGATTGTACCACATGTAATCGGATTGCTTTAACCTGCATAACGATCTCTGAAGCTTGATTGAACACAAATTTCGTGGTTTTGAAATATTTGCTTCATGCATCTTAAATCCTTCAGGAATTCTCATATATAGAAAATTATCCAATTTCTCATATAAGTAGGCAGTCACTACATCCATTAGATGAATATCTAGTTCTTCTGAGACTGATAAACTAAACAAGAATCTGAATGTAATTACATCCATTACAGGAGAATAAGTCTCATCATAGTCAATACTAGGTCGTTGCGAGAAACCTTGTGCTACGAGTCAGGCTTTATATCGTACTATTTTATTTTTCTCATTTCGCTTTCGTACGAATATCCATTTATATCCAACTGGTTTCACATCTTCAGGTATAGGGACTACAAGTCCAAATACTTTACATTGTGCTAATGAGTATAATTATACCTTAATAGTTTCTATCCATTTTGGCCAATTAATCCTATGTCGACATTCGTCGACTGTCTGTGGTTCAGTCTTATTATTACTTCTGATAATACCAAGAACTACTTTAAATGAAAATACGTTGTCGACAATCATCTTATTTCTATGCCAGCTTTTTCATATATTCATATTACTTTTTGAGATCTCATTATTTTCAGGTACTATATCACTTACAGGAGATATCTCTTAAGGAGGTTTCTCTTTTAGGAATTCTTCTTCAGGATTCTCTTCTTCAGCAAATTTAAATATTATGTTTTCTGTAGGAGCACCAACTTGCTTATACATTTTTTCTTGTGTCTTCTTTTTTCTAAGAACAGTGTCTTTTGCACTGACAGGCCTCCCATGCTTCAAGCGTGTTTTAGATTTATTTGTTGTTGTACTAATAGATTGTCTTATAGGGATATCAATATGTGCTAGAGTATTAGCAGCTGGTATATGTGATTTTGTCACTCTCTTTGTGTTGATGAACGCATCAGACAATTGATTTGCAATTGTCTGTAAATGAATAATTCTGTGAATTTCTTATTCACATTGACTCGTTCGAGAATCTATATGAGACAGCATCGACACGTTCCAATTGATCTCTCGTTATTTTTCTAATTGCGTCTTTTCTCCCCCTAATTGTGGGAAGACGGACTCATCAAAATGATAATCTGCAAAACGTACCTTAAACACATCGCCTGTTAAAGGTTCCAAATATTTAATAATAGATGAAGAATCAAAATTAACATAAATTCTAAGTCTACGGTGGAGACCCATTTTAGTATGCTATGAGGGTGAGATAGGTACATATACAGGACAACCAAAAACTCGTAAGTAAGAAACATTTGGTTATTGACTAATGACAAGTTGTAATGGTGAGTACTGATGATATGTAGTTGGTCGGATTCTAATCAATAATGCAGCATGCAATATGGTATGTCTTCAAGAAGACACAGGTAATTGTGTTTTCACAAGTAAAGGTCGAGTAATAAACTAAAGTCATTTTATAAAAGTTTTGGCAAGACCATTTTGTGTATGTTTGTGAGCAATTGGTGTTCAACATTAATTCTTATTGACATGCAATAGTCATCAAAGGCTTGAGAAGTAAATTCCCTAACATTATCTAGTTGCATAGACTTTATCGGGTAATCTGGAAACTATGCTCGTAAGCAAATAAATTAAGTAAGAAGTCTAGCAAAAGCAATATTACAGATAGAAAGTAAACAAATATATGACCACCGTGTGGATGCATTTATTAAAACCATAAAATAACGAAATGGTCCACATAGAGGATGTATTGGCCCACAGATATCTCCTTGAATTCTTTGTAAGAATGATGGAGACTCAAAACCCATATTTGAATGAGATGGTCTGACAATTAATTTTCCTTGTAAACAGACAGTACATGTATAATCATTTGATACAAGAATCTTTTAATTCTTTAGCAAATGTCTATGTGAGTTTTCAATAATTCGACGCATCATTGTTGACCCTGAATGACCAAACGATCATGCTATAATATAAAATTCTTTAGATCAAAGCACTTCTAGTGCTTCACTACAGGTGATTCTTCTACTTTTATAGAAGTATAATATAATCCAAAAGATAATACAGTAAGTTTTTCTGATATATATTTCTTTCCTAAAATATAAGAAATAATGTAGAGCTGTTCTACATTATCTGCATTTGTCGTCTCAATATGATATCTATTATGACATATATCTTTAAAACTGATTAGATTCCTTGTAGGTTTAGTAGAATACAATGAATCATCAATGCATAGTTTTATTCCTCTTGGCAATATTATATTAGCCCTTCTAGAGCCTTCAATTAATTTTGTTGTGTCAGAGATTGTATTAACATTAGTTTCAAATAACGTCAAGTGTGAGAAATATTTTTTCTCTCGAAAAATTATGTTCGTTGTTTCACTGTCTACTAAACATATGCCTTCACCATTCATTTTAGAAATACTCAATACATTGATACGATCCATTTATCTACATAATATATTAAAAGTACTTAATTAAAACATGATGATTTATTGCAAAGAAAAGCATATGAAAGAAACATTACAAAAGATGATAAGAAACTAAATATACTAGAACAACGAGACAATAATATTAAGTAGTGTGGACATTCTCATTACCAATTAAATGGTTTATTTTTCTACTTGCATATTCAAATAAATTTGAGACATCCAGATGAGTAATATCAACTGAGTTATTAAAATCTGTAAAATACATTTCTACATTTTTCTCTTTATCTTTAAATGAGGCTTGATAAAGCTCTCTTAAATGCTTAGACGTACGATAGATACGTGACCAATGTCCTTTCATTCCACACCTGTAACAAGTATCTTCATACTTCGTAGGAGATTTATTCTGCACACCTCTTTTCTTTTTCTTGTTTTACTTTAAAATTCTTCCACTGCTGGTGGTGTGGTGCGATATTCTTAAACCTCATATGAGAAGAGTTTCTTCCACGATAATTCTTACGAGTTCGAAAACCATTACAGTGATGGCCACAGCCATGTCTGCGGCCACGTCTGCGTCCCCGACTATCAAATAAAATTGCATTCACTTCGAGGAATGGTGCAGAACTGATAGTTCGGAACTGATAATTTTTCAACAGTAACTCATTATTTTGTTCAGCCATAAGAAGACATGATATTAATTTTAAAAAAAATTTAAATCTACACTCTCGATATTGCTGTTGCAGGAGCACATTCAATACGTGGAATGTGAAGAATGTTTTTTTCAGCATGTCTTCATCAGTAATATTGTCTCAACATAATTTTAATCGTGAGCTGATTTTAAATAACACAGAGTTATACTCACAAAAAGTTTTAAAATCTTGCAACCTCAGGTGTATCCACTCAGATCTGGCTCTTGGAAGGATTACGGTCTTCTGGTACTCGTATTTTTCCTTTAAATTTTTTCACAATAGCAATGGATCTTTTATCATGAGGTACTCAGATTTAAATTCTTTATAAAGATGATAGCAAAGAAAAATCATGGCTTTAGCGTGATCTTGCTGGGATGCATCATTTTCCTCCACAATTGTTTGTTCAAGTGCCTTTGCAGCAAGATGGATCTCAACATCAAGGATCTACAATAAGTAATTATCGCCAGAAATATCAAGGGAGGCAAATTTTAATTTTGTAAGATTTGACATTTTTAGAATACTATACCATACAAAACAATAAGCTCAAATTAGGACAAAATAATTCCATAATATGATTTATGAAGAATTAAACAAAAACTTTCACCCAGCATAGCAATGTCAGGTGGTTGTTATGATAAAATATAGTCATCCGAAATAGAAATAGAAAAATATTGTATAACAAACTATTCATTCAATATTTTATATTATATTTTTACTATGCAATTATTATTCATAAATAGTATTTAACTATTCATGAATAGTATTCTATAATTATTACGAATTATTAATTATTGTTCATACTATTCATCAACTATTTAACCTTCACATAGTGATAATCATGTGGATGAATTAAAGAGGAAATAAGAATGAAAATGAAATTAACTGATATACTACTGGCACATCCAAATATAAAATATCATCATGAAAAACACAGATGTAGTATTTACCTCAGCTGATTAGAATATTGTGCTGATAACGTGTTATAAAAATAAAGAATATAAGGCGGAGAAAATAACTCAACACACAATATAGTGAATAGTTCTTCAAGAACTGTTACATATTTATCATATTCGTTCTTCTGAAATATTTAGGGGTTGATCTTTTGAACCACCCAAAATTTTATTGCTAGTACAAAATAAAAATACAACACGATGTTTGCAGCTTACCTATACCGCTCTTCCTTCTATTTTCTTGCTGCTTCTTCTTTTCTATTCTTTCTCTATTCTTTTAGTTGTACGTAGAATTATCTCTAGTCACCTCTATTTATAATGAATTGAAAGTTAGAGTGTAGAGGCTGCAGACAAAACCGAGGCGGCTAATGAATGGAGGTCATCCATTACGTCACAGAAACCTATTATATGACAATATTCGGCTCTGATAGGGCCCAAATCCATTCAAGAGACACAGATAGATAGAGAGAGAGAAAGAGAAAAAGAGATCTGCAGGCTGAATCTTAGTGGGGCAAAGTATGTAATGTTGAAACCTATTTGGAGACAATATTCGGCTGTAATAGGGCCCAAGTCCAGTCAAACCACAAAAGTCCATTGACACTCAGTATCCAGTAAACCTCATCTCACACATCATGTCCAGAGGGCATCTGAGATAGCTGGTTCCATAGTCTCTGGTGGCCTGGCCTAACCATAAACTACATCATTATTGGATATGTGCGAATATAAAAAATGATTTGCCATTATTTTTGGATAAAAATGATAGCTCATAGACCAAGCTTTCACCAAAAGAGTTTGAATAAGGTCAAATATATGCAGTTTTTATCCGGATACGAATAGACAATTTTCATATTTTGAACCTGCAATGCCAATTCATAACGGAGCAACTTGGTCTGAATGATGACATGAAATTTGAGTTAGCTAGTGGACTGCTAGCTTGGTAAACTGAAAATCATCCAGCACTCGCTTATACCTAGAGATGACGCCAGGAACGTGCTTGAAAAAATACTGTTGGAAATTTATGATTAAACTTTCTTCCTTCGTAGTATCTCACTGTTTAATAAATTCGAAACAATAATGTTAAAGAGTAAGTAGAAATAATTGATGAGGAAATTTAATTACAGTCTTATCTTATTGTTCGATCTGCCTCACATCAGCAGGTCACTCGATCTACTATGTAGCGTGAATACGAATGACTCTTCACTGTGTGTGGTTAGCATTTCACATCAATACTACAGGAAATTTAATACTAAACTTTCTTCCATCGTAGTATCTTACTGTTCAATGAATTCGAAACGATAATGTTAAAATGTAAGTAGAAATAATTGATGAGGAAATTTAATTACAGTCTTATCCTATAGTTCGATCTGCATCACATCAGCAGGTCACTCGATTCATTGTGTAGCGTGAATACGAATGACTCTTCACCGCGTGTGGTTAGCATATCACATCAATATTATAAGAAATTAAGTTTCAACTCGTGCAATGGACGGAAGTAAGAGTTGTTTAAATTATAAATAGTTAATTTAAAATTACAAAAATTAATTATATAATCGTATCGTATCTTTAAAATATAAATAAATATTGACATATATAGTATTTTATTTAATTATAATAATATTTTTAGATATTAAGTTCAGAAAAAGTCCTGACAATTTGATATTACATATATATCTTATTTATCTTACAAAACTAATCTTATTTTATATATATATATATATATATATATTACAAAACTAATATATCATATCGCATCTCTAAAATTTAAATAGAAATTATATATTATATCGAATCTCCAAAATTTAAATAGATATTGATATATATATATATATAATATTTTATTTAATTATAATCACTTTTTTATAGATATTAAGTTCAGAAAGAGTCTTAATAATTTGATATGATATACATGTATCTTATCTATATTACAAAATTAATATTATCTTTTATATATATATATCTTATAAAACTAATACAGTAAGTTTACTAAAATAATAAATTCAATAATAATCTAATAAATTACTCCTGTGACGTGACATTTTAATAGTATCTAAATATTTAGAGCGTTACATATGAGAGAGACAAAATCTAAGAGTAAACACAATTTATATATATATATATGATTTGATACTAAACTTTCCTCCACCGTAGTATCTCACTGTTCAATGAATTCGAAACGATAATGTCAAGGCTAAGTAGAAATAATTGATAAGGAAGTTCAATTACTGTCGGCTCCTTCAATCTGCGTCACATCAGCAAGTCACTAGCGGTTCGATCCACGGTGTGGCGCGAATGGCGAATACGAATGACTCTTCAGTGGTTAGCATTTCACATCAATTATATTATCGACTATCTTACCTACTGGTCTACCATTACCATTCAAAATAAAACCCATTTTGACTATCAAGCAATCATATAACGGATCTATTAATCAACTCCGTCCGATCGCCGTCTATGTGTTCGTATTAATGCATATATCATATATTCAACAAGAATTCAAGCTGTCATCAATGGCCGATCCTCATCTACTTCCACAAGCATCGCAACCCCAGAACCAAATCCCTCTACTGAACAACGAAAGGCAAGCCCAAGGACCAAAGCAAAAGAACGCAGAAGAAGATTGTGATACCCAGCTCGATAAGACCCTTCAAAGGCTAGAATTGTTTCTCTCTTTGTTGGGTTTAAACCAGTCCTCTGCCTTGAGCTTTGGGCTCTCGTGGCTCGCGTTTTTGCTGATTGGCGTCACGGTTCCGGTTGTTGTGCTTGAGGTTTCGAGCTGTTCGGGCTGCGAGAAGTACCAAATCAACGGTCTCGAGCTCGATATCATTGCTTCGCAGGCGTGTTTGGCCGCTGTGTCTCTGCTTTGCCTTTCCCACTGTTGATGTATATACGTGTATATGTACTATAGGTAGTTTAGTTTTTCCGATATTATGAGTAGTATAGTCTTTTTTTTCTCATTCTAGGTTAATACTTTGGCCTAGTCTATATATAATATTGTTTTTATTTATTGTATAGTTACAGGCTTCATATATACAAATGAACCTTTTCTCTTTTACTTTCTCTTTCTTTCTCTTCTTTCACCTTTAACAGTATATATATATATATATCTTCATTATTCTAACATGATTTCAGGGCCATGGTTTAGTATCTAGCTTCTCCTTTTTCCTACATCTGATCCACTGATTTCTATTCTGTGTCTATTCTACTGTTTTTATCTACTTTCTGTCCAATTTCGATCTATTTTCTGCAACTGCCGAATATTGAAAATTCTCAAAATTAGATTTTAAAACCACCATTAGATTCCTCTCGGAATTATCTTTTCAGGTTCACAAAAATCGAACCCAGAAGCCTTGGCACGCGCCGATCAAAGTTGGGTGCATAAAATTCACTCTTAGAAGACTCTCCACACGCTCACACGTGGGCAAGGCGTGTAGGCCAACGTCTCACATGCCTCCACGCTCCCACAACCACACGCAGACTGTGACGTCATTCCGCGCGTCATCTTATTGACGTCAGCCGCCACATGATCGCTCCCTAAAAGGTTGATACTTAACCGCAAGTGCACTGTCACAATATAGTAATAATTTCTCGTAAGTACGAGGTCGATCCCACAGGAAAGATAGTTTACGTAAATAGAAAAACTTACCGGGAATAAAAAATCTTAAGAAAAATACTCTAGTAAACAAAAATCTGATTTTAGTTTGAGAAAAAAATTTGTTATCTAATTTAAACTAAGAAATAAAGAAAAAGTCTTGGGGTCAATCGATCCAATCAATTGCGTCTCTTGAAATTCCGAAGGAGATAATTTAATAACTCAAATCCTTTGACTATGTCGCAAGTCTCAAATTCAGAAGCTTTAGCGATAAAATGAAGAGTTCTTCAAAACTTCAACTTTTAGAATAATCGGGTTGTTAGACTTAAGTATGTGCATCATCGGTTCGTGCAGCGCATATACTAAACCCAACTCACGCATAAACGTTACAAGGCAGCGTATATACTGAGTGTGGTATTCACGCATAAGCGTTACCAAACATAACAGAACACCCAGGTTTTCGAAAGTTTCTAGAACGAAGAAGGAGAAGAAAGAAAACCAGAAAATTTAACTTTAAAACCAAGAATATACCTCCTTCATTCATCCAAGATCTTCAATTAATCTTTACAATTGATCCCGAGATGAAATCTAGCTACTCCTCATAATCATAGATACGTAAAGTTGTATTGAAAATATATTGAAAGACTGAATAATCTGATTACAGGAATTGAAAACTTATTGAAAACTATGAATAAACTACTCTAATCTACTCCTAAAACCCTAGAAAAACATCAACCCTAGCAATTCCTTCAAAAACACAAAATTCCTAAATCTATTCTGCTTCCTACTAATCTCCTTACAACTAAAAAGTGAGTCAATCTATAAATCCTATCGTCAGTCGTACGGACGGTTCCCACTGAGTACTCAGATGGGTTGGCTCACTTCACAAAAGTTGTAGGTCTCAAAAAGTTATATGAAATCAACATATTGTGGGTCTGAATAACCTTTCTGGTTCACGAGGCATGGGCTTTTAAAATTTCAGCTCTGTGTACTTCAGTAGCTTGTACCACAGTTTCAGTAGTTTGTACCTTGACAGCAATCTCTTGAAACCTATGATTAAATTGCATTTGAAATCATTCTATTTAAGCTCAAAACCGTTCAAACGCAATTGTGAACCATTCGAACGCCCTTGCTGACCGTTCGAACGGATTTCTGATGCTCTTCGGATGGCTTTTATGCTCTCTGAATCTATCGAACGATCTTTGGACTTGATTTTAGCATGACATCGTTTGACGCACCGTTCGAGCGCAACTATGCACCATTCAAACGCCCCGTTCGAATGCACTTCGAACGCCAAATCCAATTTAGCGTGAATTTGTCCTTTTATGCCTGAATTCCTAAAAACATACGTAAAACTAAGTTAGTAACGAATTAGGATTAAAACAACATAATTAAACCTATTCTAAAGCTAACCAATAACTAATTAAAGACATTTAAATTGTACTTTTAGAGTACAATCACATCCCCAACTAACCTTTTGCTAGTCCTTAGCAAAATACTGAAACCAAAAATATATCTCCACTTTTGTGGGAGTCACGAGTGCATTTAGCATATGCACCAAGCCTTTAAACTCCTAGGTTACTTATAGTGGACGAGTGATGTCTCGTGAAGACTTATAGTGATGAAGACCCACAAACATCTATCCATGTAATATCAATAAGATATCAAAGAACATGAAACATGTATTAACCTCATTCAAGTTAAGTCTTAATCCACTTAGATCATAAGTCATTGAAAGGTAAAGGCATAAAACATCGAAGAAATAGAATACATTAAAGTGTACTATCAATGGCATATAACTCTAATGTCTCATAACTCATACAATTATATCCTTTATGCTTCGACCCAAGTCTCACAAGGCATACACTCAACTTTGAACATGAACACACAGGGTCTCTCAATGGAAAACTCATTTTAAGAGTAAATATATAAGACATGCAAGTAAAGCAATTTCAAATAAAAAATTGATAAATTGTACGTGTATCAACTTGGCATAGCTTCATGAAAGAATATTTATTGCTTAAGTACAATTAGAGAATTTACATTGATGACTTATACACAATTGAATTAAAAATTCATGTAATTTCGAATATTGTGGCCATATGGATAGCGAATGAAAGAAGAGCTATGTGATTACACCCTAAAAGTGTAATCATAGGCTCTTAATCCGCACTTTGTTAGATTTATATTAGTGTTAATTTTCTTATTTTAGTTAGATATTTATTTGATTATGTTTTGTGTGTGCTCTGTAGGTTATATAAGCTAATAAAGGCAAAAAGAAAGCAAGAATAATCAAAACGGGTTCAAGGCGAATAATTTGTTCATGAAAATTCAGACCTGTCTCGGTATTTGGGCCATATCTTTTTACTCCGATGTCCGATTGAGCTGATTTTTGTGCCATTGGAAAGAAGACTTCAAGAGTTACAATTTGTCCTCTAATGTGCATCAGCTGAATCGGCCTCTAAAGTGGTCAAAATCAAGCTTCAAGGTGGAGAAATGAATAGTAACCGATCGAATGGCTTGGCAAACTTCAGAGAGGGTGATTTACCGATCGATCGGCCGATCGATCGTGTGAACAGTAACACGATCGATCGGTGAACAGTGACCGATCGATCGGTCGGTGAACAGTAACCCGATCGATCGGTAAACAGTGTCCGTGAACAGTAAAAACAGTTTTTACCGATCGAACGCTCCAATTGCCGTTCGATCGGCTGATCGATCGATGAACAGTGCCGATCGATCGGTCAATATAGATCTGGAGCTTAAAAGCTTTGTGGTCCGAAAAAATGGAGTAGAGGAAGATTTTTTGGGTTTGTAGCAGCCAAGGAGGTGGTGTGAAAAGCTCCTCCAAGGTTGGTTTTTATGTTTTTGTGTATTTTAGCTTAGATTTATGTTTGTAATGTTAATGTAGGAGTAGAAATTGTAACTTTCTTACATTGTAATGTATTTTCCTTCACTTTCTTGCCATTTTCTCTCACTTTCTTAGCAACCAAACACTAGTTTTACTTAGTTTAATGTTAGATTTACCTTCATTTATGCTCTTTATTATGAATTCTAGTAGCTAAA
>CM065388.1:1542500-1797500 GCA_033060915.1 Euryodendron excelsum
CGATAACAGAGTGACCTTCGTCATGACTACTCATATATGGAATTGGGGACATCTCACATGTAGGATCATCTCGAGGTTGAGCCGGAAGCTCTTCCTTCTCGCAATCCAGTTGAGAAGGGAACTTACCAATAGCAAGAAGAAAAAAGATGCATCAGAAATACTAATTCCACACCACGCAAAATAAAAAATTGCCAAGAATCAGACTGGATCAAGCAGAGAAAACATGAACAAATAGATTATGTCAATAATACACAATTCTACAAATCAAGGGTTGATAAGGTACCTTTACTGAGCCTGAAGGGACAAAATGAATTTATGAAGAATGGAAACATAATTGGAAATTCTATATATTCCAGTTTGTGCAGGTAACCTCCTCAACCTGCTTGCTTTGATACTGCAGTGACATTCGCAAACAAATTTCATAAAAAATCTGTAGCTATTAAAAACCTACAATTTTTCACACCACAAAAACAGAACAGGGGAAAAAGAAAAAAATTAAAAAAAGAAAGAAAGAAAGAGGAGAACAGGGTGGTAGAGCTAATAACTACTCTTCCGTACTTCCCACGCATATTTAAGGGCCAGCATACTTTACTTTTCAGCTCAATGGTTACACATGAACCTTCAGAAGGACCAATATTACAGCAAGGAAATAATTTTTTTTTTTGATAAGTAATACTACAGCAAGGAAATATACACGAAGGATGAGCACTATGACAGATGGAACTATCAGGAGAAAAAACCATAGCAACCAAAACCCAAAAATGCTCGCTCCGGACTTCCATTGATAGGTCTACATGCTTAATTTTAGAACTTCACACAATCCAAATCCGCATAACTGAAGAAACAAGATGAAGAATGATGAACTATACCACCTTCTTAAACAAGAAACATGTATCGACGTATTCACAATGAGGATATTAGTACCATTTCAGTTTGCCTACGCGTGTTCGATGATGTGTCTAATTTGGTAATACATAATCCCTAGCACACATTCATTTTATCCGAATAAATTAGTTGAAGTATAACTTAGTTTTTGCAAGTGCAGCTGCAACCTCAGTAGTGACTCGTTAAACTAACTTATCAATCAACGTTTCACGTTTAACAACTCATAATCGAGTTTAATATCTTAAAATCACACAATGAGTCCCTAATTCACATATAGTAGTAGGCTCTGATACCACATGTAAGCATAAAATCATTCATAAAAAATGACCATGAATTTTATGTGAATATAAGAACATCAATATGATTCAAGATTAAAGAAGGATGCGAAACTTACCTATTTGCTCTATGATTATTTGACCCAATGAAGCAACGGTTGTAATCTTGAAGAACACACATTAGTGGCAAGTCTTCTTCTCTGTACCCACTCTCTGTATGACGGAATTTTATGAAAAAACAGTCTGATGGTGGGAAGATAGGGGATTTAGCCTCTATAAATATTAAAACCCTAGTCACATTGGACCCCTCCATAAAAGGCTCAATTGACTAACCAGACCCACACTAAATATCATCAAACCACATTAATTCAATAGGTACACACTAACTCATGCATGATAGATCATAATTTTATTGGGCTTACCATGTTTGTCTTATCCAAACCTGGGTCCAACCCGCATTTAAAAAAATAACCATAATTAATGTTAACTCAATTTAGAATAGTCTAACACAATGATGTGTCTAATTTGTAATACATAATCCCTAGCACACATTCATTTTATCCGAATAAATTAGCTGACCTATTAGTATAACTTAGTTTTTGCAAGTGCAACTGCAAACTCAATAGTGACCCGTTAAACTAACTTATCAACTAAAACCATGTTAGGACGTCAATGAAAATTAATTTTCTTCATCCAAGTTTGATATGTCTGTCTGATATTGCAGAAGGTAGCAGCAAATACACAAATGTAGATGTATCTTGTTGAAACAGTAAGAAAGCCAATGCCCAAACATAAAACGAAATTACTCTTCGAATCCTAAATATGATTTCTATGGCATATTATGGTCTTAGCTTTGATGGTTCCAATCATGATGAGAGATTTGCACCTCAACATGCCACATAAAAACACTAAAGCATTTCCACTTCCAGAATTTCCAAGCCACCCCCAAAAGAAAGTCAATTATTTATAACAAAAATATTCACAAGCTACAATTTTAAATGGCATGATTGCAAAGTAAACGCATTAAAAAGATCACCGTTTAAGGTTGCATGAGGATCTCGAAAACTCTTCCATCATGTGGAGTCTATACAGGCTCCGCATCATATATTGATCAGTTGATTGATTCATTTCATCATAGAAAGAGAGAGTAGTCAGCTCATCTCCTAAAGGAAAATCACTAACTTCTAATCAATTTGAACACAAAATACTGTGCCATTCACCTAATAATAAATGACTCCTTATGATGGAACCAAACACAAAAACAGACGTATACTGCTTCATTTGCTCCTCCATAGTGCCATGATGTTGCATGAGAAGGATGTTGTGAGGCAATGTATCCAAATAAACAAAGGTTAAACCTACAATACAAAGCATGCTCCTACTACAAAATTTGCAATAGGGAGATATTCCACACGGATGGAAAGAAAATTCCTTATCCCTGGTTACATTCCACGTATGTCAGATTTAAATTATTACCTTCGAAGTGGACTAGTTTCGGTCAAATTCTTCATCTATGAAAAGCTAAGAACGCCCTCTCCGCAATACACCAACAGTCTCTTGCAAACACAATATGACGATTAAAAAAGATAGAACTGATAGTAGGGAGTAAATCCATACTGTTCTGCTATTTAAAACCAAATTTCAAAACTTCAAGAGAATTGTTTACAAAGTACCAATGAAAATATGTTACATACACAAATTTTAACTGAAACTTCATCTTAAAGGAAAGCCGTTTTGCCACACCTTGCGAGGCAACAAGTGCCAGAGATGCATTTCTATATAACGGCCAAAGCTGTAGAAACAAAGTCAACCTGCTACAGATCTGATTGCACGAGAGGCAAAAGAATTATGTTTCTGCACCCGGGTCCTCAAAGGTGCCTGCTAAAAAGACAGCATGAATGATCGTTTCGCAAACAATGTTTGCAACTTCCTTTGAATGCATGGCTCTCACCTCAATGGCTCAACCATGCCAATTTTAAGGAACTGTAAAAAAAAAAAAAAAAAACTAAACGAGGGAGATCAAAGGCCTCCAGGCACACGCCCAATTCTCAGCCAAACAAACACTACAAGAAATTAGCCTTTTAGCGAGGAAAGTATTAGCGAGGGAACTAAATTTCACGCTAAAGGTACCCTTTTAACAAGAAAAACCATGATTTCTCGCTAAAGTCTTCAAATGACAACATTTATCAACAAACGCAAAAATTCGTTGCTAATACTCGTCGCAAAATCTCTGGCGGGAAATCTTTTTGGCGGGATGTGTGGTGGGAGACTAAATTTTCAACAAAAAGTAATATTCCACGCGAAATGTGATTAGAGGCAAAAGTATTAGCGAGGGGACAAATAGATCATTGCAAAAAGCTTTTGAAAAATAATTTTTACGACAAAAGCATCTCCTTGCAAAAAACTTCAATAACTTTTCACAACAAAATTTGTGTTCATTGCAAATGCTAAGATTATAAACATTTCTCAAGGCACGTTATTCCTGACTAGATGTGTAATATAAAGTCTTTAGCGAGGAACTCATAGTTTCCTTACTAAAAGAAATAATCACTTTATGTTATAGCGACGACATGTAAATGTCCTTGGTAATGGTGACCACAAAAATAACTAGAGATAATTCTTTTGTTCGGTGGGAAAGAATTATTAGCGAGGAGAGATAAATTTCCTTGCTTATGGTGATCATAAGATAGTCTTTAGAAAGGAAAGTATTAGTTGCTTGCTAAAAGTAGCAATCATACATGAAGGCTATTTATGCTAGTCATCATTCAAAAAAAAAAATTTAATTGAAAGGTAATAAGAGGTAAGGTGGACATGTAGCCTATTAGTCACCAAACCCGTTCAAGTTAACCCGTAATTTAGAGTGCTTTGGGATGACTCGGTTAATAAATTATAAGAAGTCAACCTAATCTCTTAAGCTACGTACCTATCATTTATAACTAGTTGTTACATATGTCACGCCCCATAACCCGGCCTATACGGATTTAGGGTACTTGACTGGCCAATAGCAAGGCTACCCAAGGCCGCATTACATAAACTAGTTGATCACCTATGCATAATCATTTATAATGATGCATAACTGCGGAAAATAGAACTTTTAATAACTTGAAAATATAATCTGTGTCATACATGTAGAGCTATGCCTAATCCAAAACATAACATACATAAGGACCAAATCAAGGTCCACCAAAGTTATAGCATTATATCATTACAAAACATTGGGTCAAGCCCTCAAACGTTATACAAAACATAGGCCCGTGGGCTGTAGCTCAAAATCCACATATGACCTCGCTTTAAGACCTTCCGGATTGGCTACCTGAAAATCATTTGAGAAAACGTAAGCTAATGCTTAGTGAATAACAATGATGCATGAGCAAGAAAATATCATGGACTAGCAATTATATCCAACTTATAAGGATAGATAATCATTTATGCATAAGGAAATGAGCTTTTGAACATATAAAGCGTATGCTCAAAACTCATAGCTAACGTAAAAATCATTTGAAACGTTTCAACATTTCAAAACATAGTATCATAAGAAAATATGCAACATAACATTATTCTTGATATAGCATTTCATAACTTGTCGTAAAACATGTGAGCATATCATGGTTCTCGGTTCAATACATAACTGTGCTATAACTCGAAATAGTAACCATATAGGTCACGCTAAGGATCTTTAGGCCAAGGACGTCTCCCAACATAAATAGTTTATTTCCTGTCCCCTATCGTAGGACTATCGGACTATATTAAGGTCTTGCCACGAGAAGACCCGAGTTGGCACCATACATTGAAAACTTATCATCTCTTTCATTCAAACATTATAGTCCATGTTTTTCATTTATAACATACATATAACTTGCATGCATTTGAAATATGACATTTATAATTGAATATAACATTGATGTATTGAAAACATATGTAAAACATTGTATGATATGGTTTGAATTTAAAAAAATTGGAAAGTAGTAGAATTTACTCATGGTATATTGTTACTCACTTCTTTCCGATTGGACGGGTGATAGACAAGGTATTCCTACACAAATGCACGTAGAAGCAAAGAATATCAATACAAGACTCTAAGACAAAGCAATAACACATAAGTCGAGACAAAGCACATAAACCCCTCAACCCTAACTCAACAAAACCTCATTCTCATAACGGGAGAGCGAGGCTAAACCCTAGGAAAAACCCCCGATTTAAAATAAGAACATGAAGTTAAGATTTGAACATGAAAGCCGAAACGTCGACTCTTTCATCGAGTCCCAACCACCTTTTAAAGATGAGTTCATCGTCAAGGCTAGTTCTATTTGAAAATAGGCTTAAAGGCCTTTATTTTGATAAGTCATGGGCCAAAAACACATTTCGGGTGAAGAAGTTATGCTTCCCGAAATGTGAACTAAAATTTTGGAAAACAATATTGTTGGCATAGATTTTGGGTCAATTTTAAACTTCCATAACTCTCAATCTATAAATAATTAGAAAACAAACTTTATATGGGTAGAAAGGTCTATGAGTCTACTTTCTAACGTTTTAAACGGTGCATCAATTCGAGTTTTCTAGAGAAAGTTATGCTCATTTTACTAAACAGTGTTGCGGCTATCAGACACGAGCGTCAGCAAGGGCGTCCTGAAGACCCGAGGCTAGCTTTTCCCAAAAATACCATCGTCAAGACGCAAAATGTTTCATCCTGACAACCCGAGAGCTTGATAAATTAAAAGCACCATCGTCAGGATGCAACATTTTGCGTCCTGACGACCCGTGGCTACTCCAATACTTCAAAATTGATTGACAGGACGCTAAAATGCGCCGTCTTGACGATCCCTGCATATTTTGTTTGAAATATGCCCGCTAATGGGTAGAAAGTTACAACCTTGTCATCGGTATCATCAAAATATAAGAAGAATTAAAATTCTTTCTTTTAATTCTCCTACATTAATTCCAAACTCAAAAAAAAGGGATTATCTTATAAACCCTTTCCTTTGCCATTTTGAAATCCAATTTACACAAGGACATGGTTCCGAACAGTAAAATTCAATTTCCCAAATATGATTTTGCCATGATATATGCCTGCCGATGCAAAATTAATCCAAGTTAAATGTCGTGGTTTTGGTCCTTTAATTTTATTTCGCACCCAGATTTCCCCCATTCATTCCAATTGCCCTAATTTCGGCCCTCTCTCCTCACAGTGATTATCTCTCATTCTCTCTCTTTATCTCGCACTCTCTCTCTACGGGTCTTTCACACTCTCTCTCTTATCCACCACCAGAGAGGTCCAACGGTCAGTCCGCCCACTGCCGAGAAGGATACGGTATGCTCTCTCTCGCTCTATGATCCCTCCCTCCCTCCCTCATTGTCTCCCTACCCCTCGCTCTCCCCCGAGCTACATAGTTCGCTGCCACCATCCCTCTCTCTCTTCGAACATTATATTGCTATATCTCTCTACTGTAAGTGCATCACTCTCTCTGTAGTTCGATAAATATTTTTCTGTGTATTTGGTTATTGGATTGTGGTGACTCTGGAGTTTTAGGGTGGTAGGGAGGGCCAAGGGGTGAGGAGGGTGTTGGTGGAGGGGAGGGTTCTAGTGGTGGTGGAGGGTAGACAGGAGGAAGGGTGCTAATGTAGGGGAGGGTGCTGATGGTAGTGGTGGAGGTCAGCAGAGGGGAGGGAGGTCGATTTTTCTTAGTTGAAATAGTTTTTCTCTGGTGAATTCGTTTTGGAGAAACCTGTTTCACGGTATAAAAGAGCTTGGACTCCAAAAACCATGATTGGGTCTATTACAACTTCTGTTTTCAGGGTAGTAATGGAGATGAAGCTGTTGGTGCTCTTAAACAAGAATCGTTCATTCAGGATTCCTTTGTTTTTCACCCAAAATTTTCTTTGTCGGATTTGAATCAATTCTCATTCGTCTGATTGTTATGAAGCAACAAGAAAACACTATAAGATTTTTATATATGGCTCTCTGAGTTGAATTGAATAGAGGATTAGTTCCAACAAATTTGATGGCTCGTTTGGATGATTAAATTCAATTTGGGTTTTATCCTCATCAAAATCTTCAATTTCAGTTACAAGGTCTTAAAAATTTAGGGTTTATTTTACAGCATATTATTGTCTTATTTTACATGCAAGGTTGAATATTTCGTATAGGTGTATATACAATCTATACATATATTCATGTATATACGTATCTACAATTGCATGCTTGTATGTACATATGTTCCTAAGGCAAATTTCATGTTCGGGGAAGATTTTGATCCTGTTTTATTTTTTTTTATTTTTTATTTTTTGTAAACTTTTTCCTGACTTAAAAGTAATTTTGATGGGCACTAGATATATATGAAAATTAGGCTTGATGTCCATCCTTTGTTCAACCAATTTTTTTTCTAAAAAATTATTACATAACATGTTTGTCATGCCTTTCTTTTCAAAATGATGCTCTCAATGGTTTTCACATTTTGTCTTGTATTTTTGTTAGTTTTTTCATTCAAAAAATTGTATTTGGTCTCTATGATTGTCTTTGGTTCATCTCTGTCAATTTGCTTTTGTTATCCCTTCACTTTGAATATGTCATGCAATATTTGAAAGCCATATTTGTAAATAGAGTTACTTGTGTTGATTAGTTTGGTTAACACTCTAACTAAGTTGTAGGAAATAGGATTTGTCTCCTAAGAAATATGTATGTAGTATTCTCCTTCAATTTTTTTACACAATATCTTCTTGTTTTGCTGATTCTTGGGTTTTATTATTGTTGATTGCAGAGCAAGAAGCTTGTGACTGTACTTTTTGGTGCAATCCTTTGGAGGCATGATGTTGAAGCACTGTAGGCTGCCATGGGTTTAATAGTAAATACTAGGCTTCAACTCCACCCAAGAGATACTAAACTAAGAGGTATGTGTTTCTACCTTAAGATCCAACCTACACCAAACAGATACTAAAATAAAAGCTATGTGTTCCTACCTTGAGATCCAACCCTAGAACACCCATCTTCACATGCTCTAGGCCTTCCTTGTGCCAAAGCTGTTGGTCTCAGCTTTGTTGTGACTGACATTGCATTAAAATCTAACTTGATGGTATGTTTATATTATTTGTAAGTAATAAACATGTAGGGTTTGTTACCGGAATTAGGTATTAACGCATTTTTTGTTCTATAGAAGCTTCTTGCCAATGAAGGCTGCTCTTTTGCAGAATCTTGTGATTGACTTGCTGTGCTTGAATTCTTTTAGCAAGTTACAAGTGATAATCATTTAGAGAGGACTTTTCATATTTTCGTGAACACAATTTACCCTATTTTGTTAGAAACATTATTAAAGGTATTTCAGACATTGTTATTTCTCGTTTCATTTTTTAAAATATGTTTCTTGATAGTAATTACTTTTTTTAATACCATAGTTGTATTTCAATTTAATGAAATACTAATGAACCGGTGATGGATTGTTATAATTCTTCGTCCTCATACATTATGTGGTTATATTCCCTTTTTGTTTCTTTTCTTTCGCTTGTGTTGGTAGCTCATTTTCTGAAAGCTTTCTTACCCTTCTTGCTTTATAACAATCATGTTCCATGAGTGCCAAGAGGTTAGTACTGGAAGCATTTGATGGATGACAAATCACTCTTAAGTTAAATGCTCATCATCAATATACCTCAAGTTTATGTAATGCTATGAAGTGAAGATCACCTATTAAAAAATTCGTAACATAGATTATGAAAATACTTTAATATGTACCAGGCAGTTTGATTATATATCAGCCCTACAATTTTAACTTGTCTTAATTAAATCTTGTCATTATCATAATTCATAACCTCCAACTACTTGTCCCAATAAAGAAAAGAGAGAAGTTCAAAAGCAGAGGAGTCATTCCCATTCAAATTGAAGCTTAGGCATCATATAACTTCTTCTCTTTTTGTCTCCGTTTATGTTATTATTTGCCACTTTAAACTGCCTAGATTTTCCCGTCCCTATGAAAATGCCATAGTTCACTAGACTTGAAACTAGTCCTGGTGAAGATTCATTCTACTCTTATAAACAAGTTAATTGGGTTTATTACTTGAAAATTCTTACTTCTTCATCGATTCAAAACCAGTACGCCTCTCTCTTTATATGACAGGATTTATTAAATGGTGATATTTACTTGACCATTTTAATAATTAATTCATTGCTTCTTATCTCTGAGTGGGTCAACTTGGACAGATAGTAGAAAATGTTTCAATACAACTATACAAGCACATGTCCCTACTCTAGCAATGGAAGAGGTAATGAAGTCTCATATTTACCTTTCCAATTTGATGAGCTTTTTGCTTTTAGTCTGATTCTATCATGCCTAAATCACAGTTAATTAAGTAGTATACATGAGTCTGTGACATCTTCCATGGATATACACTTGTGGCAGTATTAGATGCAGCTATGTTGGCTCCCCAAAGTGTTTGCTGACAAAGGAGATCTTAAAGAAGAAACAGTGCAAAAAAAAAAAAAAGGAAATTTAAAGGTAAGCTTACTCAACCAAGTTACTCCATGATCCTGGTCAAGTTGGCTACAATTTGGTCAATTCTTGCTATTTCATCACTGTTGTGATATTTTTGCCTTTTTTTGTTTGGCCTGTGTAGTGAATTTTTCAAAGTTATCTTTAATTTGTTTTGGAACTCTTGTTTTAGGCGCTATGCTTCTTAGATTAAGCCAAAAAAGGCTAAGAGTGGAATTCTTGCTAAGGGCTACCAGAAAAAGGTCACATGCCTTAGTTTCTATTGCAAATTTGAAACATGGCTTCATTGTAACTTCCAAGTGCTGGTGTCAGTGTGAGATTTTTTTACTTCAAGTTTAGGACAATGTACAATTATTGTCTCTAGACTCTCTATTCTCTACCTTGTTGACTATTTTAATCAAAGATTTATGTATTTTGATTATTAGTATTTTAATGACTAGAGACTCCCTAGCCTCTAGTATCCAACTTCTCAAAACAAAGTGCAAACTTCTGAACTCTGGGATTTTAGATATTTGTCATAAATTCCATTATACTAAAGAATTATATTTGGATAATTTCAACTTGAGATATTCAGTTACTTTATTGTATTTGACATGCCCTGACTACTTTGTTGCTAAAAGGATTTTTGGGGTAGAATTTAGCTTTTGTACAAAAATTTCATGGATGATATACTTTCCCCTGTAACTCCTACTATTTTATTTTCCTTGGGCCTAAAAAAAATGTTATAGTATAATGTAACATAAATCACAGAAAGTTAGGCAGCAGTTACAGTTAATTCTTAGTGACGTTAAAAGCTTATTGTAAAACATGATTGAACAACTGTTCTTTATCATGGCAATAGTTATAGGTTCAATTATTTATGTCATTAATTTTTTACTAAAATATGTCATTGAACATAAAAAGTTTATTTATAGTTTGACTTGTTTGAGAACCATCATCATTCAATGTTTCTCATCAATTCCAAGTTTCAAAGCTATAAAAAGTTACAATTGATATGATTTATGATTTTGGCCAAATATAATTTGCATGATGTTTTTACATGTGATATAATGCATTTTGGTTTGTTTGGGAAATTGCTAGGAAAAATCTCAGGGCTAGGTTGCTTAGGAAAGGTTTCCTTCAGGTTGGTTGGGTTTTCTAGCTCGTAGAGGCTTTTGTGGTAAACCCCCTTCTCCTCGAGTAAAATTGTTAGTGTGCATATTGTTTCTGGAAGCATCCTTTATTGAAATTTTCATGTACTTTAGTTGAAATTTAAGTTTGAGTCTTCGGTAAAATTGGACCTTTTGAAGCTCAAAATTTTCACCTATTTGTGTTTCTTTTGTGTTCCAACATGGAATAGGATTGATTTAGTGTACTGAGGCTTATTTAATATGAAAACATATAAAGAATGAATGAGGAAAAATATGCTTCCTTGACCTAGCAGGATTTAAAGTATATTATGGGGCACAAGGTTTAAGCTCTATGCTGGTATTAAGACTTCAAGTATTATTAAGAACATTTGCATTAAACGTCACATCATATACTGAACAAGTTTGGTTTTAACATGTCAATTGTTGGTGATGCTGAAGCTAGTATCAAAATTAGGCCTTTTGGCTCTAATCTTCTCTTGCATTACTGGAGTAGAGTCCAAATGCAGTGGATACTGCAATGCACTAGCTTCGTATTACATTTGGGAATGATCGAATCTCACATTCATATCCCAAATTCTTTCGTCTTCACCCTCTTCCATCCAACGTTACAATCTTGAAATAACCAGTCGAGACAGTGTTCATCATGATACAAGAATCAATGTCCCCTTCTCGTGTGGTTGTTTTCGTGATGAGTTTCTGGGTCGTGAATTTGTTTACAAGGTCAATTCTGGAGACTATTACCAATTGATTGCGGAGAAGTACTATGCAGATCTTACTACCGTCGAGATGTTACAGAGTTTTAACAATTATACTCCTAATTTCATACTAGATAATGCCAAGTTGAATGTTCCTGTAAATTGTTCATGTGGAAATAGCGGTGTGTCGAAGGATTATGGGTTGTTCATAACGTATCCCCTTCGCCCCGGCGAGAATTTGTCTACGATCACTTATACATTCAATCTTTCTCAACAATTGTTTGAGGACTACAATCCCAAGTCCAATTTCAGTGGTGGGAGTGGTTGGTTTTTATTCCTGGGAAAGGTATTTTTTTTGTTTTGTCAGACATACTTACATACAGAAGAAGTACAATTTTCAAGTTTATATTGTGTTCTTAAAAGCAAAGACAAGTTTTTCCAGATGTTTATGTAATGGTACCTACCTTAGTTGTCCAAGAAGACAGTAATAATGGCTTGAATTTAGAAGCACATACAAACTGATTGATATTCTTATCCTCTTTCCAATTTTATTGGGTTTGCATAACCTTGCTAAGCTCCCACTCATATAACTTCCTTTCCTGTTCAATGCAGATCAAAATGGAACTTACCCTCCATTCAAGTCAAGGTAACATATGCCACCTTAATATGCACATACACAAATATATCTATATATTTATGTTTTTCCATGTGTCTAAGAGACCAACATTTCTATCTTATTATCTTGCCTTCTTTTGTTTTTGCAGCTCAAGCGGTGGTGGGTTCTCATTTGCCCATTTCTTAAATGCTGCTTATATCAGCATGTATTTTTTCAAGGTCAAATAGGAAGATGTCAAGATGTTTTTGGTGTTGCCCTAAGCTTACAGTTTGGTGGCCTTTTCAGCAGGAATCACAGGCGGAGTCATTGTTGCAGGTGTTGCTGGGGCTTTGCTCTTGGAAATTTGTTTCTATTTTGCATTCTTCAGAAGGAAGGGGGGGGGGGGGGGGGGGGGGGGGGGGGGGGGGGGGGTCATGGGCTCATTTCTCAAAGAAGCATTTGATGATCATGCAATTGAACATGGGCAAGGTAATCCTTATGGTTTTCTTTGCTAACATTTTTTTGTGTATGTCTAATTTTTCATTCAAAAGATGACTGAAAATTGAGATATTTTGATGAAAATTGCTACTGAGCCAATAATCCACCTACTTTTTTTATCCTAATATTTAAAATTGTGAATTGAATAATTCATGTTCTACCCATTTTTTTCTATAGATGACTCTAGGGCAATTGGGTAAGACATTGATATATGGAAACAAAGCCCACCAAATAATAGAAAAATAAAAAATGGAGAATGATTCTTCTTATTTGTTTAACCTTTGTCAAATGCAACTGAAGTAATGGTTTTTTTTATTAAGATTCAAGTGACTTTTTCTAGCTAGGTGGATCCTTTTGTGGGTCCAAGTGATTGAGAATTTTTTGGTGGATGAGATCATGTTATTTGCACAAATTTCCATTGTAAGGCAGTGGTTGTGTTGCCTTTTCTTAGTACCAAAACTTATGTGAGCTTGATTAGTCACAGATTTCAAGCATTAGTCATTGAGCAGTTATGACACTTTTTCGTAAAACAGCCACATCTCTCTCCACAATAGAGAAAATCATGTTTCGTTTTTTTTGTTAGAAAATAGACTCATAAATCTTTCCAACCATGTAAGATTTTCTTGCTGATTAACTTTCAATAGATTCAAATTTCAATGTAAAGTGGGCTGAAAAATAGGGTCTGCATTGTGTTTTGACAAGCTGGACAGCCCCTCTTTTTGAACAATTTGACTTGTTCCCTAACACTGGAGGTTGTTTTCAACATGCAATCATACTGACAAATGCTATGCTTATGATTATTCCCTATTTGGTTCCTCATTTGATTCTATGCCTATGACTTCTTGTTCTCTTTGCTCTTATAATTTGTTTTTTTTTTTTTTTTTTTGTAATGGCATCAGTGAAGTGTTCCCTCTTTCAAAGTTTATCTTTTTTATTTTTTTGTAGCAGACCTTCTAGTTTATTAGTTATCCATTACTCCTATTTTTGTTCTAATTCTTATATTTTGTCTTATGCGCAGATTGTTGATTGAGCTACGACACCTTTTGCAGGACAGAGATTGATGAAGTTCTGAATTTGTTTTTGTGCTTTTAGATATTGAATTATTATTGTTACAATTTTGTACTTCTTGGATCAGAAAAGCTCACAACTGAATCTTTTTTGGGGTATTTTGTCTCCATGTATTTACTTCTAAGTATAATTTTGTAGATTTGAACTTTAGATGTTGAAAATATTTGTAAACTTCACTAATATTTTTATGATATTCTTTAGAACTTCTTTATATATTTTTTTCATGGATGTATTTTTTAAAATATAGTATGGTTGTGAATGCACAGGAAGAAAAATTTAAAAGAGTAAATAGTAGCAGTAGCCACTTTTCGCAAGAAATAAACTATTATTGCAAGTTAGATATTATGTATTTAGCAAGGAAAAATTGTATTAGCAATGAAACCACTATGCCACAAATATGCATGGTGGTTTTATCATATGTCTTTTAGTAAGAAGAAAATTCATCGCCAAAATTAATATTTAGCAACCAGAAACTATTGTCACTAAATTTTTAATATTCTTTTGCGACGACATGCTAGCAGCTAGAACTCATGGTCGCTAAATGTTTAATATTCTTTTGCGACATGCTAGCAACCAAAACTCATGGTCGCTATACAGCTAATATTTTTTTGCGACGATAAGCTAACAACCAGAAGATATCGTCGCTAAATGTCTAATATTCTTTTACAACGACAAGCTACCAACCCGAAGACATCGTCGCTAAATGTCAAATATTCTTTTGCGACGACAAGCTTGCTACTAAAGTTCGTCTTAAATAATTTTCATAATAGACTTTTAGTGAGGAAATACATACATTTAGCATCGAAACTTAGGCGAGGAATCATTGCGTCGCAAAATAAAAAAGTTTTGATGTCAAACCAATTTTGTTGCTAAATATGTATTATTGGCAAAGAATCGGATGTTCGTCGCAAAATAGAATCCAAAATGACCCTTTTACAACGGCCTGGCGACGAGTAACATTTCCTTACAAAAAAGTTTTAGCAACGAATATGTGACTTTTAGCGACGAATCATTTCCTTGCTAAACGACCAATTTCTTGTAGTGAAACCACCAGTTCCTAATTCCCCTTGGTGCAACTCCTTCCGTCGCTGCTCCTCTAGAGGATCTGGACTCTTCATTATCCTTCGCAAACGCCTGATATAACATGAGTAGAAAATTAGACTATGTGAATGTAAATGAACATATAAACAAATTTGATTCTTTGAACTTCTGGTCATTCTTTTTTTTTTTTAGTACAGTTACTCTACCTGTCTTGTGCATGTTTAGCTGGAAAAGTTGGCATGAACTCTTTAGACTTCGGAAGAGGAACTTCACGGAACCACTCATGCTTAAGAGCATCTTCAGCTGTTATTCGCTGCTCATTTACCACAGGCTTTCACAATTAGATTTACTGAGGCAAGGAGGGAAAGAAGTACAGGAAAAAAATTTCATATGGAGCATGATAACATTGCCAAGGTCTATATTACCTTCTCGGGGTCATAAGTTAGAAGTTTGTTCAACAAGTCAAATCCAGCATCAGAGAGAACCCGTGATCCAGTGAAAGATGTAGCCGGAAATTTCCTACGCAATAGGTTACACCTGAAACAAATACATCACTGGTTAGTAGACACAAGATATATTGGTTGTGTAACTGAAACTGTCACCAATGGAGGCCAGAAAGCCAGACCAGAATCACCCAAAGCTGGAAGCCTGGGAAAACAGTGGCAAAAATAAGATAAAATGAATGTCACATTCAACTCAGCTGCGCATTGAGTAGGAAAAAATAGATACTTACTGATGCTTGACGAAGTTCACCTTAACTCCAGGAAGTTTGGAAAACCCAGGCCAAATAGTCTCATTTGGTGTGCCAAGGATTCGGAAAATCTGCAGCCACAAACAGCCGAGGAAAACTAATTAACCCATAAGTTAAAGCACAAGCTCAGAACTTCTACAGCAACGACATTTGTAACCAAGCAGAGTCATCAATTTATTTTACCTTGTCAAGCTGATCAAACTCTGTTTTCCCATTAAACAATGGTTGTTTTGATAACAGTTCAGCCATTATACAGCCCAATGACCACATGTCAATAGCTGTAGAATACTGCTTTGCTCCCAACAAAAGCTCAAGGCGCTCTGTTAAAAACAAAAATAACTATATTAACTACTTGATCTGAAGAGAGAGAGAGAGAGAGAGAGAGAAGAGAACAGATTATGCGAACTTGAAGAATAAAGTAACTTCGAGCAAAAAGTTTAATATGAAGTACGGCAACAATCAAAATGTAAACAAAATATGTGGGGGAAATGGCAACAATGCGGCATCCACCACGGAACACTAGTACTTTAGTGCTCACTGATGCAATTTGTCCTATTCCCTCCCCAACTATCCCCCCCCCCCCCAAAAAAAAAAAAACCACAAAAATAGATAAATAATAAAACAAAAAATAGCAACTGAATGCATGATCCAAAACTAGATAATAAATTCCACAAAACACCAAAGCAACAGCAGATGCAGTAACCAAGCTGCACTGTATTACAAGAATAGCCATAACCCAATTCAGCAAAACGAAAAAAACCTCCCAAAAAAAGCAAAAGATAAGATGAGGATTGAAATCACAGTGATAGAAGAACAAGAAGATCAAAAGCATTATCATAAAAAGAGATGGGAAAAGAAGAACAAATACATTGCAGCTCACCTGTACCACAAGGTCACAACCAAATGTGTATATGGCTTCAGTGGGCTGCCATATTGACGAGCCAACCCAAAGTCACAGATCTTCAACTCACCCCGATTATTTAAAAGTAGATTTGATGTCTTCAAATCCCGGTGAAGAACCCAATTGTCATGAAGATACTTGACACCCTCTAGCAGCTGAAGCATTAAACATTTAACTTCACTCTGACTAAATGGCTGCTTCATTGACTCCATCAAACCCTTAAGATCATGTTCCATGTATTCCATTACCATAAAGATACTATCAAGATTGCTCCCCACCACTAATTTAACATCCATAATTGATGGGTGATGAAAAGAAAGAAGAATGTTAATTTCCCGCAGTGAAGTCAAAGGAAAACCTTCTCTTTCTTTTTCCATCTTGACCTTCTTCAGTGCAACAATTTCTCCAGTTTTCTTATCTTTGGCTCTGTAAACGACCCCATAAGTCCCTTCATCTATCTTGTTCAGTCTCTCAAACTCATCAACAGTTCTACACCCTAGAAGCATGTTTACAGATCTTTGTGGTGGGAGTACAGGCTCTGGTGTACCACGAGAATCATGTTCCTCCTCAGAATCTGTATCTAACTGGCTAAAAGTAGTACCATTTTTATCGCATTCCTCATCTATCTCTATGTCATCGTTCTTGTCAGAATCATCAACAAGGTAATCATCTCTGCTGGAAGACCTACCACGGTAACTTCCTTCATCAGATTCAGATGACCTCGTTCTAGTTCGTTCTAAGCCTTCTCTCTTAAGCTACCCAGGCTCAGGAGTTAATGACTTACTTTGAAGATGGATAGAAATCTTCGAGAGATATACTGGTGGCTAGGTATGAAGATGGATATTAATTACACTCTAAAAGTGTAGTCACAATCCCCTTATTAGTGAATTGTTAGTCTTATTTTAGACTTTATTTTAGCTTTTTAGTATAAATTGTTCTGATTGGCCTTTATCTCTTTGGAATTGGAGGAATTGGACAGAATATGGGCAAAAAGTGAGCAGAATCTGAAATGATCATTCGAACGGCCAACATGGGGTTCGAACGGCCCGTTCGAACGATCTTCTGACGTCAACCAACGTTCGAATGCGACAGAGCACCGTTCGAACGATGCGATGACCCAAGTTTAGATTTTAGAGATTCAGAGAGGTGCATTCTCCGTTCGAAGGAGGTTTGATAAGATTCAGAGAGCTTCATTTCCTGTTCGAACGACCATGTAAGGTGCTCGAACGGTGGAATTTGGCATTCGAACACTCCAACTGCCAGTGCTTATATATCAAACTTGGCCGAAATTATACATATTCTTCCAGTTTCTGACGTATTTTAGAGCTTAGATAGATATAGGGAGAAAGTGTATTTAGAAATCTTTCTTTGCTTTCCCTCACTTTCTTTATAACCAAACAATAGTTTCTTTTGCAATTAATGAGAGATTTACTATTTCTAGTGCATTTGCGTATGGATTCAAGTAGCTAAACTCATCCTTGAATGCAATTGTAAAGATATACGGAGAATCTTCAAGGTCTTCAATGGAGATATATAAACTTCAATGAATTATCTTATGAATTCTTCATATTCATCTTAATTGTGTTGTAAATTTATAGAAAACTTAGATTCATAATCACTATTGATAATCTCTATGCACAATTCTGGTATACATATTAAACAATTGATGATTTGCTTCTATGATTCTTAACATTGAATACAAATTTATATCCAATTGAGTATGAACTCACATTTCTATAGTCTAAATCTTCTGAATCAAGGATCTGCAGAATGATTCCTTAATTTGAGTTATCAAGTCTTCCATTGAGATATTTGTAGAGAATTGGTAAATTATATCAATTGCATTGAAGCTTTTTTAATTGCATTTAAGCCTTTCACTAATTGTTTTCTGATAAGTCACATAGTTTATATATTTTTACCCTTTAATTATATTATTTAGTTGTTATTTATTTACGTATATTATTATTTTTATTGCAGATTTAGATACAAGAGCAAAAAGAAATAATCCTATCCAAAATAGGAAACATGCACTTAAAGGAGTCAAATCTTTAAACAATTTTATTCAATCAAGAAAACTAGAAGAAAAATCACAAAAAGATATATATTTATATAGATATATATATATATATAGGTGCACGTGTGAAGAAGGGTGTGTGCAGCAAGTCAACAAGGAAAAGAATACAAAAAAAAAAAAAAAAAAAGAAATAAAAAACCTAGCCTAGAAGGAGCGGTCAAGGGGGCAGCCGAGAGGAGGAATAAAAAGAAAAAAAAAAACAATTCCCGTGGGGGGATTGACCTAGTGGTAGCTGCAGAACCAAAGGGGAATAGGAGAAGTGCCGTGCGGAGAACAAAGAAGAGAAAGAGAAGGAAAAAAGGAAGAAAGAAGAAAACAAAGGTTTAGAACACAAAGTTTTTGAAGCTTTATTATTTTACGTGTTCAGGTTTTATGTTTTATTTTTTTTTTACTTTCAATGGATGTTAAAATCATGAGTAGCTAAATTTTCATACTAGGGTTGAGGATGAAACTCCATACTTTGTAATGACTTGACATGTGATTTATATTTATTTCTCAAACACGTGCTTTGATTGTTTAATACTCTTGTCTAGATTTAATTAAAGTCAATAATTTTGGCTATGACTTTTGTTCATGATTTGAGATTATTGGATTAATTATTAACCCTATTATTTAATGGTATAATTTCAAGCATTGGATTTCTTATGTAATTTATTTTTTAATAGATACATATGAATTTTTAATCTTGAACATTAAGGTTAGGAAGAGTATACATTAGTTTATTTATTAAAGTGATTTTAATGTTATATTTTCCATAATAACAAGTTTGATTACGCTGTTATTGTAAAGTGAATTAGGGAAATAATTTAAATTACGTGAAAAGTTATTATAATGCATGTGTGTGGATTCTAAAACCTTAGTCATTTTAATTTGATATCTCTCATCTCTTTATTATTATTGTTTAGATTAATTGTTTACTTGGTTATTTATATTTAGTTATTTTTGTTCATTGCTAGATTAATTAAACAAACCCAAAATTTCTTAACAAGGTTAGGGTGAACTAGATTTATTCTAATTTATTTTCTAAAATTTTACAAGTCTATGTGGGATCGACATCGCAGTCACATTCTTATACTTCAATCCGATTCGTACACTTGCGAGTAATAAAATTATCACACCATTTTCAAATCTAGTTAGAATTGCTCTTAGTAAGTAGTTTAATTAGTTTAAATTGGTAGTTAAAATACTCTCACCATCAACATATTTTTGGTCTTCCTTGTAGATAATTACAATTTACCTAAGTGAATTTCTAATCTGAATCAATTTGTTGGTTGTATGCCTATGTGACGTCTATATTTGGCTTGGTCCTTTGGGAGAACGATACCGGACACCACTGGATTATACTTCAATCGCACACCTATTCTCTTGCGGGGAAGCTCAAGTTTATATCATTTTTGAGAGCGATTCAAGTTTTGGCGTCGTTGCCCCGGATCAAAAGCACAAGGCGAACACCAACAAGCTGAGGATTGAAGAAGCACTTGGTGAATTGTATATAAAAAAAATAACCAAAAAAAATCACAAAGCGATAGAAATAGGAATAAGTGGTGTGGTCTTTGGTCAGTTAAGGAAGCAATTGAATATATAAGTACTAAAAAATAATATTAGAATACATATTCATGGTCTTCTCCATTAAAATCATCTATTAAGATGCATATATCTGTGGGGAATTAGATTTGCACCAACACGTGGACATCCATGCGTATAACACCGAGTAGCATAAGGTGTCATTACCGAATTGAACTCATTACCTGCATTACCAAACCATCTTATTCATGAGGAAAATAAAAACAAAAACAAAAAGAAGGAAGTTTGGAAGGCCATTCGACCAAGAGAAGAAGTGCAAGGAAAAAAGGAAGAGAGAAGGAGAGGCAGAGATCGGATTCTTCACCTAATGTAATTGTTATCCTTTCAATTGTTCAACTCCTGATCTTGCATGCTAGTAGAATTGAACTAGAATAGGAGATTAGAAGATGTCTCGAAGTAGTGGAGTATCAACCATGGCTGCTGCCCAAAATCTGGGCAGGAGTAGCCATTGTCAACTCTGTTTTCAAAACCTTAACAATGTCTTATATAAATTCTGAGACCATGGTTGGAAAGAGCACGAAAAACCCTTCACTTTAGGCTCAAATTTTGCGTAGTTTGGTCAAAAATTAAGAGAGAAAACTCTGTCCAAATTTGGAAGAGTTTTTGTTGCAAAAATTTGCAGAAAATAGCCACTTCCAGAGGCTGTTTGGCCTATCTAAATGTCTTATTCCGAGCTGAATTTTTGTACACTTGACCTTTGAGATCTTAAAAAATTTTGGACTTTGATTTCAGTCAAAAATGTTTAATATTCAAATTATGGTCATCTTTCAAAGTTAAGTTACCACGCAGATCTGCTCAGATCTACAACCTTTGGTTTGACAAAACATTTGACCAAGTCAGAATAGCTCAAAAATTAAGAAATTTTTACTGTATCTATGAGAAAGGTTGATCATAATATTAACCAAATTTTAGGTCATTTAGATGTCATTTACCTATGTTAATAATTTACCACAGATCGGCCATTTGCCGCAGAATTCTCGTTTCTACAGTACTGCCCTATTTTAAAAAATGCCAAATAAATACTTACGCATGTTCAAAAAATGTAAAATTTGGTTTACATACTCTCTGAGATGTTTATTTTGTGTTCCTAAAGTTTTGAAATTTTTGGGTATAAGCTCACGAAGTTATGTTCAGATTATGAGACTCGTGTCAGTTTTGGCAAATTAAAGAACTTAGTGTATTTTGGTACTTTTTAGGTATTGCTTTACATTGAGAGTTTAATTGAGATTATGTATACATTATATTGATTGTTATTGCTGAAATTTTTAAACTTAGACGGTTGAAGTGATAGGGGCTTACGGAGGACCAGAGTCATCAACATCAACAAAGGACTAATCATACAGTGGTGTGAGTGCGGTAACAATGGGATTTATAATAATCTTATTCATACTGAATTTCTTGTCTTTAATATGATTAGTGTTGGTGATTATATCTACGAGGTGATTATATATATGAGGTAATATTGATGATAGTATATTAGAGGTTATATATGAGGTGGATGTGGCATTACATACATTCATCTTGTGTGCCTTGCATTACATTGCATAAAGGAAGGTTTTGTCAATGTGGGACTAACCTAAGGTTTAACTGATGTAGGGTTAACCTAAAGAGGGTGTTGATGTGGGGCATCTTTGATAACGAGCCATCACTCATTGGGCCAACGCTATCTAAATTTGCGCACACATGTGGGTGAAACTTTCATTGCATTGAGGCATTTATGATATATATATTGATCATTCATACCTAGGTGTGCATTGTGGTGCCTATTTATCATTCTTTATGAATTTGATTATCTATCGTGAGCACGTTGACTTTTAGTTCACGTCCACACAGACCTTGTTAACAAATGAGCTAAGGATGGAGTTCGGTTTACTGTAGTTCTGGTCATCGCCGCAGTGGCGTCTATGTTGGTGTCAGGAGTGTCCAGTCTTGGGGGTGAGCTTTGACTGTTTTTCTTCTGTTTCTTGCTATGTTTTGTTTGGGACATTAGGTCTTGATTTTATATAATGCTTTATGTCATTTGTAATGATATAACCTATGGCTTACTTTTCCTGTATCGTACGGTATAGATGCTTAGTTTGTGAATATATATTTATTTAGTTAATTTGTGGTTTACCTTTTGGTGTATGGTAAGATATTGTTCGTTGGCACGATGGCTTGTGCGATCATGCCTTGCCTAATGTGACATTATTGATGTCTAATTAGGTTGGAAGTGTGACATCTTTTGTATAAACAAAACCGATTGATTGATGAACCATTCATCCTCGCATCCCAAGCACAATAGGTTTGGTATGTACAAGACCCTATTAAGGAAGATTGACATATAGTTGTGAAGATGACCCCAAGAGATTTATACAGTATGCATGAAGCAAAATCTATAGAAGATGCAATAACATGTCCCCAAGTTGAGCTATATAGTGGTCAACAATTAGATGATACGATATGAACGCATGAGGAGTATGTTACTTGGGTTAGACCTGATGTGAATGGAACAACAATTGATATCAATGTAAGTGATGATGGTGGTCATATGGATGGCAATACTGATGAGGAAGAGGATTTGGATGATAATGTTAATGAGGAGGAGGATTGGGATGGTAGTGGTGATGAGGAGGAAGATGTAAATGATCAAAATGGTTATAATGAGGCCAATGATGATGATAATAGTGATGATGATGATGATTAGTTATCTTAGTTCTTTAGATAATCTCATGTTTCCTTATATTTAGGGGATGTAAGAATTGAGACTAGCTTGTAATCTTTGTTTGGTTAATAAAAGCTTATTTATTAGATTTTGCACAGTATATGATATATTGTTATAAAGTTGTCTTATCTCTATTTATATAAACTCCTATTATATTTTTCATATCTTTTTATCTATTTAATAAGTATTTATATGTTATTTTAATATGAAGAGGCCACTATGGGACAAAAGAGAACACGTTGGCCGATAGGATCAATGATTTCTACTTTGCAGCCACAACTTACAACTAGTCAATCCCAACCACCATCTACTACAACTGAGCCCCCTACTGTCCGTACCCAAACTAAACCATAACCGCAGCCACAGCCACGGCCACAATTACAACCACAGTTGCAGCCACAGCCACAACCTACTTGTATGAATGCAACTCCAAATTTAAGCTCTTCCCAACATAGCAATAGTATGTTACCCCCATCATTTGGAGTAGGTGAGTTATGATCTCTAATTTTATTATCAAATTACATCATGATATTATGATCTTAGCATATTTTTGGTAGTTGCTCTTCTTTTGTAACATAGATTTATACTTTGCTAGATTGGGTGTATTTAATTGCATCTAAGAAAATAGGAGAAATGTGCAATCATGATTTTTGGAAAAACTTTGCAGCAAAATTTGATTTAATTGGAAGAGTTCCAATAGTTGAGCCATACATGGTTGGAAAACTCTACAAGTCTAGTTTTCAACAAACAAAAAAACAGTAAGCAAAGCATGATGCTCCAGCTAGGATGAACCAGTTGTGTGTTTGGTGACATAAGCATGAACTTATTTTTATAATTTTATAGTAAACAAAGCATGATGCTCCAGTTAGAATGAACCAGTTATGTGTTTGGTAACATAAGCATGAACTTATTTTATAATTTTATAGTAAACAAAGCATGGTGCTCCAGCTACGATGAACCAAGTATGTGTTTGGTGACATTGTGTGGGTTCATTCTATAAAAATGAGGATCACATCCACCAAGAAATCAGACATGCATCATGCTAATTACTTGTTTGAAATTTCAAATAGTCCCTATCATATACAAACCAACATTTTTGAACTTCATGAAATCATACGAGGTTCACAAGGCATTGGAACTGAATTTTCAGCATCTAAGAAAGCAGGAAAAATGTGCAGTCATGATTTTTTAAAAAACTTTGCAGCGAAATCTGATTTAATTCAAAGAGTTCCAACAGTTGAGCCATACATGGCTGGAATACTCTATGAGTCTAGTTTCTAACAAAAAAAAAATAGTGCATCAATTGGAGTTTTTTAGAGGGAGTTGCAGGCGTTTTCATAAAATGCGATTTTGTTGACTGTACAACTGTGAATTTTGTTCTAAGTGCTCTATTTTTTATTTTTTTTTGGTTTCATAAAATATTTGACCAAGCATTATAGCTCGAAATGGGACTTTTGCACCCTTAATTTATAATGATTGGAGGTCCCCAGAGCTAGATTATTATAAGGAACATATATGGAATGAGGTTAAAGTGATGGAATGGTTTTGCTCTATTTTCACGTATCATCTGACCATATGTGTTTCTCACTCACATGCTGGTAGTTTTCATTTTGCAATCTATCTAGATTTCCATTTTGGCAATTACTTGTATCACTTCATTTAGCAATCATTTTTGTGTAGGCAAACACTAATGTTCCATATGCTTACAAACATAATTGTCTGATGTCGGTTGAAAAGGAATGGAAGGATTGGAAAGATAAGCTAAAAAAAGACCTTACAACATTTATGGAAATGACGAAGAGCGCTTGGCAAATTATCCAAATAAAGTGGATCCAAATCAGTGGAGGGTTCTTGTTGAATTTTGGGGTAGTCCTATAGCAAAGGTATTCATAGAGATTATTTTCTTATTATTTAAGCCAGTATTGTTGTTTGGAATTATTAGTAATAGTACTATTGTTATGCCTCATAATAGTCTTCATTTGTTTTAAGTAAAAAAATAACTCTCTAATACGAACGCAGCAAGACTAATAGTGCAAATCGTGAGAAACAAACAATGTGTCATATGAGTGGCAGGAAGGCTCATTGTCGAGTACGGGATGAGGTATTTGACTAGTATCTGTGGACAAATTTAGTTGAATAGAAATTATAGACAAAAGATATTGTCATTATTGTTATTTGTTAATCTTTTCCATGAAACTTGCTAAACAAACTGGGGAGGAAGCAGATCAAATAAAGGTTTACGTAAAAACACATACGAAGAAGAATGGAGCTCCAGTTGATCAGGCAGCTACTAAAGCTATGGTAGGTGTAATATAGGGATGAATTATGTATGCAATATAGTCATGAATTTCAATAATTTAGTATATACTTGTAAATATCTTGATTAATGTTCTATTTTTTATATTTAGTTTCGCTTCGATAAGCGATTATCCCAAGTGCCTGAGGCTTCACAAACCCCAGCTTTCTGAGAAGCGGTATTCACAGATATATTAGGGCTAGATACACATGGTCGTATGCGTACATATGGATTAGGTTCTTGTCCATCTCAGGTGTTTGGGACAAGATATAATCAACCTCAAAAACAGCAGGTTGACATGGAAAAGTTACGTGCAGAGGTCCGACAAGAGGTATTTATAGAGTTTGGCGACAGGTTTACTCGTTTGGAACGTAAGTATGAAAGATTGCAGGCTAATGTGAAAACTATGGGATATCCAATGCCTAAATCTTCAGATGCATCGCCAATGCCTGCACATTCTGGACAGGTAACAAATGTGAATTACAATAATGATTGGTTAATCATGTTATGGTGAGTTTCCAAAGGGTAGTGATTTCTCTAACATCTCTACATATAGTGCAATATGATGAGTCTAAGTTATAGCAGAAAATATTATGTGTTGGGCCAAATTAGAGAGAATACCAAAGGCTCCTGCGTTTTCGGATTTGTAGGCAGCTCTGACACTCTTTAGTAAAACAGCGATATCTCTCCACAGTCAAGCAAATCATGTTTTGTTTTTTTTATAAGAAAATAGACTCATAGGACTTTCCAATCATGTAAGATTTGCATGTTGATCTACTTCTAGTATATTCAAATTTCACTCTAAAGTCAGCTAAAAAACAGGGTTTGCACTTTGTTTTGAGAAGTTGGACAACCCCTTTGTTTTTTACAATTTGGTTCACTGTATTAAGCCAATCTTGACTGAGATCCTTTGGTTTCATATACATCCTTATAGGTGATACCACAAAACATGCCTTCTTTAACTATACCTCTATCGCTAAGTAACAATGTATACCTTTTGGACTTTGTGCTTGCTGCCACGTTACTAGTTTAAGTTGCATGGCTTTGTTGTTTAAAGTTGCATGGCCTTGTCATAGCAAGAACATCCAGATTGCTCTCTGTAGAAGTCATTTGGTCAATGTTTAGAGCACATCCTAGAATTCCAAGTTCGAGGACTGTCTTAAACTCAATTAACAATATACAAACCAACAAAACTTGATTCAAATGATGCCTAAAAGTTTGGTTTGTACAGTCTTCGCCTTGTTGTACCTTCAATACCAAGGATAAGCACCGGGGAATGGCCTTTTTTATTTTTAAATGTTGAACAAAGCTTCAAAGCTTCAGCTAGGTACTATCATTTGCATTCATGATTGAAGTGAATTTTATCTAATTACAAGCATCTTTGTCAAATGAATGATTGGTTTCTCCAGTACATGTCTTCAAGAAACAAAATGTGTTTGAGAGCTTTGCTTGTGGACAGTTTAGGACAAATTAGGTTCAATGAACAACTTATCGTATATGTATTTTTTTCATTGCAATAGGTTTCAAACGCCTCAAGTTCTCACCACGAAAATGATGACCCAATGGTTGAATCACATGATGACCCAATGGTTGAACCACATGATGAGGTGAGGCAATGTTTATCATCTCTGTTTATTAATATTTGAGTTCAGCAGTTGTAAGGCTTTGAAATTGGAGGAGGACCATTACACTTTACTACTTAAATTACAGTTTCGTACTATTCACATGAGATTATTTTTTATATATGCAACATTTTGAATTTGGTTCTCTATGAAGGTTGGAACTGAAGTGCATTTATTCAATTCTCAAGTGCCAAAACAAGTTGTGGCAGAAGGCATTGTTATTTCTAAGAACTCATGTAAAGAGTCCAGTTTTTGAGAAATACATATTAAGAAGGTGATAAAACCTCGTCAATATTTGATAATACGACGTGAAGGTGTGAACACAATTAGAGATGCTGTTAACATATGTGTAGCTTGGCCTTCTAATAATGTATGGTACAGTACATTAGTATTGCATAGTTCGTCCTATTTCTAATGTTTGATACTATTAATAGGTAAATTTTTTATTTTCTTAATCATTGTTTCTTTATGTGCATATTGAGGAGAGATAGATGCGTGCTTGACATGTGGGACAGTTGTTTTTTATGGCCTATTGAACTTTTGTAGTGGTTCAGATTTTGGAGTGATTGGTTTTGACTTGTATAAGTCTTTTGTCTTGAAACTTATTAAGTTAGTGTATATGACTTATTTTGGTATTGAAAAAACTATAACTTTTTGTATTGGGACAACTTTTTTAGACATTTTTTTTGTTTTGCATATTAATTACAGTTGATGAATAGATGATGTGCAGTTTAAATGTGGATATATATATATATATATATATATGTTTTTATAGGACATTTCAAATAGTCTAATATAAGATTTTAGTAGTAAATGTATATCATAATAAATATTTATCTTTCCCGATGGTAATATAGAACCACCATACAAGATATATTTACAGGATTAAATGAAACCGTTAACAGTGGTTCAATTCTAACCATAACGGCGGTTACACCAACCACCGCTGATCGTATACGTAAACATTAACAGTTAATTTACAACATTTAACGATTGTATGACTACCCCCAGTAATGTTATAACCTATAACGGCGATACGCAACTGCCGCACAAGATATGCTTTCGCAGCGGTAACATTGAACCGTAGTTAAATTAATTTAAAACGTTGATATTAATTGCGGCAGATTAATACTGACTTTCAAACCACCGTTTTTGTTTACCGGCAGTAGCTTTACCGCCGTATTAGTTTTCCCGATGCCTACCTAGGCGACAGTTAGGTTTTTCGTCATGTAACCGTTGTTATATACATTGGAGGCGGTTGGTGTATTTTTTGCCGGCAGTAATGGACCGCAGCAAAAGGTCAATTTCCTTATAGTGTTTTCTTCCATTTAAGATCAGTTTTCATATTGCTTGTGTTGGCAACTGTGTGATGATGTAGCTGGAATCTGATCGGTTGATCATTTCACTAGGCACTTAACTAGCAAGATATCATGAGTTTGGTTTGCTAGCCATTGTTGCAAAGAGGTTTAGGTGCCCTTACCTTTTACCGTCTCCTGTTTTTGATGTGAACACTTGACTATGAAATGAAAGGTGGTGACCGATGCTAAATACACAGTACCTGCTTAGTGGAATGTTGCCCGTCTTCTGTAGAGATACCAGTTAGATTTTAATCACAGAACATAGGCACTTCATTCAGATTCACAAGGAGATTAAAGAGATGTCCGTAACTGTAACTTCCACAAATTATGTTGAAAGAAACTCCTTCAAGTGATAAGAAAATGTGTTAAGGTTATTGTTGCTTTTAAGAAGAATGTTTGTAACAATTTTTTTAAAGAAACTTAGAGTTATGTAGCTGCAGAGAAATGATGAGTTGTTTCTAAAAGTAATGTTACACTTTTTATTTACCATTATGGGCAGTTCCTGTTCGACAGTGGTGCATTTTCTTTGAACTTGTCTTCATGGAAGTTCCCTTGAAAACTCGTTTTACAATTTAGACGCTTAAATTAATCCATTAATATTTATTTCTTTTCACCCTGAAAAAAAAATGTCCGTAATGAAACAAGAGGTTTTGATTCCAAGTTGGTGGGAGGAGGAACAGGACCTGCTGACAGGACACGTGCAACTACTTGTACACCATGACCAGTACATATGAAGCTAATGCTACAATCCAAAGATGACCTGCCACTAAATTTTGGTTTTACAGGCAAGGTATGCTTTATTTTGCAAACTAACAGTTGTGCTTCTTGTATTTTTCGACTTGTACATGTTCAAGTATATATCTGTGCACACTGTTTAGGACTGGATGATTAAGATTTTGAATCCTGAGATCCGTGTGTGTGTGTGTTTTCTACAACACCTTTTGCTCTTCAGGGGAACTTCATGCAAGCTTGTGTGGCTCATGTGTTTGTGTGTTGTATAACCTTTTGCCTTATTGGGGAAATGGTGCTAAACCAGAAGGGCTTCATGAAATAGTTAATGCTGGAGCAATGGGACTGATGCTTCATGAGGATTGGGGTACTACTCCTACTGAAATAGACAACTGTTTGACTGTTAGAGAACAATATGACATAGTTTTTTTTTTTTATTCTTCATGAGGAAAGAAAGGTAACTTTTTATGTTAATATCCATACCGACACCTTGAATGAATTAAAAAAACCCACATCCCAAACCCCCTCGCAAAACCCCCCACCAAGCCCAAAAAAAAAAAAAAAAAATGAGGAAAAGTGTAAGGTTCAGCCATTTGAAGTATGTGACTGTTTATAAAACTTCCAATTTGTTTGTAAATATTGGATTGAATTCAGATCTTTAGGTACTGTTGTCACAAATCTTGCTCATTCCAAAGGAGATACACCAAACTCCATTGAAGAGTTTCACCTAAAAGAAATCAGTGGAATTTCACCATTAAAAGAGTGCAAAATTCTGCAAAATATTAGAGTTGGCGGAACCTATAACCAGGCACCTTTCTAACTTAGATGTGGAACTATGATAAATTTCCTATGTAGCCCTATCTTCGAAATTATCCAAGTACCACTAATTTGAATTTATTTTCATCCCCAAATTTAGAATAATATGTTGTCAGGCCAAAAATAGATTCATGTGACATTTTCAATTTCTGATTCTTTTCCAAATTATTATTCAGTTTTTTTATGTATGTCTCATTCTTACCCTTTGTGGCCAGTGAAGGGGCAGGCGGTGGTCATGCTCCAGATATCATCAAAGTTTGTGGTATAAAAAATGCTCTACCCTCATCAACAAACCCGACACGTCCTTTCACTTCAAATACCATAGATGAGCACCTTGACATGCTGGTATGCAAAGATGCAAGAAATATTGATACTTTACTCATAATGAATGGCTATTCTCAAATTGTTATTGAACGTATACAGATGGTATGCCATCACCTTGATAAAGACATTCCAGAGGATGTAGCTTTTGCTCAATCACGAATACGAGCTGAAACGATTGCAGCAGAAGACATTTTGCATGATATGGGGGCAATTAGCATTATATCTTCTGATTCACATTGCTTTTGTCAGTAAGGCATGGACCTCTCTCTCTCTCTCTCTCTCTCTCTCTCTCTCTCTCTCTCTCTCTCTCTCTCTCTCTCTCTTCCATGTGCTTCTAGCCTTGTAGAATTCATTGATCAACCCTTTTTTAAACAGGCGGGTGTGGATAATGGAATAAAAGCCCTGTATGGACTCAACAAGAGGGTGGAAGCTGTGGGCGATGTGAGGAGGCTGACCAAACTTGACATGAAGCTTAATGATGTCCTTCCAAACATCAAGGTAGATCCAGAGGCATACACGGTGACAGTAGATGACGTCGTTCTGACCTGCACTGCAGCTTCCACAGATCCTCTTTCTCGAAACTACTTCCTCTTTTAGGTATCATCGATAATGGCTCTGATTTTTCACCTTCTTCGGTGACTGCTGAAAAGAAAACTGATAAAATTGAAATATACTCTCTTTCCAAATTCAATAAGCAACAGTATCAAATTGTTATCTGTTTGCTGTCTTGGGTGGATTAGACAATAAGTTTCTATTATCCCAGTTGATATTCTGCTGGTGTTTCTTTGACACCCTTCTCTCTTTTTTTGAGGTGCTCTTGTGGAACCGCTCGAGTTCTTTAATCCAGAGGCTTCCATTTTGTTTTACAAAAATTTCCCATTCGATTATTGATCGTATTCTCACTTCCTATTTTCCCATGCTTTTTTTGGTCATGTTTCCAACTTATGTTTTCTTTACACATTGTTTGAAACCCAGATTTATTGAGGAAAAGAACCAAAAAAAAAAAGTAATGGACAAGAAGAAGGATGTGAGATGTCAAATTCTATACTCTTGTTTTGTTTCATTAAGAAAATGAGAAAGAAATGAATAGGCATTCGTCAACAACAATGTAAAGGTAAATGAATAGTTTTTTCCCTCATTTCTCTTTTATTTTCTTTTTAACAACCAAACGACAAGAGCATTTGTCATCCATTTCCCTTTTCCCTCCATACATTTAGAATTCAAACACACCATTGTTGTTCCTTGCTTCTACTTCCTATTCTGATAACTAGCTTCCTATTCTGGTAACTATGATTATTTCATTGCTTATGTTTTTATTTGGGGTCTGCTGCAGTGAAGAAATAATTTTTTCCACGGCAAACCCATGGGAGTTGAATATGGTTTAATGAAGTGTATGATTCAAAAAATTTCTGGAGAGTCAGGCCTTAATCGATCTTGGATTTGCCAAGGAAAAGAAAATGTAATGGAAATAAAATTATATATATATACTTTTTTATGGTAGCCATATAGATTTTCTTGCCAAATGTATATTCTCATTTTCTTATTCCAACCTCATAAAAGAAAAAAATTTAGCTTTCTTTTATGTCATTTTCTTTTCTCTACCTTTTCCCTTTTCCTTTCATCCAAAAATAACCTTAAAATATTAGGTCAAAAAAAATATTTGGGTCTCATTCAAGGAAACGATGTAATCAGGGTGAGAGTTGTATGAATCTTACATTTGACTTGATTTTCCAAACACGTCGAGTTGATGAATCAGCCATCATGATAACTTATAATTATAAAAATATCACTGTCTGGCAGAATAATGTTTTCCTATAGTTACGGAGGAGGGAATGAGAGAAATCAGATGGAAAGTTCTGCATATGTTAGTCCATTTATAATTGTTTGTTTATGATGTAAAAACTTTTGGGCTACCTATCATTGTTCATGAATATTGACACATCCCAGAGGCAAAAACTCATTCCACTTGATGCAAAAGTGACTGAAGACATTATTATTATTATTCCACCAAAAATTCAGTGGAAAGAGACACTGAAATAAGACCAGCTTTGTGATCACTTAAGCACAGCAAATTAAGAGAAAAACATAACTAATCAGAAGGCCCAGCCCCCATGCAGTTACCAAATACCATCAAGATTTATTATGGTCAAAGCTAACTTTGAATTACTTATGCTTTAATTCGGATTCAGGGACTGGTCAAAGTTCTCCATTGGCCTTTTAGCAGCGTGTGATCGTCTTTGATGAAATTCTTGAGCCAGGCTGCGGATTTTTTGGCGTAGCGCTTGTAATCATCATTGTAGTCCACATAAGTTAGTCCAAATCGGACGTTGTATGCGGATCCCATTTCCATGCAGTCCATGAGGGCCCACATCATGTACCCCTTCACGTTAACCCCCTCCCTGCTTGTGCAAATAAATGGGAAGACAAAAAAAATAAATAAATAACTTTGTTTGCACAAACATATCAGTGGGGACTAAGACAAAAAAAAATTTAATTTGAAAAATGCTATTCTTCTAAAATTTTTGTATAGAATTTTGAACCAAAATAATATGGCAGTAGCAGTTTTGTAATTAAAATGCATCTTAGTGGATTTTTGTTTTAAAGTGATAAGCTCACAACTCATATACATCATTCTAGATATAAATTTTGTATGAATTTTTTGGATGTATAGCATTATCCTTTAAATTTTGGGGGCCAATATAGTATGTTGTATCATATATACTCAAAAATTTATGGGAAAGTATTTAGAATAGGGTAATGCTATACAACTAGAAAAATCATACAGAATTTATCACCAAAATGATGTTGCTAAATTATATGTCTATCACTTTAAAATAAAGAGCCCACCTAGATGCTTATTAATTACAAAACTGTCATCGCTACATCATTTTGGTACAAATTTTTGTACACAAATTCTGAATCTTTAGAATATTAAGAACTTTCCAGGGGGAGGGGCCGTGACCCCACCCACTCCTCGTCCCTCAATGCGTATGACCGTTGTGGAGTGATTTCTATAATTCTAATGACTCTGACCCACGTTGGTGTGCACCAAGCCCCCATATTAAAAGTTTGCATGAGAGATATTAGATATATAAATGAGCACAACCAACCCCAAAGCCGTTGTGAAACTGCATTTTATGTATATATATATATATATCTATGGAAGGTTTCTATCAAAATGGTTGAATATGGGAACTGTAAGTGACTTACGCGACCTAAAACTATTGTCAATATGTGAAACTCTATATATATTAATGGAGGGTTTCTATCAAAATGATTACTTGAATATGGAAACTCTACTAAATACTTGAATATGGGAACTGTAAGTTGCTTAGACCACCTAAAACTAGTGTCATATAAAACTGCATATATATATATATATATATAGATCATGGCATGGAAATATCTCCACTATTATACAGCCCTATTTATAAAGAGATTACCTCAAAGCCAGTTTGACCTGGGTGAGACTGTCTTTGAGGAACTCAATCCGCACATCATCTTGTAGTGCTTCTGTAATGGGAATCGAGTCGTCCCGTTTCTGTGGATATCCTGTTTTTGGGGTGCATGCATGATACTTAAATTGGTCATTACACAAAAGCACTATTCACCAAATTATAAATATATATATATATATATATATTTTTTAAAAAAGATTGAACAGTTCGATTATTATTCAGCTGTCAACTGACCGTTTTCAGTGATGTAAATCTTGGGGTTGTCGTATGTAACCTTCAAATGCAGTAAAATATCAGTAAGGCCTCTTGGATAGACATAAATCTCAGTGGAACCTTCAGCCTAGAATGGAGTCAAACAGGAGCAAATCAGTCTTCACAAAACAAGCCATTAGTGTACAAAACCCAATTAGGAGTCTTCACAAAACTCAATGGTGATCGATCGTACCTGTTCACCAATGGGGACCCCATTTTTCTCCGCTGAAGAGAGGGTGCAATATAGTTCAAGTTAATATTTTAAGTAACAAATTGATGTTTTCTAATATGGGTTGTTGTTAATTACTAATTTAAAGAAACAAAAAAAAAAATATATATATATATATATATATATAGGAGTTGTTTGGATCGTACTGAGTGTTTGGACGTATTGGTCATTTGCATAGCTGGTAGGCAGATCATTGGGTGATATCTTTAGGGACTTTGTGTATCTTGAAGTGTAGTAATTGACACCAATGAAGTCGAAGGACCCTTTCACCATTTCTTCCTGCTCTTGGGTGAATGTGGGAAGCCTATCCTTCACAATAGCCCTCATGCTGAATGGGTAGTCTCCAGTTACTACTGGATCCAAAAACCTAATAAAACACCAGCAAGGGAATGCATAAAAAATAAAAAAAATAGTTAGAACCATGCAGATATTCTTTTTGGAGCTACTTATCGAGCCACCAAAAAAAAAAGTTCATTTTTAGAGCTCAATTTGTTAAGTTAGAAATATAAACTTCTGTTTGATATTATATGAAAAACAGTAAGTAAATGTCAAGAAAACTTTTGCCTCTTTCCTATTAAGGAGAATTTTAGCGTTCAATTCCTCTAGAATTTGAACATTAGCTATTAGCGTTCAATTCCTCTAGAATTTGAACATTAGCTATAACAAACGGTCAGACTGCTTTCTTCTCTCATTTATTATGCAAAATAAAGGCAAAAATGTAATTTCATTTAATCAAAATAGTCGATAAACGAAATCTTGCATACGGAGCTGACAACCAGATACCAAAAATCATAGGGACGATCTAGGCGCCGATAAAGAAGTCAAATAAGTGAATTCGCCTAAAAATAAAATATAAAAAGGGATAAAATATTTAGTTTTTTTTAATGTCTTTTTAATTTTAAAGGTGCATTTGTTAAGGGAGAAATGTGAAGAAGTTGTCTGATAGCACATGAATGTGATAACACATTAAATGTATCGAATATATATATAATATATAAATGTGATGACACATTGACAGAGTTGATTGTGTATAATAAATATTTTTTTTTTTAATTTTAAAGGTCAATTTGTTAAGGGAGAAACGTGAAGAAGTTGTCTGATAGGACATGAATGTGACAACACATTAAATGTATCGACTATATATATAGTATATAAATGTAATGACACATTGACAGAGTCGTTTGTTAAGCGAGAAATGTGAAGTTGTCTGATATTACCTAAATGTGATAACATGTTGACATTATCGATTATGTATATAATATATAAATGTGATGACACATTGACAATGTCAATTATAATATGAAAAATGTTATTCTTTCAAAAAAATCATACAAAAAAATTAATCAGAAAAATGTGGCGCTGATCTGACTAATAATACGTCAAAGAGAGAAGTAATTGCAAATTTAACGCTAAAAGACTTTTCAACTTCCGTTTTTTTTTCTCTCTCTATTTGTGTCTGTATCTCTCTCTATCTTTATCTCTATCACAAAGGTCAAACCACAGGGTCCTCTTCCACAAACGCAAACCAAATAATGAGAAGTAGTTTTTGGAAGAGACAAACTAGCTTGGAAATTGAACAGACAGAAAACTGATAAGTTTTTTGCATTGATTATCTTTCAAGAAATTACTTTTTTATTAAAAATTCATGCATTAAAAGTAATAATGTGGCTGTCCAACTGTACATGCCACATCATTCTAGTTATATTTTTTGGTTATATATTTTGGTTGTATAGCATTATATATATATATATATTTATGTGTTTAGGTATTTATTTATTTAGCGTAGTAATTTTAGGGTTTAATTCATTCAAGGTTTGAATGGAAGAATAGTTCAATATTACCATCCAGTCATGAAATCCCATGCTCTCTGTGCTGCATCTCTGTCTGCAGGCGTTATACTAAGAGGCAGAAACCATTGAACACTCAAAGTAATACCTATTTCTCCTTTTTGAGTGACCTAAATAAAAATAAAACTCAGTCAAATACTACAATATTGTTTGTAAAAACATAAAAATGAATATACTTACGCTATGTTTGGATCTTGAATATTTTCCAGAGGGCAATAGAAATAAAATGGAAAAGAAACAAGCTACATTTTTTCTTTTATTTGGTTGGATTATAAAATGAGAAGAAAACGAAAAATCTATTTTGATCAATTATAAAAATCAATATATATAAATAATTTCATTTTGTTTTGCTTTGACAAATTTCAGATCCAAATGTAACATTCTTGTTTTAAGAAAAAATTTAATTAAGAAAGAGAAAACATGAATTGTGTAAAATTTCTAAGTACTTGGTAAGTATCTTTGTAGACTTTAACAGCACTGGCGTGGGCTAGGATTATGTTATGAGCAGCTGTGTAAGGATCTCTCGTAGGATCATTAGCTACGGACAAACCCAGTTTATATCCATAAGCAGCAAAGACTTGTGGCTCATTAATTGTTGTCCAATGTTTCACCCTATCTCCAAAAGTCTTGAAACAAAGATCAGCAAAGTCTTTGAAGTCGTCCCTGAAAAATAAAAAAATATATGTAGAATTAATGAAGATTATTTAAAGTTTTTTCCTTTCTTTTTTCTAAAAAATTCCCAGATAAATATTTGTTTTTCTAGAGGCACATACACGAAGTTTGAGCTCAACAAGCCATTATATTCTTTCTGAAGAGCTGACGGCAAGTCGAAGTGGAACAGTGTCACAAAAGGCTCAATACCTACCAAACACAAGGAGATTATATTCAATACCCAGTATGAAATGGATTGAATCAGTCACAACATGCATATATATGTATATATATGTAGAACTTGGTTCACACCATTAGCAAGTAGTTCATCTATCAATTTATTGTAGAAATCAATCCCTTCTTGGTTGACACCATCACTTAATTTTCCAGCTGCAAAGCAAAGCATGCAAAGGAAAAAAGGATTCACTTAAGCGGAATTTGAAGAAGGGCCTCAAACAAACAATTACTTCAAATTTAGCAACAAAAGATAGATGAATGAGTGGTACGAACTGGGAATTAAACGTGGCCAAGCAATGGAGAATCTGTAAGTGTCTGCGTTCATATTCTTCAAGCACTGGACATCCTCCTGTCAATCACATATATCCACCATATTTATCAATTACGGCATATATATATATATATAAAGCAACCATGCGTAAAATTGATCACTGTATAGAATTAGAATTGCGGGACTTATGTGAGCTAGCTCTCTAATATTCTTTCACTTGAAAAACAAAAATCAAATAAGCATAAATAGTGAAGCATATATATATATATATTCATGGACAAAGCTATGTTAAGGCCAAGGGGCCGTGGCCCCCATAATATTCAAAAATCCTAATATATGATACAAATTCAGGTTAAAAAATTTTATATAATAAAGTAGCCCCTTAATGTTAAAAAGCCATATTATATTTGGTATAGAATGAGGTTCCAAAAAATTTTACATAATAAATGACTATCTTTATATGTAATTTATATTGTGGTCCATTTTAATTTGTTATATGACATTTTTTTTAAAATTTATTTGTGACCCAAATGATGCTTATTCGTACCCAGTTAATTTAGGTTTACTTCAAAATTTGAAAACAAAAAAATATACTTCTCCATTTCCTCTAGATTCTCTAGACACGCTATTATTAATCTTCATTTCGACTTTCGACTTGGCCCCTTAAAAGATAAAATTCTGACTTTGTCCCAATATATATATATATATATATATGCACCAAGATGATGAATGACTGACTTTGTATTTGTAGTAGGATTGAACCGCTGGGATGTCTCCAAGGAAGGTGTCCCAGGTACCTGATCCTCTCCCTCCTTCATGAGGTGCACTTTCTGTCTGCATTATACCAAATCAAACACATGATCATAGAAGAAGAAGAAGAAGAAGATGATGATGATGAAGTTTACGTAACAATTCTAATATGTATAACTGAATTTTCAGACCTGAAGAGCAGAAGAAGATGCCCCAAACATAAAATCAGGTGGGAAGTCACGTCTTGCTAGTGGTGAAGAGGATGATGATGATGATCTTATGGTAAAAGGAGATGCCCTAGCAAGACTCGGGACTTTGCATTGCCTGGAGGCGCCAAGAACATGAGGTCCTTTATTTGAAAACGACAAATTAGGAGATGAAAATGGACAAATTGGCAAAGCGATTTTGAGGAGGGCCATGGAGAGAGAGAGAGAGAGAGAGAGAGAGATTTTGTTCGCTATTCTGGTGACCCAAGAGGCAATGCACGGGCACTTATATATAGAGGCGAAGTATGATGGACTCACCTAATCACGTGACGGATCCAGCAGGTGAATTGAAGTTGGACCCTACAAGCAATGACGAATCCAAAATTTTAGTTGAGTAGGGTCAACAAATTTTTTTTTATTGAGAGAGGGTTAAGAATTTTTTTTTATTTTTGGAGGGCCATTACGTATTTTAAATATTCATATACTTACAAGGATGATGTGAAGTTTAGAAGCTTTCAAGGGCGTTAATACATTATATTATATTCTAAATATCTAAAAATCTACAAGAATGAAGTGAAATTAAAAATTTTAGAGGAGCCAATACACTATATTATATTTAAATATTCAAAAAATTATAGGGTATAAAGAAAAAATTTTAAGCTTTAGAGGGAGCTGTGGCCCTTGCCTGCCTCCCTCTGTCCACCTCTGCCCGCAAGTATTATAAGGAAAAAATATTGATTACAACTGTGTGTTATATCACCATACAACGAGCTAATAGTACATAGCTAATCATAATTAACAAGATGTCATATTGTTTTTGACAAGAACCTTAAATTTAAACTCAACACATTATGCACTTATAATTTATTAACATGTATCATATCAACATGATAACTTGATACAAACTTTGTAATTAATATTTACTCGTATTATCAGAAAAAAGAATATTTCTAGTGGATATCCGGTTAAAATATGCCCTTGGTGCGCATGTTATATATTTTATATTTAGAGTTGTTAGGATTGTATGAACTCGAACACAACTATACAATTTTTCTACGTGATGTAACGGTAGGAGAATTCTTCACCACAACCTGACCAATGTTGCACAAAAATAAAAAAATTTATGAGTTTCATTATTTGAGTAATGCTGGAGTTATTAGTTATTTTTACTGAATTTTTATCACAAATAGACATAAGGTAATTGGTCCATATTATTTAATACATAGGTCCACATTATCCAGTACATATAGAATTATTTATTTGTGTTTATTCGTAATGAAAATTAGGTAAACAAAATCATGTATTATTTTTCTTAATTATTTGTTCCCTATGAGTGACGGTTGGTAAATTTTTTACTTGTCAAATACCAGTAAATTCACCACAACTATTCTATTTTTACAATAACTTGACCTCACTTCCAGCGAAAATATCAGACTATTTCGGCGTGTCTCGGTACTTTCCGCCTATTTCGGCCATATCGGCCTTATACAGTCTCGTCTGGGACAACCCAAACCCCAACACGAAGATCAACTTATTGAATCTTCCGATAAATATTTTAAAAATCAAACCATTAAGTGAATCGGAAAAGTCATCGGGTCACGGATCACCGGTTTAACCGTCGAATTAATCGTTATTGACCCGTGACATCATAATTATGTCATTAATTAATTTATTAATATTAATAAATAGTATCTTATTTTTTTACACTATTTTTTATATTTAAAACATTAAATTTTGCTTTAAAATAGTGAACCGAACGGTTTAATACCGGTTCAATTGATCGGGTCACGGTTCAACCGTTATTTTGACTAAATTTGATCGGATTTTGACTAAAATGAATTTTAAAAATTAACCGGACCGTCTTTTTAACTGGGTCACATATCAACCGGTTGAACCGCCCCAACCGGGCCAAGTTTTAAAATACTACTTCCAATATCTTAGTGAAGGAGAGATAAATAACAACACTAAAAACCAAAGAAGTTTTGGCAAAGATAAAAAGAGCTATTTTACAAATACTAAAAGGCAGGTACATGCGATGCGTGTGTAATTTTTAATTATTGTCGAAGATAGTAATCATCTTTATAAATTGAATACGAAAGATCATTGTCGTCCTAATTGAATCATTGAAGATAAGAGATGATCTTTTCAATACCGCAAATGAATAAGATAGATACAATTTAAAATTTTTAAATAACTGTATTATATTTTTAAGATAATTATTGTTAATCCAACTTGAAAGATATTAATAGATTCTCCCTTTATATTTTACAGATATTGATACCCTTGAGAATAGCTTACAGACATTAATGACCCTGAGAATAGCTTCGTCGAGTCCTGCTTGCACCCTTCTTTGGTTAAGTGCTCTGATTTGCGACAGTTGCCTTGATTAGAATAATATAAAGAAATTCTTACTTTTTTGTTGCTTCGGAACTAATATGAAGAAATTCGTACATGGAAAGTTCCACTCTGCCACCTAACATCCACCCAGCGCAAAACCAGTCAAAACATCTTTATCTAACACTCCTTCGTCTATTAGCAGAAACTACGTCCACAAATTGTCTACTAAATACTCTATTTCAAGACTTTATATAAATATTTTTACGAAGATATAACATTTGCTATAAAATAATTTTAACAATAAATTAGTCCCACAAGTTTTTGTTACTTCTCCAAAGTTTTATACATTTCGCGCCACAAAAGCAGTAGGATTAAACTAATAATTCAGTGTCCCATCTTATCCAAAAGGAGGTCGGGATAAGTAACCAGGTTACAGAATTTTAATTCGTATTATACTGGATGAGTAATCAGAGAGTTCAAAAGTAGGGCAGTAAATCGAATCATGATACTTAAGCTTGATTTGTATTTAGCTCGTTAAAAATTCGTTCGAAATCGGCTCCTAACATAAATAAGTCAACCATAAACACATTTTAAAACTCGTGAATTTTTCAAGTTCGACTCGATAAGCACATGTAAATCAAAAAATTTCAAGCTACTTGAACTCGACTCAATTAAAATTCATTTAAAATCGACTCAAAAGTTAAACAAATCAAGCTTGAACACATTTTCAACCTCGTTAAAATTTTCAAATCAAACTTGAATAATTCACTACGTGGCTTGGCTCATTCACAACCCTGTTTAGAATTAGGACTTGTTTAATAGGGCTTTTTGATTTAACTTTTTTTATTTTTTTATTTTTTGCTTATTTTTAACTTACAAAAGCAAAAAATAATAAAAAATTAATTTTTTTATTTATAAGCTAAAAAAACAAAACTAAAAAAGTAAAAAAAAAAAAAAAACTACCCCAAATGGAACCTTAGAGATCATCAAATTATCCTCCGCCGGGTTTGTAATTTGGAATTCCTTATACCCTAACGCATCCCGCCCCATCCCAAGAAAGAAACACGCGACTGAAGAAACAAAGGAACGTGGGCCGGACCACGTGGCCCACGCATGCTGTTATGATGTATGGGAAAGAAATCAGAAGGGGCACATTTTGTTTTGGTTGGACTTTGGATGATGGCAGTTGTCACTGTAGGTTGACTTGCTGTTCCTCCCTCCACCACTTCCATAGCTCCGCCACATCAAAATGCATTGATATCAGTATGTATTATATTAATTACAAATATTATACGTTTATCGATGTAATCTCAACAATTATGAGTCCCACAAGTCAAGAATCGTTACCTGATTCGGCGGTCCAAAGGCACTTCTATCTCCTTCCCAAGCTTTGACTCTACTAACTGTGTGCGAAAAAATGTAAAACAAAAAACAGACACCAAATTTGAGTACTACTTTTTTATATTCTGCACCTTCCCGATAGTATGCAGAGAGGTTAGGATCAAGAGTGCCGGGAATTTAGTGCATAGTTGTAAAAATATAAAGTAAAAGTGAAAAATGTTAGAAAAAATAGAATTAAAAAATATAAAAAATAGAAAGTGAAAAACGATTAAAAATTTTAATAAATTTTTTTTCGAAATTCAAAGAAAACTTTTAAAAAACTTAGTAGAAACCTTTGAGAAACTTAGTAAAGATTTTTGGAAAATTTAGTGAAAATCTATGTAAATAATTTTATAGATGCTTACTAAGAACTTAAGAAAAAAAATGTATAAAAATTAATATTTAAAATTTCCGAAACATTTCCCAAGCGTTTTCCTTAAGTTTCTCTAGAGTTTCCGTAAAGTATCTCGATAGTTTCTTAAGAGTTTCGCAAAACGTTTTCTTAAAATTTTTAAAAGGTTTCCCCCACGTTTTCAAAACGTTTCTCAAAATTTTTTAAACAAATTTCGTACCCGTCCTGAAAACGCTTTTCCAACCTCAAATTGAGTTTCCGTAAAACTATGGTTTAGTGTAGTGTAATAGATTATGTCTCCTTATTAAATAAAAAAGCTACTATCAGCTTAGATTACATAAATTTTTATCACTTTTTATATGTGACAGCATACTAAGCAATCACATGTTAAAATTGTGCTGTTAATTCTTTTTTTATTTGAATTCTTGATACTAATCATGAGATTATTCAAAAGATACTTAAATAAAATGACAAATGCAATGTTCTCATGTACATTAAGAATAACTATAGCCTGAGTTGAAGAAAAATTCTTATCCGTCAAAGTAATTATTCAAGATGTCTGTCGCACCCCATCATCTAGCATACGTTGTATGACATTCTATTTAAATTGTGATACATATGAAATCCTTTATGTGACAGAAATTATAAATTTAAAAAGTCATTATACAATTAGGATAACATCTACAATATCTCAAAAGATATTGTCTCTCTCTGCACATAATATTATTTGAATAAACAGTCACATCACATAAACATGATAAAATGATATAACTGTCACATTAGATAATTTTCCTATTCAGTGGTCTCCAAATCAAGAAAGGCACTTTTTTTGTTTTTGAAAAAGTTTGTGCTTTTTTTTTAAAAAAAATAAGTAAATACATACATGAAGTAAACCACAAATGATCCGACGTAAAGAGTCTACAACACCAAGAAAAAGCTTGTGCTATTAGACATCAAATTCGGCCTTTCTATCCCTCTCTGTGCTATAGCTCTGCTAGCTGCGTGTATGTATATTTGCTATCCATTCGAAAAAGAGCAAAAACAGTGAGAGACAGAGAGAGTTAATTATATTAATGAAGGGTACTACTTGCCCCAAAAAAAACAAGGTCTTTTCTTCTATACACCAAGGCCGTTTTGTCGTACCATAAGCCAAAAGATCTGAGCCGTATATTCAAAAAAATCAAACAGAGAGAGAGAAAGAGATTCAATCATATTAATGGGAAGGGACCACTTACCCAAAACGCCAAGTCAACTGGACCACTTACCCAATAAAAAACAAAGCTGCCAAACCAAAAGTACTAAAAGGAATTGAACCGGCCGGTTTCGTTGGCGATTTTAAGTCCAATTTTTTAGTTTCACCGCTAGATTGACTAAATCTTTATAAATTATTTATTCAGACGGTTTTAAAGATAATCCGGACCATTTATCGAGCCGATTCTCGATTTATTGGTTGAAATGACTGGTACGATTCAATTTTTAAAACACTAATTCGTGTAGAGAATGCAAAAAAGACAGGATTGAGAATACAAGTCGTGTAGCGTAACAGAGTTGGTCTCCTTATTAAATAAAAATAATGCCATCAGTCTGGGTTGGAAATTTTTTTACTACCATGTGCATTTGGTAGTACACCAAATTGTTGCATATTAAAATTATATTATTAATTCACTTATGCTTTCTTTTATATTCTTGATATCAATAATGAGATTACTCCATGTGTATAGAATTTTCTTTAGTTCAAGTTGAAGAAAATTCTTATCTGTCAATGTAATTATTTAAGGTGTCATACCATGTCATCTGACTTACATAGTGTGTCTAACTATTTAGATTATGACACGTGTAAATTTTTTTACGTGGCATTACAAATTTAAAAAGTCATTATATAATTAGGACAATGCTTACAATATGCAAAAAGATATTGTCTCTGCACATGACATTATATAAATAAATCGTGCACATGATATTATATGAATAAATCGTCAAAACACAAATATAATGGTTTAAATGGTGTGATGTGATTGTCTCCCAAATCAAGGCAGGCACTTTCTTTCCCGAAAAGTATGTGTTACTAGACACCAAATTTAGCCTTTCTACCAGTCTTCTAGCCGTGTGAGTGTGTATTTACTATCTATCTAAAAAAAGAAAAGAATAACAGAGACCAAATTCGAGTGATACCTTTCTAGCTGTGGAGGAGACAAAAAGGTTCTTGATAAATGTACTTGTGTTATATAAGTAAATAAGGCAAAAAAATAAATAAATACAAAATATGTATCGTGAATAGTTCTTCAGGAACTATCAAATATTTATCATAGTTATTCTTTAGGAATATTTAGGGTTGATCTTCTGGACCACCCAAAATATTATTGCCAATAATAATACAACATAATATTTACAACTCACCTAGACAGCTCTTTCTTCTCTTTCCTCTCTCTTCTTCTTCTCTTTGATTTCTCTCTTCTATTTTTTTCTCTCTTTTTTTTTCTATACTGAGAAGCTCTCTAGGCCTCTCTATTTATAGATGTAATTAGGGGAGAGAGAGAGTAAGGGGGGAGGGGGCTGCGGAAGGGATGGCGGTATAAGCCGCCGTCATCCCATACGTCACACTCCCTCTGGGATGACCTATTGGGTATGTTAAAACTGTCTCATTAAAACCTTGCTAGGAAAAAACCCAGTGGGAAAAAACCATAGCGAAGGAAAAAGAGTACAGTACTTAACTCCCCCTGAAGAATAAAAAAATTATCTGCTTCATGAAAGATTTCTGAGACGGCGCATACCAATACCATGCACAAGCTTTTCAAATGTTGCAGTTGGTAATGCCTTAGTAAATAAGTCGGCCAAATTATCACTAGACCGTATTTGCTGAACATCAAGATCACCACTTTTTTGGAGCTCATGTGTATGAAAAAATTTTGGAGAAATATGTTTCGTTCTGTCACCTTTAATGTAGCCTCCCTTAATCTGTGCAATACAAGCTGCATTATCCTCGTATAATATCGTCGATGTATCTTTGATTGTAGATAATCCGCAACTTTCTTGAATATGTTGAATCATGGATCTTAGCCAGATACACTCTCGGCTTGCTTCATGAATTGCAATTATCTCAGAATGATTTGAAGAAGTTGCAGTTAATGTTTGCTTCACTGATCGCTAGGATATAGCAGTGTTACCATAAGTAAACACATACCCAGTTTGAGACCTAGCTTTATGAGGATCAGAAAGGTAGCCAACGTCTGCATAGCCAATCAATTCAGGTTGTGACTCCTTGGAATAAAATAATCCCATATCAATTGTCCCTCGTAGGTAACGCAGTATATGTTTCACTCCTTTCCAATGTCTTTGTGTTGGTGCAGAACTGTATCGTGCTAATAAGTTGACAGAGAATGCTATATCAGGTTTTGTACAATTGGCAAGATACATAAGGGCACCAATTGCACTAAGATATGGTACTTCAGGACCAAGAAGTTCTTCACCGTCATCTTGAGGACGGAAAATATCTTTATGTACATCGAGTGAACGGACAACCATTGGAGAACTTAATAGATGAGCTTTGTCCATGTAAAACCGCGTTAAAACCTTTTCAGTATATGCTGATTGATGGACAAGAATTCCATTGGATAAGTGCTCAATCTGTAATCCAAGACAATACTTGATTTTTCCAAGATCTTTCATTTCAAACTACTTCTTTAAATCACGAGCAGATGTTGTCAGTTCTTCAGAAGTTCCAACAAGAGTCAAATCATCGACATAGACTGCAATAATAGCAAATCCAGATTCTGATTTCTTAATAAAAACGCATGGACAAATTGTATTATTCACATATCCATTTTGCAATAGATATTCATTAAGACGATTGTACCACATGTGTCCAGATTGTTTTAACCCATATAGCGATCGTTGAAGCTTGATAGAATATAAGCTTCTAGATGAAATATGTGCTTCGGGCATTTTAAATCCTTCAGGAATTTTCATATATATATCATTATCTAATTCACCATACAAGTAGGCTGTCACGACGTCCATCAGACGCATATCCAGTCCTTCTGAGACTGATAAACTAATTAAGAATCTGAACGTAATGACATCCATTACAGGAGAGTATGTCTCATCATAATCAATACCAGGTCTCTGCGAAAAACCTTGTGCTACGAGTCGGGCTTTATATCGTACTATTTCATTTTTCTCATTGCGTTTTCGTACGAATACCCATTTATATCCAACAGGTTTCACATCTTCAGGGGGAGTTAAGTACTGTACTCTTTTTCCTTCGCTATGGTTTTTTCCCACTGGGTTTTTCCTAGCAAGGTTTTAATGAGGCAGTTTTAACTACCCAATAGGTCATCCCAGGGGGAGTGTGACGTATGGGATGACAGCGGCTTATAGCCGCCATCCCTTCCGCAGCCCCCTCCCCCTTTACTCTCTCTCTCCCCTCGTTACATCTATAAATAGAGAGGCCTAGAGAGTCTCTCAGTATAGAAAAAAAAAAGAGAGAAAAAAATAGAAGAGAGAAATCAAAGAGAAGAAGAAGAGAGAGGAAAGAGAAGAAAGAGCTGTCTAAGTGAGTTGTAAATATTATGTTATATTATTATTGGCAATAATATTTTGGGTGGTCCAGAAGATCAACCCTAAATATTCTTGAAGAATAACTATGATAAATATTTGATAGTTCCTGAAGAACTATTCACGATACATATTTTGTGTTCATTTATTTTTCTGCCTTATTTACTTATATAACACGTTATCAGCACGATACTCTAACTACTTTATGGTTTTCTTTACATCATGATACTACTTTTTTTTGTGTAATTTATCTTCATTTTGAATTCTTTACTGTGCACTCAATTCGCGTGAATAGTATGAACAGTAATTCACTATTGCGATGAATAGTATTTCTTTTAAAACTTTGTTGCTTTATTTCTCTCATATCTTGCATTATTTGCCTATGATAGTTAGAGATCTGGAATCCATATTTCGATACCTTTCCATAGACATGTGACTTGACTATTTTTTGATGTATGGATTGAAAGTTAGAATAAAGACAAAAATAATAAAATAATATATATATCGATACATGTTACTATTCATGAATAGTGATGAATAGTATTGAAATAGTGAAATATAATATAAAATGCAATGAATAGTGCATTGATTTTCGTTTATACATCATATTGTCACCATACCTGATTTAAGCTTATTGTTTTGTATGGTATAGCATTGTAAAATGTCAAATCTTGCCAAATTGGAATTTGCCGCCCTTGATATTTCTGGCGATAATTATTTATCGTGGATCCTTGATGCCGAGATCCATCTTGTTGCAAAAGCACTTGAACAAATAATAGTGGAGGAAAATGACGCATCCCAGCAGGATCGCGCAAAAGCTATGATTTTCCTTCGCCATCATCTTCATGAGGAACTGAAATCAGAATACCTCACGATAAAAGATCCATTGCTCTTGTGGCAAAATTTAAAGGAGAGATACGAGCACCAGAAGACCGTAATCCTCCCAAGAGCCAGATCTGAATGGATGCACCTGAGGTTGCAAGATTATAAAACTGTCATGAGTACAACTCTGCATTATTTAAAATCAGCTCACGATTAAAATTATGTGGAGACAAGATTACGGATGAAGACATGTTAGAAAAAACATTTTCTACATTCCATGCCTCGAATGTGCTCCTGCAACAGCAATATCGAGAGCGTAGATTTAAGAAATATTCTGAATTAATATCCTGTCTTCTTGTGGCTGAGCAAAATAATGAGTTGTTACTGAAAAACCATCAGTCCCGACCTACTGGTTCAGCTCCATTCCCTGAAGTGAATGCAAGCTCAATTAGCAGACGTGGTCGCGGACGTGGTCGTGATAATGGCAGAAATAATAGTCGCAATCGTGGACATTATCGTAGAGGTTATCATATGAGATTTAAAAATACCATACTATACCACCAACAGTGGAATAAATATGAAAAGGGGAAAGGGTTACAGAATCAACCTCCTCCTAAGAAATCTGAAGATACTTGTTATAGGTGTGGGATGAGAGGCCATTGGTCACGTACCTGTCGTACGCCCAAACATTTGAGAGAGCTTTACCAAGCCTCAATTAAAGATAAATAAAAAAAATGCAGAATTGCATTTTACAGATTTTGATGGCCAAGTTGATATTTCTCATCTTGATGTTTCAGATTTCTTTGAAGATGCAAGTGGAAGAATAGACCATTTAATTGGTGATGGAGATGTCCACACTACTTAATTTTCTTGTCTATTTGTTCTAGTTTATGTTGTTTCTTATCAGCTTGTGTAATGTTTCCTTTATCTGCTTGTCTTTGTAATAAATGATCATGTTTTAATTAAGCACATTTAATATGTTATATAGATACATGGATCATATCAACGCGTTGAATATATCTAAAATGAATGGTGAAGCCATATGTCTGGTAGACAGTGGAACAACACACACAATTCTTCGCGAGAAAAAAATATTTCTCACACTTGACATTACTTGAAGCTAATGTCAAGACAATCTCTGGCACAACAAAATTAATTGAAGGCTCCGGAAGGGCCAATATAATATTGCCAAGAGGAACAAAGTTATGCATTGATGATGCATTGTATTCTACAAAATCTACACGAAATTTGATTAGTTTTAAAGATATACGTCGTAATGGATATCATATTGAGACGACGAATGCAGATAATGTAGAACAACTCTACATTCTTGCTTATATTTCAGGAAAGAAATATATATCAGAAAAACTTGCTGCATTGTCTTCTGGATTATATTATACTTCTATAAGAGCAGAAGAATCACCTGCATTGTGTCAAGGCACTTCTGGTGCATCACTACATTGTGTCAAGGCACAATAGAATCACCTGCATTGTGTCAAGGCACAATGTAGTGATGCACCAGAAGTGCCTTGACACAATGCAGGTGATTCTTCTGCTCTTATAGAAGTATAATATAATCCAGAAGACAATGCAGCAAGTTTTTCTGATATATATTTCTTTCCTGAAATATAAGCAAGAATGTAGAGTTGTTCTACATTATCTGCATTCGTCGTCTCAATATGATATCCATTACGACGTATATCTTTAAAACTAATCAAATTTCGTGTAGATTTTGTAGAATACAATGCATCATCAATGCATAACTTTGTTCCTCTTGGCAATATTATATTGGCCCTTCCGGAGCCTTCAATTAATTTTGTTGTGCCAGAGATTGTCTTGACATTAGCTTCAAGTAATGTCAAGTGTGAGAAATATTTTTTCTCGCGAAGAATTGTGTGTGTTGTTCCACTGTCTACCAGACATATGGCTTCACCATTCATTTTAGATATATTCAACGCGTTGATATGATCCATGTATCTATATAACATATTAAATGTGCTTAATTAAAACATGATCATTTATTACAAAGACAAGCAGATAAAGGAAACATTACACAAGCTGATAAGAAACAACATAAACTAGAACAAATAGACAAGAAAATTAAGTAGTGTGGACATCTCCATCACCAATTAAATGGTCTATTCTTCCACTTGCATCTTCAAAGAAATCTGAAACATCAAGATGAGAAATATCAACTTGGCCATCAAAATCTGTAAAATGCAATTCTGCATTTTTTTTATTTATCTTTAATTGAGGCTTGGTAAAGCTCTCTCAAATGTTTGGGCGTACGACAGGTACGTGACCAATGGCCTCTCATCCCACACCTATAACAAGTATCTTCAGATTTCTTAGGAGGAGGTTGATTCTGTAACCCTTTCCCCTTTTCATATTTATTCCACTGCTGGTGGTATGGTGTGGTATTTTTAAATCTCATATGATAACCTCCACGATAATGTCCACGATTGCGACTATTATTTCTGCCATTATCACGACCACGTCCGCGACCACGTCTGCTAATTGAGCTTGCATTCACTTCAGGGAATGGAGCTGAACCAGTAGGTCGGGACTGATGGTTTTTCAGTAACAACTCATTATTTTGCTCAGCCACAAGAAGACAGGATATTAATTCAGAATATTTCTTAAATCTACGCTCTCGATATTGCTGCTGCAGGAGCACATTCGAGGCATGGAATGTAGAAAATGTTTTTTCTAACATGTCTTCATCCGTAATCTTGTCTCCACATAATTTTAATCGTGAGCTGATTTTAAATAATGCAGAGTTGTACTCATTGACAGTTTTATAATCTTGCAACCTCAGGTGCATCCATTCAGATCTGGCTCTTGGGAGGATTACGGTCTTCTGGTGCTCGTATCTCTCCTTTAAATTTTGCCACAAGAGCAATGGATCTTTTATCGTGAGGTATTCTGATTTCAGTTCCTCATGAAGATGATGGCGAAGGAAAATCATAGCTTTTGCGCGATCCTGCTGGGATGCGTCATTTTCCTCCACTATTGTTTGTTCAAGTGCTTTTGCAGCAAGATGGATCTCGGCATCAAGGATCCACGATAAATAATTATCGCCAGAAATATCAAGGGCGGCAAATTCCAATTTGGCAAGATTTGACATTTTACAATGCTATACCATACAAAATAATAAGCTTAAATCAGGTATGGTGACAATATGATGTATAAACGAAAATCAATGCACTATTCATTACATTTTATATTATATTTTACTATTTCAATACTATTCATCACTATTCATGAATAGTAACATGCATCGATATATATATTATTTTATTATTTTTGTCTTTATTCTAACTTTCAATCCATACATCAAAAAATAGTCAAGTCACATGTCTATGGAAAGGTATCGAAATATGGATTTCAGATCTCTAACTATCATAGGCAAATAATGCAAGATATGAGAGAAATAAAGCAAAAAAGTTTTAAAAGAAATACTATTCATCGCAATAGTGAATTACTGTTCATACTATTCACGCGAATTGAGTGCACAGTAAAGAATTCAAAATGAAGATAAATTACACAGAAAAAGTAGTATCGTGATGTAAAGAAAACCATAAAGTAGTTAGAGTATCGTGCTGATAACGTGTTATATAAGTAAATAAGGCAGAAAAATAAATGAACACAAAATATGTATCGTGAATAGTTTTTCAGGAACTATCAAATATTTATCATAGTTATTCTTCAAGAATATTTAGGGTTGATCTTCTGGACCACCCAAAATATTATTGTCAATAATAATACAACATAATATTTACAACTCACCTAGACAGCTCTTTCTTCTCTTTCCTCTCTCTTCTTCTTCTCTTTGATTTCTCTCTTCTATTTTTTTCTCTCTTTTTTTTTCTATACTGAGAGGCTCTCTAGGCCTCTCTATTTATAGATGTAACGAGGGGAGAGAGAGAGTAAGGGAGGAGGGGGCTGCGAAAGGGATGGCGGCTATAAGCCGCCGTCATCCCATACGTCACAACTTGGCATTTATATTAACAAAAGCATCTCTATCTAACATCTATGGATCTCATTGAAACATTAATGAGACCCCATATGCACCCATGTGCATCTGATGATTTGTCGGACAGTAAATATTGCTTGCTTAAAAAATTCAGTTGTTTTTCTAGTTCCAATCCAAAATAATAGTTTTTGTTGAGGGCAAATGAAATGTTTTCCTTCAAGAACTGGCCCTCCAAAAAAATATTTGCTAACAAAAATAATGCTAAATACTAAAATTCACTGATCAGAAAAAGGCATTGTATATAGATATGAATTTTGTTTTGATCAATCACTGATAAACTTATGCGAAAATCATGATGTTTTTGGGTGGTAGTAGAGGGATTTAAAAATGAGTAATGTTTTATATAAATTTATTTCTCAATTCCTTTTCACATTTCAACATACAAGGCACTCGGATCAACATTAACAAATGCACATGAGACTCCATTCCCACGTGTCTAGAAAAATTGAACAATTCTACAGAATGATATGACAGTGACATTCTGCAATTAAATACCCTCATGATAGGTGTTGTAATTTAAAGTAAAAGAGCTTAGCAGAAATAAAAATTTAGTGAAAGGTCTTGTTTAACCATAACATTTTGTACAAAATAGTATTACCCATTAGTTAATAGCATTTAGTCTATTTTTTGAGAAAATTTATAATTAAGAACCATTATGATAGTACTTTATTTTAAAGTAAACGGCTTTTATTCAACTACATGATTATGTATAAATTTTTAGCTGTATAGCATTACTCTTTTTAAAATATTTTTCTATCAAAATAGAAAATCATTCTGTTCTTGTTTTTTTGAAATAGAAAATTATGTTCTAGAGAATTTATTTTAACGAAATACCAAAATGTTATTTTGCTCACTCACTCTCTATTATTCTTCAATATAAATATTTAAATTTGGACCACAGCGACTTACTTTAAAAAATTGGATGGCTTAAATAGAAAAAATAAAAATTAAAGAATAATATTGAAATCTGATGTAAAGTTAAAGGGACAAAAAAATAGTTAACCTTTTAAAATTATCATAATATTTAGAAAACAAGTTTGTAAGAACTAATTTCCAAAAACAATGCCAAATAGGCCTCGAATATTTCCTGGTCCTTCCCCTGAAGAACCTAGCTCCTTCCCTTCCTTGGGTTTCCCCTCTCTTTGCTGAGTACTGAGTACTCATTTGGAGAGAGAGAGAGAGAGAGGCTACAGGCTGAATCTTACTGGGCAAAAGTATGTAATGTTGAAACCTATTTGATGACAATGTTCGGCTCTAGTAGGGCCCAAATCCAGTCAAGAGAGAGAGATAGAGATAGAGATAGAGAGAGAGAGATCTACAGGCTGAATCTTACTGGGCCAAAGTATTTAACGTTGAAACCTAATTGATGAGAATATTCAGCTGTAATAGGGCCCAAGTCCAGTCAAACCCCAAAATCCATTTGACACTCAATATTCAGTAAACCTCATCTCGCACATCATCTCCAGAGGGCTTCTGAGATAGCTGGTTCCATGGTCTCTGGCCTAACCACAAACTACATCATTATTGGATATATACGTATATAAAAAAATGATTTGCCATTATTTTTGGATAAAAATAATAGCTCATAAAGGAGGCTTTCATCATAGAGTTTGAAGAAGGTCAAATATATGTAATCTTGATCTGGATACGAGTAGACAGTTTTCATGTTTTGAACCTGTAATGCCATTTCATAATTGAGCAGCTTGGTCTGAATTATGACATGAAATTTGAACTAGCTTGTGGGCTGCTAGCTTGGAAAACTAAAAATATCCAGCACTTGCTTATACCCAGACATCGCTTATACTCAGATATGAAGCAGGAACGCGCTTCAAAAATGCTCGAATCATTAGTCTCAAGCCACAACCACCTTATTATAGAAGTGTTTGGACGTAACTTATTTAGTAGTTTATGGCTTATGCTTATGATTTTTTTAAAATATGTTTGAGTGAGTGACTTAAAAAAATAACTTATAACTAATCACATTTTTAAAAAAAAAGTTATTTTTAAAGTTAACTTTTTAAAAGTAACTTATAGTTTATAATTTATGACTTATAAATCAGTTAGTCAAACACCCCTTATAATCAGCTTCATAGAAGGAACAAATCACTCGAGGGCCCAATCTCATGTCCATATCACTCTCCTCCACAAGCTATATCATCTTAAAACTTTTTTTTTTCTCTTTTTCTAGAATTGGTAAATCCAAATTTATAATCTCATTGGGCAACTTTTTCTTTGGCTACTGGATAATTTTGGCTCATTAGAGAGGCCGAAGCAAAAAGCTCCTACCTTGAATGATTGAATCAACCCTTGGGTTTCCCCTTCAACGTAACAAATCAGCTTATAAGTTTGTTTATTTAAATAGTTTAAACCTTTTTTATTAAGCATAAAATTCAAAATCGTATATTAAAAACCCATGAAAAATAGAAGATCAAATTTTTATTGAAAAAAAAGGTTAGCTAATACGAAAAAAAAAAAGAAGTTAAATAAACTGATGGAAATCCAAGGTCAAGGAATAGCCTGCCAGAGCCAGACGGCAGTCAGAGAGTCTATGGATTGGATTCTTCCATCGAATTCCTTTCTAAAATGGTTTTTCACAAAAATTTCATACAAAATTTGTACATAAAATAATATATCAGTGACAGTTTTATAATGAAAAGTCATTATGATAGGTGTTTATTTTGATGTGAAAGACTCTTGTTAAAACACAACATTTTGTAAAAAAATTTTATATAAATTTTCTGTTTGTATAATATTACTTAATTCTTTTTGTGATTATAGCAATTATTTTCTCCAACTTTTGATAGTAATAACTGATAGTTTAATGCTCACGTGGCGAGAAGACAGTTTTGTAGTTTTGGAAGAACCACCATCGAATTCTTTTGGAAAATGGTTTTTCACAAATATTTACTACAAAATAATTTGTCAATAACAGTTTTATAATTAAAAATCATTATGATAAGTGTTTGTTTTAAAGTGAAAGACTCTCATTAAGATATATCATTTTGTATAAAAATTTTGTATAAATTTTCTATTTATATAACATTACTCAATTCTTTTTGTAAGTGGAGCAGCTATTTTCTCCAACTTTTGGTAGTTACAATTGTACAGATAGTTTAATGCTTATGTGGCGAGAAGACAGGTTTCTAGTTTTGGAAGAACCACCTGAGACTCTTATAAATGTCCTCTAGCCAGGAAAAATATGCTGACATGATTTTAGATAAATTTGTGTGCAATGAGTTCAACTTTCGGCCATCTTTAAACTCTTTTAGTAATTGAAGTCCCGTGTATTGTACATAATCTTTGTTAGAAAAAAAAAAATGTTGAATTTAGATAGATTTGCGTGCTACGAGTTCAAAACATGTGAGACATTAGGACAAGGTTATCATATTCATATCATATGTAGTAATTGAAGTCTTGTGTATTGCACGCCTTTTAGCCAAGAAAAAAAATATTGATTTTAGACAGATTTGTGTGCTGCGAGTTCAAAACCTGTGAGGCATTAGGGCACGGTTGCATACATTAACTATCTTCAAACTGAGCCATAGCTGGAGTCTTGTGTATCGTACTGTACATGTCCTCTAGCTGGAAGAAAATGCTGATTTCACGTAAATTTGTGCGCTATAAGTTCAAAATATGCGAGGCACTCAAGCAAGGTTATGTTCATTTGATCGTCTTCAAACTCTGTTGTAACTAGTCTTTTGTATGGGGCTACACGCTTGACTTTTATTACAATTTTTTTTTATTTATATGTAAGTGAGAGTAGTTGGTATTAGGGTATTGTAAAATATTATATATAAACTAATTTCTCAATCTATTTTTAAATTACTAGACACAATGAATGACTATCAAATATATTTATTAATGTGGGTTTTATTGTCTTGTATCTACTATCTAGTTGAGTAAAAATAAATTGAGAAATTAATTTATGTATAATATTATAATGATAATTGTGAGTCAAAAAACCCTAGCCCAGCATAATAGGACAGGCTCAATAAATACTAAGAGACTTCATACAGACTAGCAAAGGCCAAGACTTCATTTGGACAACTCAGGCCCACACTCCATGGTCGGTCCAAATAGGAAAACTACTCAACCCCAATAAACTAGATCACCTAAGTCAGAAATATCAGAGCATTTAATACTCTATTGTCAGCATTTAATGTTGAACGAACCCGCATTGAATACGGAGAAAATACAGTAGGCAACGGTCATGCTTACATTCGGTCAGTTAAACTCAAATATGACGATAAAAGTGTATTCCTGTCAAATTAGTCCACTCCAAATTGCATAAACCTATGATGTAAGTCATAATTACACAAGTAAATTCAACAGAGAATATTACATTATAAAAACACAGCATCCTGAAGAAGTAAGGTATGAACAATTGATTATCGAAGCATTCATAGTCTTTATTCTACTTCTACTCTTGGTTAAAATTGTTAACTTGATCATCAGAGTGTGATCGGCCCAAAGAGAGTTGACCTATTTTAATTTCTTTGCCTCTTTACAGAAGGTTGAAAATTTATTAACAGTAATTAAAGTGGTCGATTAGACCTTTTCAAAAATTTCACAGTAACAAAAACTGAGATAATGGAAGTTCCCTTTCTTTTCTTTCAACCGTCTATTCTAAGAACTCTTACCTCGTAATTTTACTGTCTTTTTTTGGTACTTTCAATCATTGAAAGATGAAGAAAAAATACTATAGGAAATTTAATAATAAACTTTCTTCCGTCGAAGTATCTCACTGTTCAATAAATTCGAAACGATAATGTTAGAGGGTATGTAGAAATAATTGATAAGGAAGTTTAAATACAGTCGTATGGTTCGATTTAGCTCACACCAGCTGGTCGCTCGCCGTTCGATCCACGGTGTGGCGCGAATACGAATGACTCTTCACCGCGCGTGATTAGCATTTCACATCGATGATATTAATAACTATGTTACCTACTGGTCTACCATTACCATTCCAATAAAACCCGTTTTGACTACCAAGCAATCATATAACGGACCTATTAATCAACTCCGTCCGATCGAGGTCTATGTGCTCGTATCAATGCATATATCATATATTCAACAAGAATTCAAGCTGTCATCAATGGCCGATCCTCATCTACTTCCACAAGCATCGCAACCCCTGAACCAAATCCCTCTACTGAACAACGAAGGGCAAGCCCAAGGACCAAAGCAAGAGAACCCAGAAGAAGAATGTGATACCCAGCTCGATGAGACCCTTCAAAGGCTAGAATTGTTTCTCTCTTTGCTGGGTTTCAACCAGTCCTCTGCCTTGAGCTTTGGGCTCTCGTGGGTCGCGTTTTTACTGATTGGCGTCACGGTTCCGGTTGTTGTGCTTGAGGTTTCGAATTGTTCGGGCTGCGAGAAGTACCAAATCAAGGGTTTCGAGCTCGATATCGCTGTTTCGCAGGCGTGTTTGGCCGCGGTGTCTCTGCTTTGCCTTTCCCACAATCTGCGCAAGTATGGTATTCGGAAATTTCTCTTTGTTGATCGGTACAGTGGTCAAATGGCTCGGTTTCGCGACGAGTACATTCAAAAGATTTCGGTGAGTAATGCCCACTTTGATTACTCGTCTATACATATATACACATACAAACATTTGTATATCTCTGTGCGTCTGTATGTGTATAGTGTATGGTAGGTTTGACGATGATAGGGGATTGAATTGGTTTAGTTCAACAATTTTTTGGAACCAATAAATCTTGTTATGAATATCTTGTCCTGATGATAAGGAAAATTCAGTTTTCTTTAGCAATAGGTATAGGAAGCCCATCTTGACAGACCATATTCTTCAATTACATGTTTAAATACTTTTGCCAGATCAATTTGATAATTAATCTATGGTTATTGAATCAAGTTCAATCTATTATTACCATTTTGTAGTCTATACAAAAAAAAAATACTAAAAACAGGAAAGAAAATGAAGGGTATAGTAGTATAGTAGTGAACTGCAAATTGTTATATTCCACATGCATGATTTGAAGTATTTTGTTGCAATACTATTACTCTCTGTGTTTCCAAGCTAAGCTGTATTGATAATTAAGTGTTCACTGACTTACAAACTTCATACTTGCATTTTAGGCAATTGACCACTTACTAATTTGCACGCAAAGTGCATGCAAACTGCCGTTATTGATTCATAAATTGATCCCATCCTTTCAAGCCTTTTCTTGAATAATATCTGACTCCCCATGTCTCTGTCAACTAGTACGGCAGTCCTCCGTAATATCACCTAGGCATGTATATAATTGTCCAGTTCTCACAATTTTCTGCAACACTAATCTATAATCTGGTACATCAATTCAGATATTTTCATGGTAACTTTCCTGCTATATGCAGTAACTAGGGAAGTTGTATGAATTATTTTTATTTTTTATTAATTGTCTGGCAGGATTGTGTCCGCTTGCTCTTATTGTGGATACTGCCATGTTTCATTCTGAAGACTGCTCGTGAAGTCACCCGCATTTTAAACATGCCTCTTGATTCATGGTGGCTGTCTGTTGCTATGTTATTAGCTTTGATCATATCATGGACTTATGTGACTACAATATATCTGTCAGCTTGCATTTTGTTCCATTTGGTCTGCAATTTGCAAATTATCCACTTTGATGATTATGGGAAGTTGTTGGAAAGAGAATCTGATTCTGATGTTATGGTATTTATAAAGGAGCATATTCGTCTACGGCATCACCTATCTAAAATAAGCCATAGGTTCCGAATATATCTTCTCCTGGTGTTCGTGGTTGTCACTGCAAGCCAGTTTGTGACCCTATTCCAGACTACAGGATATGGTGGACTAATTACTTTCATAAATTGCTGTGATTTTGCAGTAAGTCCATTGCTGCATATTTCCTTTATGTGGTCTAGATAAACCTTGTTTGTTCTTTTTCATGGTTCCCGATTGGGAGATACATTAGTGGTTGCAAAGTTTCACATGCTAAGAAAAGTTGGACTTGCCACCTAATTGCGCAAGTTAATGCTTCTACTGAAAAGAAACAATAACTAGTCCGCAATTTACATTATCATCCAACTTATTGCTCAATTTAATTCTCCTGGTCAACAGAAACCAGCCATTAGTGGCTCAACTAGATTTCAAAGTTTCTGAAACAGCACCCAATGGCCAACTTTCTGTGATCAACGTTAGTTAGGTGAAATATCATTGGGCTGGTCACTTGAAAGTGGTCCAACTTATACATATATCTCTATGTACATTGACGTATCTGATTGTATATTTATGCCTTACCAAATAACATTTGGCAATGAACAAGTGACAAATGGAGCTTTTGCATTTATCATATATTCAATGCAGACTTCTCTGAATTCTTGTTGCTTTTTTCATTCTAGCTTTGGTCTTATTTGCCTTTATTTCTGGTTTTCCAGATCTCTTCAATTGTTCAGGTTGTGGGGATAATTCTTTGCTTAATTGCTGCTGCCAAAATTTCCCATAGAGCCCAGAGCATTGCATCACTAGCAAGTAGATGGCATGCTATGGTGACATGCAGTTCTGCTGATGCATCTCAATTGAGAGTTTCAAATAGCATGGGAAACTTGGAGGCTGCCAATACATTGGGCTTATGGTATATAAATAACTCAGAAAGTGATTTGGAGTCGCTGGATTTTACTGCAATGCCTAGGAATACACAATTGGCTTCTTATATGTCCTCATACCACAAGAGACAAGCATTTGGTATGTAATCAAATCTTATTGTTTCTTATTCCATTGAGCTCATTATTTGCACATATTTTCTCTTCTTAAATGGCGGCCAAGTGAGAACTTGCTCTTAACAATTACATTTGCTCTGTAAACCTGGCAGACAATCTTGTTCTGTTGTTTGGTATGAGTTGATGCTCAAGCTTTGAATCACGAGCATGTGGCATCTTAGTACTCAGCCTAAACAGTGGAACCTCAGAAGCCATATACGAAACAACTGACTATGATAACATATCTTTAAGTAACCTGCTTTTGATCTAGTCTTAAGACAAGCGCCAAAAGCTGTTTTGGTGGTCTCATTTGTTAAATTATTCTGAAGATATCGCTTAATGATTTTTGCAACTTAAAGCATAAGAGTGAACTCAAATAGTTCAATTGTATTTCCCTTCACTGTGTGCGGCAAAAACATCCCGTGTGATTGTTTTTCATTTTGTCATCATGTGCTTATAAGGATTTAACACTACCTTAGTTATGCTTAAGTGATCTGTTACTTCACTGTCTTAGTTATAAGGATCACTTATATTGTTTGTGAAGGGAAACAAACAATTTCAGTTTCTAGGTCTTGCTTGTGAAATCATTTTGGTTTTTCTTTTCAAACTACCTTGTGTCTTCTAGTTTTCTTGATTCTTTTCAATACAGACGAGTGCTCCTAAAAATTATTGAGGTGAGTTCCAAACGTTCGTCTGATGTGTTATCCTTGAAGTGCTGTGTATGTTTCACTTTCTAGTCTATATGACCAACCAGAAAAATTTATAACCAAGATGGCCACAAATCCACAAATGCAAACAGCGGTGGTGAAATTCTCCTAGAATAATTATACTAGTTGAGCTTCAATTTTGCGGAAACAATTATGGCGCTCTCTGTCTCTCTCTCTCTCTCTCTCTCCTGTGAATGCCTAGATGTTTTTTTTCAAATTCTCTCTTGCTGTAGTAGTTTTCACTGGTCTCATACTTGTGCTGTCTTTTCAATGGCTATGCAGTGATGTACTTGCAGAGCAATCCTGGCGGTCTCACAATATTTGGATATACAGTTGACCGTGGCCTCATCAATACAATCTTCTGTATGGAACTCTCGTTAATTCTCTTTGTACTCGGGGAGACCATAGTTTTCACGTCACAGTAGAATAATACATGCTCTCATATCTGCCCCAACGAACGTACTTTCAAAATCATAGCTCAGATCAGACCAGGTTTACCAGGTGAGACCATTGTTACTTCCATGTAATGTTCATGGCTTGGGTGAGAACCACTCATTGAGATCATTGCTAATCAAGAGGGCTCCCCTGCGTAGCTTTCCAAACCAGTTTTCACTTCCATACCTTTTGATCGCTTCCCATAGCCACCACCATCAGAAAATGATGCTTGCCATTCATATTGAAAAGCCAGTTTAGGTCCGTGTAGTGCTTTTGTGAAATGCTGCTGTGATTGTGCCAAGAGAAAGGCCGCTCGCTTAGCTCACCCCATTGCCTTTGTAGAAAGCTCCCATGAGCAAAGGCGCGAGCTTGCACATGTATATATACATATATACATATATATAAAGAGAGAGAGAGAGAGAGAGAGAGAGATTAAGCATTGTCTGATATATAGTGTGATTCCTGTGTTGTACTGGACTCTCTCTGCCACACAAATACATACAGCTCGCACATGATCCATTGTTGATTCCTACCTCCATTTTATATAGGGATAAAAATGAATCTGTCTCGTCTCGATGTCCTTTGTACTACTCACAATAAAAATGGCTTGTATTGTAAATTCCATATAGTATAGTTATACCATCTCTCGATTCAACAACAATTAGAAAACCCATGCAGCAGGACAATTTGTATACAATTGTTTGTTACTTGAAACAGAAGCATTTGTTGGACCCTAAAAACTACATTGAACCAGGCGGCTGCTTTTAGTCTTTGTCAAATAGTCATTACTGCAAAGGCTTTATAGGTTACAACTTCTTAAGATAGTTCCCGTAAAAATGCTAACTTGGAGACGTTACTTAACTTCCCCCCCCTTTTTTTTTTGTTTTATGCATATATTTTTGTAGGCAGAAAATCTAGTAGTATAAGACTATGCAAGGTACATAGCAAGAACATAAACACCCAAACATAAGCAAACCTGATGAGTCCAGCACTGACTCCAGCCATTTTGAGCTAATCCCAACTAGCTAACTCTGCAAGGACCCCTTCATAGCTTCATCAGGATATTTATTACTCGACTTAATCACACAAAATTACAACTGAAATCCGCAAGAGACCAGTATTGAAAGCCAAGATGGCAAGGGTGGGGGCTACTTCAAGGTATAGGCTGCAGCACATCAATCTGATAAAGCTCTTCCCTTCTGCTTTAAAGCCGCCTTCGAAGAAGATGCAGGAGAATATAGCTGTGCGCGCTTTAAGACAGATGAGCTCCAGTTGCCAGCCAACTCCTTTCTCTTTCCTCCATACTAGGCCGGTGTAAAACATGCTGTCACTACTGGGACTGGAGATTGTCAAATGCTTGTAGGCTTACTCCCACGTGTAGAGTTTATTTCCATGCTTCAAACCAATGATGCACAAGTTGCAATGGAGCCAACTTCACCACAAAATAATGAAACAGAATTTCAAGAGATCCAAAATGTTGGTTCCCTAGTACCATTTCCATAAAAATTGCACTCTTCAAATTTTCTGGAAACACTTATTGAAATTATGTACGCAATCTACATGGTATGGTGATATTTCCTTCAAAATCTAACAATCCTCTGAGTCAATTGTAAGCAGCACTTGAGCCTCCACTTCAGTAAGTGCACAGAGAGATTTGACCAAATAGGAATATTGATTGGTGTTGAGACCAACTCCAAATACTTCTACAAGGCGCCCACGACAGAAACTCTTACCATAATGGTACAGGATGCTCATTTGTCAGGAGTTGCCTAAGATGTCTTTGAACGGCTCTGGCCAAACTCCTACTCTTCCCCACTGAAGTGCCTGATCAAGGCAAAATTCTCTCTTCACCCTGCAAGATATATTAATGACATAAAGTCAAAAGTTAGGAAACAAAATAAGCTACTCCAAAAAATTGTTCCCAAGTACTTCAAAATTGCTTGATAATAAAGTATATCTTTTGCAGATTTAAGTGGTATTCAAGATTCTTCAAACTAATTTTTTTCCCCACTCAACCAGTAAACCAAACCTCAGAGCCGTATAAAAATTAGGGCAAGCCATGATCTCAAAGGGTGAGATACCAAACCTCAAGAGTTGGCAATAGGCAACACACAATCCCCCAATCCCAAGCACGTGATCAACTGCTGGGCCAACCTCAGTTCATTAACCATTACACCATGCAAGTATCCCCATGATAGCTTAGTGTTATTACATTGATGCTGCCATTCTACCACCATCATCCCAATGTCAGATATGGCCAAAACAAGAGCCAACAACACTGCAAATTTGATCATACAAACCCATAGAGAGCTTGTTTGTAGATTAAGCCTGTGCTACTCGGCAATATTAGAATAATATGATGAGCTATTCATTGTCTAACTGCATCCTCAAATCGAATCTCCATCCTGGCTATAAGAAAAATGGATGGAATGTGGATGCCTGATGCATTTCACCCTCCAAATAGTACCTCCCTGGTCAATGCCTACAATTCAGCTATACCAAATATGAGAAGACAGCCACAATCAATCCCAGACCCAAATTCCAACAAAAAGAACTCAAAAAGTATACACAGGAAAAACTGAACACCCTTCAGAAAGTCTAACTAAACACAACAAAGATCACAACCATGTTTACAGACTCACCATTTTATTACGCTTTGTAAGTTACGATCACAACGTCACTTAGTAACTGCTTTAAGATGCCAATTACAAAGAAAACAAAGGTTTTCCAGTGTCAAGTAATAATATAAGAAGGGCTCAAGAATCTAAATAGGAAATCAACTAAGAAACTGCATGTGGAAACAATTAGTGAGCAACATAAATTGATGCCACTAAATGCACTAAATAGAATACTATTTAGAAGGGCTTGTGCAGAGAGTAGTTAAATGCTGGTGTACGACTGAGCATCCAAGAGGGATGAGAAGCCAATAATCAAAACCACAAGAAGAGCAAATAAAATGGGGGTCCATTCTAACATGTAGCGCCAAAAGGCCATGCTGACTAATCCCCAATATAAGTAATTCAATGCACTCATTTTCGCAGCATGCACGATCAACATGAATCAAATTTCTATGCACATACTGATTTGGCCAAGTCTTCAATATTGGGACCTACGCTGAAGTCAGAACCCATAAGGTGCATTGTACTACGATGACCCATGTCCATTTTTCTCCCACCCACTACAAGCCTCCAAATTGGACTTTACTCCAATTGCACTCATTTGTTGTTATTTTTTTACCTTTTTTTTTCCCTTGCTCCAGTCCGTTATCAATGCAACCCCAAGTCCACAATAATGCATGATAAAAACAGAACAGACAGCCACAACTGAACGATTAGCAAGAAGCAAGCCAAAATGAACTGCAATATTTGGTAAATGGATCCACCAATTGAGTAGGTGAAGGTGAGGGGGTTGGGACCGGATCATGCAGCTAAAGGCAAAAAAAGGGTCATAAGCATTTTCCCGCCTAATGTAACCTTATTTAAAAAATAAAATAAAATATGTCAATCCATGTGCAGGGAAAAATTATGACCGCAGTGCAACCTCACCAATAACAGCTAGCCTACACAATTTCACAAGTGCAGCTGGATAACCTCTGGCACACTTTAATGACACCTAATTTTCAGAATATAATTTCAGAAAACAGTACAACTATACCTCAGTTAGTTTAATCTCATACCCAATTCTTTCAAAGCACCATGCAATGTCTTGGCTTCACAATTATGCATGAAAAGAAATAGCCACTTCCATGGTTCAGAAGGTAACTCCAAGAGCCACAACCCGTCAATGGGTCATGCTTTGCATGAGTGGTTATTTGCACAAAGACCCCCTCAGTAGCCACCAAAATGATAAGGGCCTCTTTATTGTGTGACATCCAAAAATGAAGGAAAGCCGTCTTACATGCAGAGAGTAAATATCATATCCCAATGGATAATGGCATGGAGAAAACGATGGCCATCATAAACATAGAATACACAGTATCAATTCAAGGATCAGCACTGGCACAATCAGATAATATGCATGTCCAATTATGATACATATAGACCAACATGTTGACCTGGCCAATCACACGCAATGAAAAATGTTCAATATGACAGGCAGACACCAGATATGATGTTTACAAGGTCCCTATGTGATGCATAAAAGATACTAGTACCTCATACTAAATAACGAGGTCCAAAACATCAATGGAAGATGCATGATAACTGATACGTATAAGAGAAAGCCTTTCATATAGCCCTCCGTAGGAAATTTGGGGTCCTTCAGACCAAAGAAATGCATTCGGTTCCAGGACTCGACTGTACAATGTAATAGAGGTAACAAATTCAAAAAACTGCACCTATGGCAATTTCCATCACTTCATTTATTACGAAGAACAGCATGAAATGATAAACAACACAAACCACACACTTCCATAATAACCACAAAACGTAAAACAATTATGTACTAGTAATGAATTGTTACTGACTAGGGGAGATTGAAGCAGTGACCAAGCCAATTCGTAAAGGAAGATAGCTATTATATCCCACATACTACCAAACAAAAGCCACATTATCCTTTCAAAATAAGTATTCTCATCTAGAATAGCTACCAATACACAATTGATTGTGAACAATATTTAATTGGCACATTCTACTCTTCTATTCAATTAAGAAACCAAACTGCAATATTTAATGCATACAAGAACATCTCTAGGATACCAAGGGTGTCCAGTCGAGAAGGGAACTTACCGATAACAAGAAGAAAAAAGATGCATCATAAATACTAATTCCACACCACGCAAAATGAAAAATTGCCAAGAATCAGACTGGATCAAGCAGAGAAAACATGAACAAATGGATTATGTCAATAATACACAATTCTACAAATCAAGGGTTGATAAGGTACCTTTACTGAGCCTGAAGGAACAAAATGAATTTCTGAAGAACGGAAAACATAATTGGAAATTCTATATATTCCAGTTTGTGCAGGTAACCTCCTCAACCTGCTTGCTTTGATACTGCAGTGACATTCGCAGACAAATTTCATAAAAATTCTGTAGCTATTAAAAACCTACAATTTTTCACACCATAAAAACAGAACAGGGGAAAAAGAAAAAACTTAAAAAAATAAAGAAAGAAAGAGGAGAGCAGGGCGGCAGAGCTAATAACTACTCTTCCATACTTCCCACGCATATTTAAGGGGCAGTGTACTTTACTTTTCAGCTCAATGGTTAACACATGAACCTTCAGAAGGACCAATATTACAGCAAGGAAATAATTTTTTTTTTTTTTTTGGGTAAGTAATACTACAGCAAGGAAATATGCATGAAGGATATTCTCAATAAACTAGAAACTTGCCGATAAAACACTTGACTGCAGGAATGATGAGCATTATGACAGATGGAACTATCAGGAGAAAAAACCATAGCAACCAAAACCCAATAATACTCACTTCAGGACTTCCATTGATAGGTCTACATGATTAATTTTAGAACTTCACACAATCCAAAGCCCCATAACTGAAGAAACAAGATGAAGAATGATGAACTATACCACCTTCTTACACTATAAACATCTATCGACTTATTCACAATGAGGATATTAATACCATTTCAGTTTGCCTATGCGTGTTCGATGATGTGTCTAATTTGGTAATACATAATCCCTAGCACACATTCATTTTATCCGAATAAATAAGCTGACCTATTAGTATAACTTAGTTTTTGCAAGTGCAACTGCAACCTCAATAGTGACCCATTAAACTAATTTATCAACTAAGACCATGTTAGGACATCAATGAAAATAAATTTTCTTCATCCAAGTTTGATATGTCTGTCTGATATTGCAGAAGGTAGCAGCAAATACACAAATGTAGATGTATCTTGTTGAAACAGTAAGAAAGCCAATGCCCAAACATAAAACGAAATTACTCTTCGAATCCTAAATATGATTTCTATGGCATATTATGGTCTTAGCTTTGATGGTTCCAATCATGATGAGAGATTTGCACCTCAACATGCCACATAAAAACAATAAAGCATTTCCATTTCCAGAATTTCCAAGCCACCCCCAAAAGAAAGTCAATTATTTATAATAAAAATATTCACAAGCTAAGATTTTAAATGGCATGATTGCAAAGTAAACGCATTAAAACGATCACAGTTTAAGGTTGCACGTAGATCTCGAAAACTCTTCCATCATGTGGAGTCTATAAAGGCTCCGCATCATATATTGATCAGTTGATTGATTCATTTCATCATAGAAAGAGAGAGTAGTCAGCTCATCTCCTAAAGGAATATCACTAACTTCTAATCAATTTGAACACAAAATACTGTGCCATTCATCTAATAATAAATGACTCCTTATGATGGAACCAAACACAAAAAGCAGACATATACTGCTTTATTTGCTCCTCCATAGTGCCATGATGTTGCAGGAGAAGTATGTTGTGAGGCAATGTATCCAAATAAAACAAAGGTTAAACCTACAATACAAAGCATGCTCCTACTACAAAATTTGCAATAGGGAGATATTCCACATGGATGGAAAGAAAATTCCTTATCCCTGGTTACATTCCATGTATGTCAGATTTAAATTATTACCTTCGAAGTGGACTAGTTTCGGTCAAATTCTTCATCAATGAAAAGCTAAGAACGCCCTCTCCGCAATACACCAACAATCTCTTGCAAACACAATATGACGATTAAAAAAGATAGAACTGATAGTAGGGAGTAAATCCATACTGTTCTGCTATTTAAAACCAAATTTCAAAACTTAAAGAGAATTGTTTACAAAGTACCAATAAAAATATGTTACATACACAAGTTTCAACTGAAACTTCATCTTAAAGGAAAGCCGTTTTGCCACACCTTGCGAGGCAACAAGTGCCAGAGATGCATTTCTATATAACGGCCAAAGCTGTAGAAACAAAGTCAACCTGCTACAAATCTGATTGCACGAGAAGCAAAAGAATTATGTTTCTGCACCCAGGTCCTCAAAGGTGCCTGCTAAAAAGACAGCATGAATGATCGTTTCGCAAACAATGTTTGCAACTTCCTTTGAATGCATGGCTCTCACCTCAATGGCTCAACCATGTCAATTTGAAGGAACTGTAAAAACAAAAAATGAACGAGGGAGATCAAAGGCCTCCAGGCACACACCCATTTCTCAGCCAAACAAACCACCAGTTCCTAATTCCCCTTGCTGCAACTCCTTCCGTCGCTGCTCCTCTAGAGGATCTGGACTCTTCATTATCCTTCGCAAACGCCTGATATAACATGAGTAGAAAATTAGACTATGTGAATGTAAATGAACATAAAAACAAATTTGATTCTTTGAACTTCTGGTCATTTCTTTTTTTTTTAGTACTGTTACTCTACCTGTCTTGTGCATGTTGAGCTGGAAAAGTTGGCATGAACTCTTTAGACTTTGGAAGAGGAACTTCACGGAACCACTCATGCTCAAGAGCATCTTCAGCTGTTATTCGCTGCACATTTACCACAGGCTTTCACAATTAGATTTACTGAGGGAAGGAGGGGAAAAAGTACAGAAAAAAAATTTCATATGGAGCATGATAACATTGCCCAGGTATATATTACCTTCTCAGGGTCATAAGTTAGAAGTTTGTTCAACAAGTCAAATCCAGCATCAGAGAGAACCGGTGATCCAGTGAATGATGTAGCCGGAAATTTCCTACGCAATAGGTTATACCTGAAACAAATACATCACTGGTTAATAGACACAAGATATATTGGTTGTGTAACTGAAACTGTCACCAATGGAGGCCAGAAAGCCAGACCAGAATCACCCAAAGCTGGAAGCCTGGGAAAACAGTGGCAAAAATAAGATAAAATAAATGTCGCATTCAACTCAGCTGAGCATTGAATAGGAAAAAATAGATACTTACTGATGCTTGACGAAGTTCACCTTAACTCCAGGAAGTTTGGAAAACCCAGGCCAAATAGTCTCATTTGGTGTGCCAAGGATTCGGAAAATCTGCAGCCATAAACAGCCGAGGAAAACTAATTAACCCATAATTTAAAGCACAAGCTCAGAACCTCTACAGAAACGACATTTGTTACCAAGTAGAGTCATCAATTTATTTTACCTTGTCAAGCTGATCAAACTCTGTTTTCCCATTAAACAATGGTTGTTTTGATAACAGTTCAGCCATTATACAGCCCAATGACCACATGTCGATAGCTGTAGAATACTGCTTTGCTCCCAACAAAAGCTCAGGTGCTCTGTTAAAAACAAAAATAACTATATTAACTACTTGATCTGAAGAGAGAGAGAGAGAGAGAGAGAAGAGAGAGAGAGAGAGAACAGATTATGAGAACTCGAAGAATAAAGTAACTTTGAGCAAAAAGTTTAATATGAAGTAGGGCAACAATCAAAATGTAAACAAAATATTTGGGGGAAATGGCAACAATGCAGCATCAACCACAGAACACTAGTACTCACTGATGCAATTTGTCCTATTCCCCCCCCCCCCCCCCCCCCCCCCCCCCCCCAACAACCAAAAAAAAAAAAGAAAGATAAGATAAATAAAAAACAAAAAATAGCAACTGAATGCATGATCCAAAACTAGATAATAAATTCCACAAAACACCAAAGCAACAGCAGATGTAGTAACCAAGCTGCACTGTATTACAAGAATAGCCATAACCCAATTCAGCAAAACCAAAAAACCTCCTAAAAAAAGCAAAAGATAAGATGAGGATTAAAAACACAATGATAGAAGAACAAGAAGATCAAAAGCATTATCATAAAAAGAGATGGGAAAAGAAGAACAAATACATTGCAGCTCACCTGTACCACAAGGTCACAACCAAATGTGTATATGGCTTCAGTGGGCTGCCATATTGACGAGCCAACCCAAAGTCACAGATCTTCAACTCACCCCGATTATTTAAAAGTAGATTTGATGTCTTCAAATCCCTGTGAAGAACCCAATTGTCATGAAGATACTTGACACCCTCTAGTAGCTGAAGCATTAAACATTTAACTTCACTCTGACTAAATGGCTGCTTCATTGACTCCATCAATCCCTTAAGATCATGTTCCATGTATTCCATTACCATAAATATACTATCAAGATTGCTCCCCACCACTACTTCTTTAACATCCACAATTGATGGGTGATGGAAAGAAAGAAGAATGTTAATTTCCCGCAGTGAAGTCAAAGGAAAACCTTCTCTTTCTTTTTCCATCTTGACCTTCTTCAGTGCAACAATTTCTCCAGTTTTCTTATCTTTGGCTCTGTAAACGACCCCATAAGTCCCTTCATCTATCTTGTTCAGTCTCTCAAACTCATCAACACTTCTACACCCCTGAAGCATGTTTACAGATCTTTGGGGTGGGAGTACAGGCTCCGGTGTACCACGAGAATCATGTTCCTCCTCAGAATCTGTACCTGACTGGCTAAAAGTAGGACCATTTTTATCGCATTCCTCATCTATCTCCATGTCATCGTTCTTGTCAGAATCATCAACAGGGTAATCATCTCTGCTAGAAGACCTACCACGGTAACTTCCTTCATCAGATTCAGATGAACTCACTCTAGTTCCTTCCGAGCCTTCTCTCTTAAGCTCCCCAGGCTCAGGAGTTAATGACTGACTTTGAACCCTCACATCAATTGACTCAGAAAGAGGCATTTTCTTCCTCCTCTTAGGCACTTCTTCTTCATCAGAAATTTCACCTTCATCAGCTGGGGAATTGGCATCACCTGCCCAACGTGAGGCTGAAATATTTCTAGTGGGGATGTAGTCTTCATCTTCTAGTTGTTCTGTTTCCTGATCATTACCCCATTGATGCTCCTGAGGTGAAGAAGAAGATAAATCCACTGGGGACTCAGATACAGAAGATATGGGTATTACAAGCTCCACAGGAGGCTTCGCCGGTGAAGGTTCTGAACCCCGACTGTTACTGTCATTTAGGGGAGAAATTTGTACACCCCCATCTGGCATAAGGTTAGGTGACTGACGGTAGGACTTAGGAAGTGGTGGGGGAGGAGGGAGAGTAGTAACAGCCAGGGAACTTTTATTCCTAGATGTATTGCTTGCTTCCTTCTCATCTCTATCCCAAACAATAGGTGAAAACTTCCTCTTCTTACTCTCAACAGGTGACCGAGTCCCATTCTCTAACTTTGAAGCCATGTTCTGTTTGAAAAGTGATCCGGAATCAATTGCCTCATCAGATCCACTTTCACTTGACAATTCACCTGGCTCTCGGTCCACAGCTCTTACGGGCAACCCACTCCGCTTTAAATCACCACCCCCACTGCTGCTACCTGAATCACTCCTACTAGAAGTAGAGCGGTATCCACCATTAGTTACTTCCCTCTCCTTAATATCCTTCTGTCTAACCCTACCCGTATCCTTTGTCCCCCGGCCACGAACCCGACCCCTATCATAATCACGATCACCATTTCTAATCCTATCATAATCACCCTTGGAATAAGAAAAATCCCGCCTTGAAACTTCAAAATCTGACTCACGCTCCCTGAATTCTTTATAACCCCCATGTCTTCCTGCCGCCATATATGTATCCGAAACCTAAAACTCCCAATTAAAATCCCACTTCCCCGATTAAACACCTCTGAATTTGCCTATCTAATAAAACCCCAATACAATAAATCAATCAACCCCAACAAAATCTAGAGTTTTTCAAGAACCCTAAATTCAGAGAACACAATTCAGCACCCCAGATCCAATCAAACACAGATCTGATAACAACTACGAAAATTAAACACAAAAACAGCGTATAACTATTCAAAGATCTTATTTTTTATGCTCTGAAGCTCGAAATTTTGCAAAGACATAAAAGGGCATCGAGAGCGAAACCCTAGTAAACGACTACAAACCAAGAGATAATACAAAAACCCTAGAAACCGTCCATAGATGTTCCGTTCTCTCTCAGGCAAATTGAGATTGGAAAGCCTTACCGGTGAAGCGCTGCGATTGGTAGCGAGAGAAAGGGCGGCGACGCTGCTTCTCTAGAGAGAGAATCCCAAAATCGGCAGTTCAAAAAATTAGAAGCTAATGGTCGCGATACGGCCCGCACAGGCTACTTCAACTTTTAAGATGATTTTTTTTTATGCATTTTTAATTTAATAGTTAGGTTAAATCCCTGGTGTTTGTGTAATTATCATTTACCTCCCCTATAGTTTCATAATTATGACTTAGCCGGCAAGTCGGGCTTTGTTTTATTTTCTTTTGGGACTCTCTTTGAATTAACAGTCCCAGTGTTTAAATGTGAAATATTTGTTAAAAATATTTTTCTCATTTTTTAGCATTTGGCTGAACAAAAAAGTGAGAAAAAATTATATTTGACCCAAATAAATAACGAATTTACAGAATTATCATACTTTTATTGAGAACTTTTAGGGAGACTTTTTAATTAAGAATTTACAGAATTATTATACTTTTTACCTCTCTTATGTTTTTATTAATTGTATAATCATAGAGAAGATTCAAATTAGATAAGTGTTAATTTAGAATTAAGTTGTTAAAATGAGTTGGTTCCTAAGGCCTGGAGTAGACATGTTTAATGTGAAAATGAATCTTTAAGGCATACCTACATCATTGTAATTTATTTAAACTTTTTTTTCTTCCATGCCAATTTGACATAAGGTTGTAAATTTTTAGTTGCGATCAACTTTGGCAAACTAGTTTTTTTTATTTTTTTAACATTATTTGAATGAAATTCTAATCCAATATATAAAACATTCATCTCACCAAACAAAACATCATACACCATTATGTTCAACTAACACTTTAGAGTTAAACCAAAAGATATAATATAGTACTTTTGGGGCCATTACATAATGAAATATCAGATGTTCAAGTCCCAACACGAGCGAGAAAGAGGGGTACTTCTATTTTTAAATTACAAAAGGTCGTCAACAGCATGAAGTGTGGATATTTACTCAATGTCCTCTTAGAGCATCTCTAATACTACTCTTTAAAATAACTGGTGAACATATATTTAAAATTTTCATACTCTATTTAACTAGCCACTTTTAGACAAATTCTTCAATAATGCTCTCTATTTTAACTAGTCGCCTCATAAATTATTTCTTTTTTAACACACTCCAATAAAAGAGAACAAAAAGAGGAGACAGAAAAGAGAGAGATTGATGAAATAATAGACTTTAAAATTTAAAGAGCCACTTTGGCTCCCCACATTTAAAGAGATGGCTCCCCAAAATAGAGAGCTTTTTGGAGGGTTATTATTGAGATTTAATTCTCTAAAATAGTTCAAAAAATTTATTTTAAAGAGACTCTTTGAGGATGCTCTCACCTTTTACAATGTTATCTGAACCGAATTGCCAAACGTGACGGTGGTGTATATGATAAAGGGTAAATTATATTTTATCCCCTTAGGATTATGCTCAAAATCATGAAGCCTCTCTTGTTTTGGTTTGTGACACTAAACGCCCTTGTGGTGATGACTAAATTATGAACGTTTTTTTCCATTCAGATTAACTCTGTGTGTGTGTGTCCCACAGCCCAAATATCAAATTTTTAAACACTATAAATATTAAAAAGACAAAAATAGCCCCCACTGACATTTTCCCTTGTTTTTTTTTTCTTCTCCTCCTCATCATATTCCAGCAAGTCTTCTCAGTTCTCACAGAGCTCAATGCCGTCAAGCCATCCTTCCCCACCCTATCCGCCATGGCCAATCACAATTTGGCCTCACACCTCACACACACACTTTCTCCCTCAAAAAACGACTCACAAGACACCCATCAAAGCTCTTCACTTCTTAATGCCATGGAAGCCGCACCAACCGAACCACCATATATGGCACCACCATCATCAGCGTAAGCCCACCACCATGCCTCTCTCTCTCTCTCTCTCTCTAGAAAGCTCTTCACTGCTTTCTTTTTGTCTCACACCAAAACATAACTTCTCAATAAAATCACCCACCACAGTTGGACCCATCTATCTCTCTCTACAATGGACAGCAAAGTGTGATCAACTCTATCTTAAACCAAATCCAACTTCACAGCTACATGCATTGATTGGGAAAAAAATGTGATTCTTGTCATAGACAGCGCATGAGACTTATTAGATATATAAAGGGTTTTCTCTCAGTGTGCATATATTAGTGTTGTGCTCACAGTAGACTGCAATGGCATAGTTTAATTGTTGGCTTTCAGATTTTGAATTTGTTACGACACCGTGATTGCAATTACCAAAAAAAAGTCGCTTTAATAGAATAGCTATGCAAATATATGAATATGTACGTACGTATGTACATATATAAGCTAGTTGAGAACAATTGTTCCTTTTAGAGTCCAATGCTTGATAGTGTGGCCGGCAAAGAAGAAGAAGTATGTAAATATATAAGCTAGTTGAGAACAATAGTTCCTTTTAGAGTCCAATGCTTGATAGTGTGGCCGACAAAGAAGAAGAAGAAAAAAGAGAAGCTAGAGAAAGAAAGAGAGAGGTGGCTTGTGTCGGAGGACACGAATGTTGGCTACCATTACTGAAGTTGTGGATAAACACAATAAGGTTATTTTTGTCTTTTTAGGTATTCTGTTACGTCTACTCACTTTTACGATTGGCTAGCTACATAGGCGGTTTAGTCTCACAAATCAACTTTTACAATTTGGTAAGTACCATAAGGGTTTAGTAATTTTGAGTCTAATTTCGGAAAGGTAAAGTGTAATTTATACTATGATAAAATCACAAAAGCACACCAGCATTTTAAAGATTTCTGTTGCCTGCCAAACATGTTGAGACCCTTTACATTCTATTTGGAACTTGGAGATGGGAGGGGAGGGAAGAGAAAATAATAACAACAATTTCTTTTCCTATTTGATTCTATTCAAGAGGAAAAGAGAAGGAAAAATGAGAAAAAGTAAGGAGGAAAAAAAAATTGCTCTCTCTCTCTCCTTCTCTTTCACTTTCTTTTCATTCTCTTTACAAAACAAATAAAAAAAGAAAAATACTTTTTATTCTTTTTCTCTTTTCCTACCCTTCCCTCACCCAAGCTCCAAACAGTCTTTTAGTTTCTACTCTTACACAAAAAGAGTATTTCAAGCCAACTGCATGCTACTTTCTTTTTCTTTCTGTTCCTTTTTTTTTTTTCAATTTCTTTTTACCTGGTGCCTCTTCCTCATCACTTGATTCCTTATGTAATGAATCCACAGCTTCAAAATCTTACTTAGCATGGGGAATTCAAAATTTATTGAAGCAGTTACAGCCCCAGGGCTGCAACTTTCAACAGTTAAAACATAACTCATAATGAGTTCTCAAGAACAATAATACAAGGCACAGCAAAATTTACCATAAAATAAGGAGTGAAACTAACTACAAGTTGGCTAGCTACCAGCAAAAGGAAGGCAACTTAAAAGAGAAGGAAGATGGCAGGTGACCGGTCCTCCTTATATAATCTGCGCGTTCAGAAGTCCTAACAGCTTTTTCGTTTAGTTTAGCCTCTGCATTTGCACGCTTCTCTTCGGCTATTCTCCTTGTTGCAGCAAGTTTGTTTGTTACTCTCTCTTTTGCTCTGGCTTTTAGTCTTTCGGCCTTGACCTATTTGGACACACAAAGATCCAGAAACTGAATGACTATAAACTTCTACAAGACCCTTAGGCATCCTAGTTGGTGTTTTGAAAGCCCTTTCCTTATTTCGAAAAATATGAAGTTCTTGTGTAATTTTACCCCAAATGTTAGACAATTTTTTTCTTCCATTTCCTTCTTTGTAAGAGCTTTTTGATTAATGTCCTACAATGTTGTATAGTAACTAGATATTGTCATCTTCTAGCTCATTACACAGCAAGCTCCAATGGGTCTTAGCCAACTTTCCTCGAAGTTGCAGCTAAAAATCTGTATACATTACTAATATGTCTGATAAGGCCGGTTTAGAGGCACTTGCAGCCCTGATAGCGCCCTTCTCTTGCCTTGACCGAGACCATTTGTTTTCAAGAATTCCAATTGAGGGGTGCCGCAGATTGAAGTGTCTGATAAACTGAGCTCAACTCATGGGACTTATAAAACATTTTGATGGATCAATGAAATCAATATATCACTAGCTAAGTTCCTGAAACCAAAGTCTCTGCTAGTAGTACTATAATAGTCCTATAAGAAACAGTGATATATATATATATATATATATAGATACAGCTTTGAAGTACCTCCATTCGCTTCATTTCCATTTCAGCTTTCCTCTTCTCGTGATTTTCCCACGCTTGTATCTTCGCCTCTTCACTTTTATACCTGCAGATTCACAATATGAACATATCAAAATTATCAGTTGTACACCAATTCATTTCTTAAGACTAATAGCAGCTATTCAAATGGCTAAAGAAAAGCACGTCAATGAATCACCTTGCCATGTATTTAGCGCGTTCGGCCTCATCCCAAGCCATTGCTTGGGTTTCCAGAGGGTTGATCTTTGTATCTTGTTCTGAATTCTTGATCTCAGCTACTTTGCCGGAACCGGATTCTTCTAATTCTCGACTGACCTCTCTGTTTTCACCATCGCCCCCACCAGCCTCACCTATCGGAGAACTCTCAGGACCCTTCACCCTTTGTTGACTCCTTGCCGGTGTCGAGGACCTTGAAGAAACAGGGCTCCTTGCTGCCGGAGTTCTGGCTCTAATGGGAGTAGCAGTTCTTGAAGGTTCTTGGCTTGCAATTGGGGTCATTTCTGTCCCCATGTCTCTAACACAAATTGATCGAACAGCTGAAGTAGAATTCTGCGAAGGCTTATTGATTCGCCAAATGGACTCTTCGGAATCTACCTTCTTCGTCTCCACTGAATTTGCAGAGCCAGGAGGGTACCCATTTCCCACTGCATCTCCTTCCTCCTCCTCGCCGCTCGAATAGTCCTCCTTCTTTGGAACCGGAGCTATCAATCTCAAGTCATCGGCATTAGAATTCCGCGGCTTGGTTTTGGATTGATTTCTCTCTCCCCCTCTTGACAAGTTTGCTATCCATTTTTGTGCATCGTCCCACTTCGATGATGTCGGTTTTCCCATGGCTGTTCGATGATGAGAAGTGAGATTAGTTCCATTTCCTTTGTGGAACTCAAAATTAATGGCACTGCTACTTGAAATCTCCTGTGCTGGTCCATAGTTCAAGCACCCCTTATCCTCTATGGATCTCATTTTCACTCCTTTCTCTCTCTAGAACTCTCTCTCACTAGAACTCCCTTTAACCCACTTTGTTATATAGGAAAATGTAATGCCTCTCAGTAGTACAATGTAGATCCCAGTACCACCCAGATCTTAAATTGAAATCTGAGTAGGTATTTGAGTGCACTTACAGATCTGCAACAACAATCTACCATGCAATTTGTAAAGAGAACTAGCAACTTGAAGGCTAAAAAGGCTAAGATAAGGTGTTCATGAAGGAAAAGGAAAAACAATAAAATACAAGAATTCAAACTATGTCAAGAGTTTTTCAAGCAGTGCTGAATTAGAGTGATATGAATTTCATGTATCTATAGCTACTCACCATTCAGAGAAGCTGTACAGTATGCCTTTTCAGTTGACCACCACCGTTGCCATATTTGTTATGCAAAACAAAAGGCAATGAAACAGAAGCAAACCCCAGATATCTGAAATCTTATCACCAGAGCAGAATAACAGACCATGGAAGTACAAACCTACAAACCCACCAATGAAAAGGAGAGAGAGAGATGAAGAGAGAGAGAGAGAAGATCTAAAGCTAATCTTCTCTATGCAGACACACTTTAGTTTATACACACTCGAATTCTAAATCTCCATACCCACCATATAAGCTGGGCAGAGGTTACAGTTTCACGAGTAACTAACAACACAATTCCTGAGGAAGAAAAGCAAGAATGGAGGGAATAAAACCTCAGAACCATTGGTACTTTGAGATTGGACAAAGATGAAGATCAGATCCATTGAATATTAAAATATTGGGACTGAATAATGTTTTCATTTCCATGGTTAAAAGAAACAGCAGATGGCCAGAATGATAAAGAATTGCATAAATTAACACTCTTTTAGGAAATGGACTTAAATTACTTGAAGAGTGTGCTCGGGGTGGAGGGCAAGTTACCTTCACTCGCTATGGAATCTTGGGAACTGTTCTAGTGACACCCAGATAAATATGGATCCTTTGCATTCCATTGAGGAGTTAACACGTGGACGAGCCTGAAATATATTATCGTAGTTGGGATTTTCTGATGAAAAATTTGTATAAAGTAGTGATCAATTAGCGATTTCCCCTTTCAAATTGATGAAGATGTAGAAAGTCTTTAGTGCTGGATGGCTTAGTGCAACAGGAAAACTTATTCCAATACAGGTTAGGTAAATCATAATGCAATTTTATTTCTATACATATACCTATATAAATAGTTCAAGCCTTACAAATAGAGCAAGGTGGAGCAGATCTTCAAAGTGGATTGCATTTCATGAATTTGACCTTTCAGTGACAGGAATTATCCTCATATGTTCACTTTTTTAGTATTTCAGTTGGGCATTCGCGCTTGATTTAGAACTCAAATTTTCGTTTAAAAAAGTACAAAAAAAAAAAAAACGTGATAAAAAATAGAACAAAATTACTCTTTTATTTTATTCTATTTTCTTTTACTTTTTTTCTCTTCTCACTGAAAATTTAGATTCCAAACAGAGTGTAAAAGAAAAGAAGGAAAAAAACAGGAAAAGAAAAGGGAAAAATTCCCAACTTCTTTCCAATATTTTCATCTAAAATGAATTTGAAGAATTGTTAACAACCTTTGGTGTGCTTATTGGCACCATCCCTGGCGTCACAGGATTCCATTCCAGCCCATTCTCGCATACCAAACGCGGCCTAAGAAGTATGTTGAGAAAACTTTTCTCAGGTTTTCTCGGGTCATGGTACTGGTAAAGCTGCATTAGGTCATGCTAAGTATGGTATACTGACAAAACTTTCATCTTTTGTTGCGACAGAAATTGCAGTCAAATAAAGTGCACCTTAAATGTATCACTTTTCAAACGACAAGCAGGTCGTCTAAGACAATAATATGCTAATTAAATTACACACAACACCAAGCTTGATATCCAGATTTGTGAACACTTTGTATGACAGGATGGCGAGTTGAATTCCTAACTCGTAGCATCTTGGGAGATTCAGTGGTCATGGAAACAGCTGGGGGGATATCAACCTGTGCATCAAGTATGACTAGCATACCTAACAATGAAATGGACTATTGTTGCTGTGACAATTCCCAGCAAAGCACCAGCAATAACCTGCAATACGATAGGAAAATTTAGCAAGGGCAGACACAAGTACCAACCTATAATCTTAGTAACAATATTCTTCGATTTTCTGAAAAATCTCCTGAATTTATCCTGCAATTTTCATCAAAGGAACAAATCACCAATCTATAATGAAAATTTCAATAGTTCTCGAATTTCCTCCAAACATTACGAATAACTCACATTTTTTTCCTGAATTTTGTGAATTACTCAAAGCAACAATAGAATTTTGACTCTTACTTTTCAAACTTTCAATATAAATTTGTATTTTAATGAAATTTTTTCTTAATCTCTTATCTAAAGGATTACCAGTATTTCCCCAATAATTCTCGAATCACGAATTATTTCATTGTTGAATAATTTCCGAATCCCAAATTAGCCACTATGCCTAGAATATAATAGTAAATTTGAGAAAGACAATCACAAGAGAATATATACACATATCTGTAATGTATGTAAAACTTTTTCATCTGTTTTATTTATTTCTGGTCCAAGGACAATCTACACATTGGGCGGTTTCCTTCCATCTACCCATGAAACCCACACCATCCTCTTCCCTCTACCTGGACTTGAACAGTACACCGTTTCCCAAGGAAGATAAGAGATACCACCTGAGCTAGACACCTGCTACTGTAATGTAAGGATTTTCAACCTCTAAAGCTGTTAAGCTAGAAGAAGTATAGTCCTTATAGAGATGGGAAATCCACAGGGTTCAGAATACCATGAGCCAAAGTTTGAAGTGATTCGACATTCTACATGGCATTCTTGGCACATGACATTCTCAAAACTGGTAGGGATGATGGGCAGAGAGATTCCAGAGAGCCTCAAATTTCAACTCAACTCAACTTGACAAACCTCTATCATGATTACTTGGGTCAACGACACATCCATTTCCTTCAATTGGCTCTATTAAAAGACCTTTCCTCAGCTAAGTCTATGGCAATCATGTATTTTCTTATCGCCTCAACCCCTACCTCCTAACCCTTCCTAGATTTCTTTTTGCACCCTCAATGTGGAGAAAATTACTCCTCCTTCCAGGCACATTATTTGGCCTGCATTGCGCCAGACCATCACCTCAAATGACTTCTCCTCGTTTTATCTTCAATTGGTGCCACTTCTGACTTCCCTCTTCTGCATTATTTCCTATTATCTCCTTATCTTGTAACACCACTCATCCTGTCTCAAATTTTAACTGTATTTGATTATAAAAGAAAGAAGAAATAAAAAAGCAGTGAGAGAAGACATCATGACCCAAAATTTACTCAAAGGGATGGCTCTAAATGAAGTTATATAGCGATAACTGATTACTAGAGCTTAATATAATGCATAGTAATCAAGTAATTGGGATACAAGGTGTCTCTAAGCAGAGTGGATTCTGACAGGAAGCACCATGATTATTTAATCTTACTTCTGCCGTGGACTTATGTCAGTGCATAGTAATACCTAGCAGCACTATCACAATTTCTGAGAATCCACACAGCAGTACTATTGAGGGAATACCATGAAGATAATTTTCATCACATCTGTCTTCTTATCTACCACTTACCTTTTAATTTACTAAAATAGTCTACCATTTACCCTTCTATTTTTAGTAACTGAATCATGGTTTCAGAGAAGTCTGCATCATGTATTATCAAATATTAACATTACATATTCAAAATCCCTGCGTTACTAAGGTGTTGAAATGGAGGAATAGCAATACAAGAAAGAAAAAGAAACAAGTGCAGTTATGAGAAAGTAGAGGTGGCACCAGTTGAGGACAAGATGAGGGAAAGTCATCCCCGTGATTCAGCCATCTACAATGAACTGATGAAGAACAATGAATGCAGTATCAAGAAAATGTGATCTATCAGTTTCAGGTGGAACAAGAACAAGAATGTCAAAATAAGGGAAGACATTATGACCCAAAATTTATTCAAGGGATGACTCTAAATGAAGTTATATGGCGATATAGTAATCAACTTAGTTGGGAGACAAGGTTTCCCTAAGCAGAGTGGATTTCTTAGCAGTATTATTGAGGGAATGCTATGACGGTAATTTTCATCATAACTGTCTTCTTGTCTATTATTTATCCTTTGATTTATTAAAAAAATCCACCGTTTACCATTCTATTTTTAGCAACTGAATCATGGTTTTAGAGAAGTCTGAGTCACGTCTTTTCAAATATTGGCATCATGAGTTCAAAACCAAGTGCAGCTACTGAGTTGTTGAAATGGACGAACAGCATTAAAAAAATGAAATAGAAACAAGTGCATTTGTGAGAAAGTTGAGGTGGCACTAGTTGAGGACAAGAGAGGGAAAATCATCCTGATGATTCAGCCATCTACAATGAACTGTGATGACGAACAAATGCAATAGCAAGAAAATGTGATCTATCAGTTTCAGGTGGAACAAGAACAAGAATGTCAAAAAAGGGCCCCAAGGGGTGCAAGATGGGATTAATGAGGCAGCTAAATGTGACATGATGGCCTCTTAAGGGCCCGTTTGGGAACAACTTTTCTGACTAAATAAGTTGCTTAAAAAAAGCATAAAGAATAAGCTAACTTAAAAAAAGCTTGGTTGGGGTGTTTGGAAACCTACTGAATTTTTTTTTTATGTTTGTCTTTAATTAAGTTATTTGGCAAATGTTTTTCTGGTTTTTTTTTACTTTTTTATGTAAAATAATAATATTGCCTTCAAGGCAGTGATGGTGCTGGTGGGGGTGGTGGGTGGCAATGCGCGGTGGTGGTTGTGGGGGTGGTGGCTACTGTGGTGGTGGTAGTGGCGGCGACAGTGAGGTGGCGGTTGGCGGCTATGTTGAGGTAGTGAGCATCAGATACGGATACGTGTTAGAGGCGGTACAGGACACGGGGCTCAGATAAAGGTGTTCGTTATTGGAAATGGGGTACAGGAGTTGCAGAAGTGTCCAAAAATTGGTTGGACGATAAATTGTCATAATAAATTTACTTTGACGTGAGTTAATTTTTCTTACAAGGTTTATATATGAATATTTTTGTTAATGTAATTTTACTTTTACTTGTTAAAGAGAATTATAATTTTAATATATTCCATTCTTATAGGAAATTATATTTTGCATAATTTTGTTACGTAAGGCACTGTCCACTTTTATGTATACTTTATATATATATATATATATATATATATCTGTGTGTGTGTGCGCGCATAGAAATAGTGCAGTGTCCGAGAGAAAAGAGCCACGTCTAACACAAATTTCACACCCACATAGATTTTTAATAAAGGTAAATAAAAAAATAAAAAAATAAAAAAACCACTTTATGCTTTTTAATCAAAAAGCCGAATAAGCTCCAAAAATAAGTTGTTCCCAAACAGGCCCTTAGCCCTAACTAGGTTATTAATCATAATTTTTTTTACTCTTGGGAATTTCTCATGGAGCGCAATCTCACTTCTTTGTAAAACTAGTTGCCATTTTTTCCTGGGGTAAAATAGTTGGATGTTTTGACCTGAGCTTCCCCATTTTCAGAGAAAAGGATGCTAAAGAGTAAAGATGGTTACTGTACTATCATACATAGTATTGACAATTAAACAATCAATGAAGTATCGAAAAGAACATGATTGTTATCTAATGCTTTCAACCAAACCTGAGGAGGGGTGTGCCCAAGAAGTTCACGTAGAGGTCTGCTCTCAGCCAGAGGATGTTCAGCAGGAAGTTGACAAACAATTTGATTCAAAACCTGTAGAATTCCACTTTGAATACATAAAATAAGTCAATTTAAATCTCCACAAGATGTCTAGCAGCTAAATACTGCTAAAAGTCCAGAACATGCATATGCATTGTCAACAGAACTTCTAAGACCTCAATGTCCATATGCATGTGTGCTTTTGTTGTGTGTGTGTGTGTGTGTGTGTGTGTGTGTGTGTGTGTGTGTTTTGGGTGGGTGTGGGTAAAAGCAGAGAAAAGGGGAGAGCAGTAAACCTCTGCTTGGCGTCCAGCATGTAATCTTACACCAAACGCGTCATACATAACCTGCCATAACATTATTTGCATATTAAAACTCTATTGTGGCTGTGGCACAAGGCATCTGGAAAATAATAGCCAAAACGAAGAATCTTCTTTTTTCTCAAAATTGTGCAAATAACATGCATAAAGATGAATATAAAGACAAAGTCAATGATAAACACATTAATAACAAGAAAACCTAATGACATTTTTTTGAAATACTAAACATTGGTAATGATTGTCATACGTATCAGTTGACTGTAAGGAAAGGAGCAACATGAGATCATAAGATGTTCAAAGATATATACTCAAGGAAAGTTAATCCACATGGTATTACACATTCAAGGTCTTGAGATGAATATAATACAAAGCTACTGGCACCTTTTATAGGCTAAGAAGCATGGACACGCGACACGGACACTCCGATATGGCGATTTTAGAATTTAAACTTAAAAATTTTACTGATAATGAATAAATCATATCACTTAAAAATTGTATTTCATAATTTTAAAAAGTTAGTATTCACTTTTATTTTACCATTAGATTCCAAGTTATTTTCTGCACACTTGTAACATGTTTCATATGTATAAGCTATGTAACCTAGACTGTACGGGTGTCAGGTGCGGGTAGGTACCTAAGCATCAAATTCATCTAATTCTAAAGTTTGTAGACATTTGGACACGGCTAAATTCCATATTGCTTAATTATTTATTTTACTTTTTTAAGGTAAAATGGTATTTACTAACTAAAATATAATCTTTCATGCATAAAATGAAAGTCTTATGTATAGTTCTATAGTACTCAACTACTTATATATATTGGTTGGATGCATATCCAACTAGCCATATCGGACACATATTCCCTACCCTTACCCGAGTATTGAGTGTCCGACATGAGTATTTCACAAATTTAGGGGAGTCCAGGTAACATAGTGCATACGTGATGGACACAGGTGTCTCAGTAACCCCAAGTGTTGGAAGCATGTCTGATTTTAAAAAAATAATAAAATAAGGGGACAGTTTGGACGCACATCCAATATGTGTGAGGGGAGTCGGACACGGCATTTTCTTAAAAGTATATGTGCTTCTTAGTTTACAGGTCACAAAAGCAACTCTAGATCAAAGATATGAAGATACAAGGTCTAGATCAAATTTAAATATGATATTGCTCATTGGATTGAGACCAATAAGAACTTATTCTGGTCAAGACCCATCAGTTTACCACCCTATATTATGTGTCACCAAAACTAGTTACCTCATGCTGTACATGAAAATACCATAAGATCTTCTAGAATATAAGGATAAAGCTAAATATAACTTCAGAGTGACCGGTATATAACTGTATACAGAACTGTACACAGCTTTGTAAAAGAATTTTAAGTTAAGAGAAGGATCATACAACACATGCTAAGGTTAATGCAGTTGCAAATAGTGATCCTCCAAAACCATCTTGGAAACCAACGGCTGCAGCAAGAGCAGTGACAGTTGCAGAATGAGAAGATGGCATCCCACCCGATCCAACAAATTGCTTGGGATCCCATTGTCTTTCCTTATACCTGCAGATCTATGCAAGCTTGAGACTCTTAGGATGAAACTAATTATAATGAAAAGCCAGGCCATTCCACATAAAAGTACAAGCATTAGAAGTAAAAATAGCTAAAATCTAAATCTACCAGCTAGAGAAGGTGTTGGACAAGCTTGCTGCTTGAATCTGCAAGTGAAACCAATAATAGCAGAAGTTTCCTTTTAAATTTGTTTTGTAAATATGTTCCTCATGGTCTCTTCTTATAAGAAACATGCAGATCATTGTCTTGGGAAAATTCAACAATAGTACTATCAACTAGTTGCAGTGAAAATCAGAATGTGCCAAATGTGAGAAGGGAAAAAATATTACAACCTAAAGAGTCTAAATAATGAAAACTTCCAATGACCAATGCAATGATCACATATTTAGGTCCCTATTTCATGTTCATTCACGATCCTGACAAAGAACCATGGAAAATGTGCTGACCTTCCAAGTTGATTTAACATAAGCTTGCTGAAACTATACAACTACTTCAATATGGTTATAGAATTGTGCCATTTTCAGAAATTTCGAAACTACTACAAACCAAATTTGACAACTAAACAACAAAATTCAAAGACAGATAAATGAAAACGGGTTTAGCATCCAATTAGAAATAAAGGGAAACAAATAACATGACAGAACCAACAGAATCAGGGAAGATCATCTTCAACGATTTCAATCATATCTACGTAGGAAACAAAATAGAACGCACAATGAATCAGAATCACGAGGTTTCTTCAAATCAAACAACTTTACATTCAAACATTTTAAAACGCCTCTGCGTATAGGTTTGTACATATATCACGGATCATGGAGAGTGTCGTGTACCAGGTTGTGAAAAACTTGGTGGATTGGGCAATAGCGAAGGCGACGAGAGCAGAAACGAGAGGGTAATTGATAAATATTGAGGACGATGAAGACAGAGCAGGTGTTGCTGTGGCTGAGTTTTGCATCAGCGATCTAGATGAAGGCCCCAAGTCATCCATCGTCCCCCTCTCTCCCCTTCTTTCTACAACCTCAATTCACCAAATATTATATATATGTATGTATGTAAGTAATATTTCTACAGCTTATCCCTAATAGATACCAGGACAAGATGTAGAGAGAGAGAGAGAAGAGAAGACTGATTCAGCAAAAGTAACGATCTTGAAAGCGTATTGAAGAGAAGAGAAGAGAAGAGAAGAGCGTTCTAGCCTTAGGGTAGAGAGAGAAAGAGACGCATTTTGGTTGTTCTCTCCCTCTATCAGTCTCTCTCTCTCTCTCTCTCTCTCTCTCTCTAACGGTCTTTGCCCCCTCTTCTCCCTCTCTGGCACTTTGGGGCCATTCAAGTGAAAATGCATCCCTTGTTCGAATACTATTTAGTCATGTATTGATTGGCCCAAAAATAAAACCATTTATTCTTGTTTTGGCTTCTTGCTTTGACGCCCGTTTGCTAGTCTTTGTTCTTTTCCATTTATTTCCAGCCTCATTTCTGTTGTTAGATAAATGATAAGAAGGGTTATTTTCTTGTATAGCTGTTTTTAATTTTTTCATTTTAAACTACAACACTCACTAATACTGAGGAAGGAGTACGACGAAAATAGAAACTAATTTAGATGTTTTAAGTTCAAAACTTGACAATCTTTTAGAGCGAGATTGCAATAGATTTATATCTCGTAAACCAAGTATTAGGAAAGAGATTAGTCGAGATGCATGTAAGTTATCTCAGACACTCTGAACCGCATAATAAATAAATAAATAAATAAATAAACTCATTATTTTGACTCATAATTTAAAAAATACCACTAACACATCATTTTTTGATGAAATTTTTTGTACAAATTTTATAAGAACATGATTTTTCTTGTACGAAAATATTATGGATTGCTACATCATTAGGTAAAATGAGGAATACATTTGTTAAAATTTTTGGTAACCATGGTAGGTGGTGAAGTCCATTGTCATATAAAAGGCAGCACAACTCCAGTTAACAAAACTCCTCATGGGTAACAATGTCCTTTTCTTTTTTGTCTGTTGAGGTTTTGGTGAATATTAATCAAATCACACCTGTATAAAGAATAGTCTCAGTGGATCTTTCTTCGCTACTTTCATTTTGTGATAATCTAATAAGGCTGATGAATAAAGAACTTCCAAAAGCAAACATAGCCCGGGTCCAACTCATTTTTGCGTGCAAAACACTGCAAATGGCTCCTTGACCTGGTGAATGAACCAATTATCTTGATTTTACACCTCTTTTGGAATTAGAGGTCATTACCTAGGCCATAAAATGACAAAAATCATTAAATCAAAGCTCAAATCCCATAAAAACTAACCATGGGTTCAACTTCTGACTACTGTTATGGAGGCCTGTCTCATATAAAAGGCCTGAACTCTTCATGCAACATGTTCGTTCTTGCAGTGTCAGAAATATCAGCCTTTAGATATGGGTATTCACTGAAGAGCTGAAAAGATGAACAAGTAGAGTGAATTGGAACTTATAGTTACAGCTTCAAAACCCCTTTGCCGCAACCAACAAGACTTGTCCTTTTTCCTCTGACACTCCTCTTCTCAAAAAAATGTATAGCAAAGATGGAATAGGGAAGAGAACCTCGACCTGTTATCTTTGCTCCACTAGCGTTGACACTCGATAAGCCTAGACACATTTCAAACTTAAGATGGCACAACTTCTAATCTCGGATGAAATAGATTTGTTAGTATGCAAATGGTGTTTGAGATTTTCAAATCAAATTTAAGCAACCTTAAGGTTCATAAGTGACAGTGTTTGATGATGGTTGAAACAATCCCAGCAGCTGCAGACTAAGAAAAATCAACCAGACATTCCAAAGTTGTGTACATTTCCTCTGTTCTGGGATGCATTTTGTCGACAGAATAAAACTGGTGAACTTGGTTATCAACCTCAATCCAACTGCAACCAGGTGTCTCACGAGCATTTTGCTCCTTCAGCATCTTCCTTACCTTCCAGACCTCATCCCACTTCCCTGACTCTACATAGATATCCGCTATCGTAGCACCATAGCCACCAACATTTGGATCAATCTCAATCAGTTTTTTGACAGCAAATTCTACCAAATCTACGCGGCAATGAATCTTGCATCCGTTAAGCAAAGAGCCCCAGATCACCTCATCTGGCGGAATCCTCATCCCCATTATGACTTCCATAGCTTCTTCAAATTGTCCTGCTCGAACAAGAAGGTCTACAAGGCACCCATAGTGCACAATCTGAGGCACAAACCCATAATCCCTAGTCATCATATGAAAATAAGAACAGCCTTTCTAAGCATTCAGCAAGCCAACAAAGGTAACTTCATCTGGTTTAACATCATCTCCATGCTGCATCATTTCCTCGAAGATACTGATTGCACTGCCACTCTGGCCATGGAGGGCAAAACTGTTGATCATGGAATTCCATAACGTCAAGCTTCTCTTTGAGGCCTTGTCAAAAACCCGTCTTGCATCTTTTAAGCTACCGCATTTACCATTCATATCCACCAGAGCATTTGACATAAATGGATCAGGACCAAGGCCGTTTCTGTAAATGGAACCATGGATGCATCGACCAAGCTGGAGCATGCCAGTGTGTCCACAAGCCGAGAGTGCACAAACAAGTGTAACCTGATTTGGCCTATTGTCTCGATGCTGTCCTTCCTCTACAAGGGTGACCATTCTCTTAAATAGAGCAATTGCCTCCGGGAACAGCCCATTTTGTGTGCAGCCAGCAATGACAGCGCTCCAAGACAGAACGTCTCTTTCGGGCATCTCTTCAAAGAGCAACAAAGCATTCCCCATCTCCCCAAGTCTAGGATAACCAGAAATCATAGCCGTCCAGGGCACAACAGTCCTCTCAGACATTTCATCAAACAACTGTCTTGCTGTCCTAAGATCAGAACAAATCCTCCAGTACGAACCCAAGAAAGCTGTTTGCACAACTGGGTATCGCTCAAAACCTGATTTCAAAATCTGGGTATGCACCAATTCAGTACCCCGAGACTCCAGAACTTCGGGGCAAGACTTGAGGACGTGAGGATAGATGAAATGGTTGGGCCGAGGTCGTCCCCGTCGAACCATGTTGCGGTACAGGACAAGGCAGGACCTGTGCGGTACAGGACAAGGCAGGACCTGTGATCGGAGTGGGACGCATAGGCAGTGACCATGGCGGTGTAGAGGTAGATATTGGGCGAGTTGAGACGATCGAAGATGAAACGAGCGTATTCGAGGTTGGCGAGAACGACAGCGCAGGACCGAACGAGCTTGAATGCAAAAAACTGTGTCAGGCCATGGCCGAGGGTTATGAGAAAAGCTTGGAGCTGCTTCAGATAATTTATGTATGCATTGGTCTAGTATTGCTAGTACATATTCATTCAGATTCAGTTCGTCACGTCCAAGGGCAGGCATGTTAATTTAGCCTCACAATGTTTGTTCCCTAAAGCTTTCACCAGGCCACAGCAGCGAACGATCAGCTCCAACGCAATCCGTTGCGGTATCCCACCGCCTTGCACAGCCATTGGCCACCGCAATACCACCTGTCTCTCACCCAAGCGGCCACCTAATACACAGTTTCTGGGCACCGTCAGATCGACCAGTAAAACTGTTTTGCAAACAAAATCGCTGTAAACTTCTTCACCGCCTGCAAGCGGCCACCGCACATCAACATTATGGCTACCGTCGTTCCATGGCATCCCTTTCGTTGTGTATATACATCTTAACGTCGAAGATTATGGCACAAGAAGAAGAATAAATAACAGAGGTGTGGCAACGAAACTATTAGATTATGAATGTGGTCCTCCATGCTATACAGCTGCTTATTTTGAGAACATTTACTTCAACGACATGGTTTCGATGCCTAAACTTTCCCACATTGTCATCAACGAAACGAAGTTACCGGCCGGAGTTTCGTTTGCAAAATCGATGGTTTCATGATGTCAAGCTTCAAGGTCCTAGTCTGCAGATTGACGTTCACAGGGAGCGAGCGAGCGAGCGAGAGAGAGAGAGAGAGAGAGGGCGGGGGAGACGGGATGAAAAGGCAAAGAGAACAGAGAGTGAAATTAGGTTGGCTGCAGTCTTTTTTAATTTATCTTTTTTTAGGGCCGAACAGAATCAACAAATTATTGGTCTTTGATCGAGAGTATCATATTTGGGATAATTATGGGTGCAAACTCATCTGAATAAAACTTGTTTCTTTTCCCTTTTGTTTTGTTTTTTTTTTTGGTGTACATTGGAGAGGGGCTAAAGCCTCATTTCTTTCTCTCTCTTTTTTTTTTTTATCCGGCTAAATGACCAAATACTCTTTTAAGTTTTAAATTCATGCAAAATCATCGTCTGCATCAATCAAATAAATTTTATACATTATTTAAATAATAATTAATCACAAAAAAGTTGAAGAAGAAATCGAATTTGAGACCTCGTACTTAGTGTAATGGTTAGCTGATCACTCATCCATCATTTCATATGATTAAAGAAGACTTTTGCATAATACAATTTACTTTGTTATATATAATTGTACCCATTATGGTGGAGAGGGATCATTAATACATGTAAGAGGTAGTGAGGTACCCCAATTGCTGGGGTGTAAGTAGGGGGCGGGCAATAAAGTGCAAGACTTGGAATTTTTTTTTTTAAGCCGGATTAATTTAATGGACAGACTTAAAAATTATCTTTAAAATTTGGCCCGACTCAAAATATATATAAAATAATATATTTTTATATTGTAATATTATATATGTGTACATGTAATTAAAATTTATATTATTTAATATTATTTGTAGAAAAGGAAATTATATATTAAATAACTTTTATGTTAAATGTACTGGCTTAGAAATGAATTTTTTTTAATTAAACTAGCTTGAAATTTACTTTTGAACTTGATGGAATGTCCCCACCCCTAGGTGCAAGTGGTTTTAGCTGATGAGAGCTACCACTGCTCAATATTTGTCTGATTAGCATCAGATTAAACGACTCATAATCAACCCCAATTTGAACTGGAACAGGTAACAATTGTTGATGCAAAGAGCCTGTCTCGAACTTAGGGGAGAGGAGTGAAGGAAAAGGAAAGAGAAAAAAAAGGAAAAATACTTTTCCTTTCCTGTTTGATTTTATAAGAAAATGAAGGAAAAAAAATGAAAGAAGAGGATGAAAGAGAGTAGGCTTTTTGGCCCCCCTTTTCCCTGCCTAGAACCAAATAAAAGTTTTGAGCTCAGTGCTAAGTTGCTATTGCTTTCTTATTCTGTCAGAGAAATGCAATGCATTTTTGTTTTGTTTTTTGAGAAATATGTATAGTATATCTCTACCTAGGGGAGGAGCCATGAACCGAAAAAAATAGAGGTATATATGCAACAATCATAATGAATATGAATTAATTGGGTTCCAATTCACACTTCTCTCTAAAGCACCATAAGAAAAAAGAATTCACACTTCTCTCTAATGGGAGGACTACAAACGAATACAATTGACTAACAAGAATAGGGCAATTGGAGAAGTCACAACAACTCACAAGCCTCCAACGCCTTTCGCTACTATTATCAGCCTAATAAATTTTCCTTTTTCTGATAAATATTATCAGCCTAATAAAAATTAGAACTTTACAATGATTTATGTCACCAACAGGACAACCGTGTGCTTCTTACAAAGAAATTCGAACCAATCAAAAACCAATTGGCAGCCATTGCCAAACAGCCCCCAAATATATTTTTGGAAAGAAAACACACTAACATTTTAGCATCCTCTCTCCTCCCTCCCAAGGGGCTTAGAGGGAGGAGCACCAAGAGATGGCAGAAATGGCAAGAGAGTTTGGATGAGGAGATTTTCACATTACCGTGCAATTGCACTTGGACTCTAGCTTTGGAGGCTTCATGCTATCACCCTTATTCGGAACCCCAACAATACGGGTAGTAGATACATCCACTTTCTCGTCAATGTCAGTATTGCCGGAAGGGGGTTTCGTGTCTTTTTCCACCCGCCTCTGCCTCGCTTTTTGGAACTTGGAAGTGTGTCTGCCAGCAGTTCTGCCACGTTGATGATCCTTTCTATCAGAGTTAGAATTTCCCAAAATGGTAACCATTGGCCGTGAGCCCTCCAATGGGACTGGGTCTTCCTTTTCCATTGCGATGGTTGCAGCTTCATAAGCCAGATTGTGAATGATAGAGCTGCAGAAGAGTACTGTATCTGTTGATTCTTCCAATGTCAGGTTGATTGCCTTAGTTCCACCATGGCCCTCAACTGTCACAGTTGATTCCTCTGTCATAGCGAAGAGAATTTGTCTGAGTACTTAGATGAAACATATTCACCAGTGTGTTTTCCCGAGCCAAATACAAATTCATACAATTTCAAACCAAATTTTGACAGAATAAAATGTTTAAGAGGCAAGAATGCTAGAAGTGGATCACAAAGTATACATGTGGTCAAGGAAATATAAAATGACAAGTACACTTTTTCACTACTACTTTTACCCCCTGCTCGAAGGGTGGGGGTGTTATTTGACAAACGAGTTTCATGTTATCAACTAAGATGAAGCATGTCTCGATTAGCAATTTAAGTTTAATGTCAAATGAATAAACATCAATTCAAGCTATGCGAACGTATAGACATGAGGCAGATCTCAGCAAGTGAAACCTGAGTTTCCTTGGGAAGCAGTAAAGCAGGAAAATAAACGAAGTACTAAGAATTCAGGAAAGAAAAAATAAATGAAAACTAACTCAGAATAACCACTTTTGACATATCACAGAAAATAAAGGCACTAGACTACATAATCCTCATCGTTTGTGTGAGAAATTAGAACAAGTTAAATAAGAAATGTCTCAGCTTGCTTTAGGAAAGGGTAAATTATCAATTTGTTGAACCCCAAAAGAATACTTGCTCAAAAGATGCATTTTAACATCCACAGTAAGGAAATAAAAAATTATTCCACGAACTCTTCGGACAATTTCGTGAGAATAATTTAAAAAATCTCACGGCCTGGGATGCAATGAAAACACTGTCCATGGTTTATTAACCAGCCCTACAAATTAGGACAAAAGCATGGTTGCCTTTGGTTTAAACTTAATAAATATTATTAATGATCTGTGCAACTTTCTTTTTGTGTATTACAGTAGCAGGAATTACAAAACTACAAATAAACATTAAATTAGGGAATTGACAAGAAAAGAGCTCACCAATATTTCTTAATACTTTTGATCAAACAGGCATTCTTTTCTATAATAATGGAACTGGAAACAAGATCCATACACCATATTGGTTGAAATACAACATAGGTATTATAACCATAAAAGATCTCTGATGAAACTAATAAATTAGATATGATTAGGAAAGAGGAGAATCAAAACAAAATAGGACAAATGATACAAAGATCAAAAATAATTATTGGGCACGATATACATACCAAGGATACCATGTGCATGATCTGAGGTGTCACGCTCTGCAACTGAAACGGTTATATCCTTATCATATGTGGTAGCAACAGAAGGCTCTGTTACCTCATCTGTGGTGCTCCTAGAATTTGGGGAACCAACATCAGACTGAGAACCAGGCGAACCCAGATGACCATTTTCAACTTCTATTTCTGATATTGTATCCAATGAGCTCTGAGTGGGAACCTCTGCAACATCTATCCTCTCAAGAATAAAATTCTGCAAGGTATCTTCCTCTACAGGAGAAGGCTCTGGGGTCATGGCTGACACTTCTCGATCCAAGATACTTCTCGCATCATTTTGGAAATCTTCACCATTCCCACACAAAGCAGAATCTTCAACATTTGAAAAAGAAGTAACTGAACTGTCTCCTGAATGGATGCTTAGGGTATTAGTTGACAATTCTGACATAGAAGCAACCATTGTACCATAGTGATTGTTGCATACAACTTCAGTGCATGTATCATCCAGTCCTGCACTTTCTGAAGCCAGCAATTGTTCTTGAGGAGCCACATTTGTTACACCTACAACCTCATTTTCAACATGGGCAACAGCAACCTCAAAATTTTCTTCATGAGCACTTGTTGCAATGCCCAAACCATGGAAAGCATGACTCGAAGTTCCAGACAAAGACGACCCTGTGCGCTGGTGCTTTGTGCTTAAGTCATACCTGTAAGTTTCAATGTCAGATTTTGTGCCACTTATCTTCCGCTGCACACGAGTCTCTGTTTGCCTAGCTGAGCCTAAGTCCACCGAGGATGATGCAGAGGCACTGCCGTATCCAAGGGAGCTCCTCATGCTTGGTGCACTATCTCTCACATAGGACGGATCATCATAAGCAAAACTGGTGGCAGTAAAAGTCCTGCCTTGGACAACAGGCCCCTTGCCGCTGCTTGACCTCTTCAGCAGTATGGAAATGCCTGCACCTTCTGAAACATCTAGCTTTAAATTTGGATAGTCACTTAGATGCTGCATTTGCTGAGTCCCAGTGTCACCATCAGTTGGGCTATAGCCTACAGTCGGTTGGCTTATAACTTGCTGGTCTGTTAACCTCCACACATCTTCCACTGCCAGTTTCTGTTCAAGAGAATTTTGCGAAGATAAATTCAGGCTTGCTGCAGCATAGGAAGTCTGGCCATGAATGTTCTCCTCGTGTTGAGCAGCCCTTGCTTCCACCATATTAGCCACTGTAGAAGATTCTACAGTTATTGGGGACTCCATTGCATTACATGACATATGTTCATCTGAAATCTTCATAGACAGACTTGGGGAGTTCTTGGAAACTATTTTGGTGGGCACTGGACTAGTGGCAGTCAAAGGTTCATCTGACCTCCTGCAGTCTGGACAAAGTTTCAAATCTCCCTCTGTTAATTCTATGGCATGATATCTATCGCCACATTTAGAACAGAGTGCCTTAACTTCTATACCATCAACTTCTGGAAAATTACCCTTGACCTCCAAAACTTGAGAAGTTGCAGTGATTGATATAGGAGAGCTATGGTAATCAAAATTCTCCGAGCCACCAAGTTGAGAATCAACTGTAGCACCCCCACTAAAATCACCATGTTGAACATCTGGTGAGCCGTGATGGACTCCAGGACTGATATCTTTATTAATAGCTTCTGCTTTCTCAAAGGCAAATATGTCATCCTGAACATCAGGATATGGTGCCTTTCCACATTCATTAGCCCTATCATCCTGGTTCTGGTCACTCCCTTCAGTATCATGTGTACCGCTTGTACCCTGATCAGAACTCACATTACTGCCAGTTGTGACGGGGGAGTTTCTAGATATCAAAGCACGATGTGCAGCACTTGCTTTTCCAACATAAAAGGTGGAACTGGGCACACTAGATAAGAGTGGCCTGAACATATTTTGAGGACCTTTTCGATGATCCTACATAACGATTTAACAGCAATTTCCCCTTTAGATGTGGCTCAATAAGAATTATGAATGAACAATTCTAAACGGCCAGGTATATATTGACAAATATATAATATCAACACTACACTGATTAGCCATCATAACAAACATCTAAGACCAACCACAAAGGAAACAGAAAATCTCATTAACACGGTTGGTGGAGATTGCTATGAATTTTTGCCTTTAGTATCAATTGTTGGCATCATTGAAGCATGTATGTAGCTCTGAATTTAATTTGACAGGTTAAGATAATTTAAAAGATACACTCAAAAGATAAATAAAAAACCACAAGGTTTTTATGTGCTTCATCCCATTAGGGTTACGTTCATGGACAAAGATGATTAACAAAATTCACTATAAAGCAAGATTACAGGTCGATGAAGTTCTCCTAGAAACCAACCAAAAAGGCATACAGTTCTCAATTGTTGGCATGAATTTTTGCCTTTAGTATCAATTGTTGGCATCATTGAAGCATGTATATAGCTCTGGATTTAATGTGACGGGTTAAGATAATTTAAAAGATACATTCAAAAGACAAATAAAAAACCACAAGGTTTTTATGTGCTTCATCCAATTAGGGTTACGTTCATGGGCGAAGATGATTAACCAAATTCACTAGAAAACGAGATTACAGGTCAATGAAGTTCTCCTAGAAAACAACCAAAAAGGCATACAGTTCTCAGCCATATCTTCGCTGTCCAAGGTAAGAAACTAATCATTAATTTCTCAAAAAGAAGATTCAGAAAAAGAACCTAGTCAAAATTGGGAATTTTTACAAAATGAAAATAGATATGATACCAATAATTGGGTAGCACCAGGATGTGGACTCCTCTTTAACAATTACGTAGCGATTAAAGATTTCAAGTTAGGCTGAACATGTGGGATTTGATTGCCATTTTCGTCTTTGCTTTTTTCTTGGGTAAAGGTATTTGATAGTCATAATTCAATGAATCAGCCAACACCCTCATATGATAATGGTATACATAAACAAGGGGGAACATTCTATTGTCATCATTTTATGTACATATTCTACGCTAAAGAACATTATAAGAAGCTTAAAGCACTACTTGGAAGCTTTGCTGGTCTGTAAAGCAGTACCAATCCCTCAGTTCAAAGTTATGTTATATGGACTCTTATAAATTTGAAAAGTATGAAGTACCTGTGTTTCACACTCGACACCTAGGTAAGGATATGAAAAATGTGTTCCACGTATCTAGTTGAACATGCACCAACAAGTATTCTAATTCTCTAATTTGTTATATAACAATGCATCAAACTCCTATTTTATGTATAAAATGATCTAAGTTAGTTTGTAAACACTCTTTTATCCTACAAAAAAAAAGTATTTAAGAAATATGAAATTTAGCTATGTTTTGGTGTCCTTGAATATGAGAATTAGATGAATCAGATACTTGGACACATAGTCTACGTAACATATATAGGTTCAAAGAAAGAACGGGAGTTGGTGGCACTGACATGCCATGTAGTTCCAAGATGATATATTGTTATTTCCGCATCAGTTTATAGAGTCACATTTGAAATTGTTGGAAGTTCTGATCAAATCTATAATTTGACCTGACATAATTAGAAATAAAAACTGCTAAAAAAGTATAAATTGCTAAAGATTGATTATAACTCTTGAGGTGTTTTTGGATGTGCCTTGAATCTGAAGTTCAACATTGTAATTTCTATGGCATTTTTAAGTAAAAATTCATTAACTAAATGGGAAATCAGGGAAAATGGATACTTCACCTTATCACTTGATATGCAACCACTTTTAGGTTACCTTAAAACTACAAAAATTCAATATTGTTTAAACTTGTCTATGAGAAGGCTCCCCTTTACCCGACAATCCATTCTACCTCAGAATGCCATGTAAAATGCTAATGGAGCCATTAAATTTCTATTCGACATACAACGCCTCCTAAATTCCCTCTAACTGTCATATTACCATGAAAATCTGTTGGTGCTCACATGGATTGACCTAATCATGACAAAAAGATCATCACAGTCCAAAAGAAACAAATAGTAAGTACCATTTGTCGAAGTGCTGAGTCGAAAGTTCTTTTTGGAGCAGAACTTGAGAGCCCTGTTCGAGTGGGTTTTTTGGAAGAGGTAGTAGCTGTATTACTCGGAAATGCACCAACTCTCCTTGAAGCTGAGCGGTTTGAGCTACTTGTAGGAACTGATTGTAGAGAGTCTACATCCTCATCACCAGATGATGCAACAGAACCTTTACTGTGGGAGCTAAATCGATCCCGATCATGACTTTGTGATGAACTGACGCTTCTAGAAGCAGTTGGAGACATTGACTGTCTGGCAGATCTAGAGGATGAATCCCTACCATTTCTAGATGCTGGTGACGAACCCCTCACATACGATGCCGGTCGATCAGCCAACGATGTACGTAGATTAGGAGGTGCATCCAAGGAAAAACCTGGAATATTTGTTTGCCATGCCCTTATTTTTGGTGATGCTGAGTTTCCTCGATTTGTATTTACAGGAGAGGTACCTCTGACCCCAGATGAGGACACAGTACCACCCGACCCTGTACTCATCCTCCGAGGAGTCGCTGTTGAAGACTTTGGAACAGGTGTTGATGGTTTACTTGGTGGGGGAGATGGTCTCTGTGTTGCGGTAGCATGGCATAAACTAGGAGTTGGACTAGAATGAGGTGCTGAAGATGGCCTTCCCCTTGTCTGGAAAGTACTATTTCCAGATCGAGGAGATGGGCTTAAACGATTTGGACTTGCACTACCTCTACTACTTCTGTGACTCTTCTCCATCTACAATAAGATACACATTAGATGCCTTATTGGATTAAAAATGGTAAATTAAAACATGACTGTGTTTAAAAGACACCATTGGCAGATACCAGTATATGAACAAGAAATATTCATCTCATTGACTTGAATAGATGGCCTACCGTGGATGATCTTGAGATTGTGATGGGTTGACTACGAGGTCTTCCCCTCCGTGCAAGAGTAACCGGAGGCATCTCATCATCCAAAGAATGGAAGAGAGGGGTGTCAGGAGGAGTTAATAACCTTTAATTTAACAATACGCAATATTAGATAAAACCCACAAACAGCGAAGTAGCGAGATCGGCTAGAAAGCATTGAAAAAATAGTGAAAGAAATTTATATTTATCCAAAAAATAATAAGCATTCATTTCATATCTGTAAATTTAGTATCTAAAATGGCTAGTTTCTGACACCATGATTGCCAGTTTTGTGGTGAGAAACTTGAATTTTCAGCTGCATTCCTCCTGATGGAAAATTATTTATTTTTTATTGACTTATTTCGCTGGTTAATAAAGAAATTTATTGAGCACATAAACTATACAATTAGGGCCCAACTACATAAATGGAAAGGCCTGATGTGTCATAATAAGGAACCTGCTCGAAGTTTAATTTTTGTTTCATATTTTATTTCCATCTCTATAGTTCTTTTGAGAACAAGTTCAGTTCAGAAATTACCAAAAATGAGCAATTAAATGGTGTATAGTTTACAGGATCAAAAGAAGAAGAAAAATCACCCACCAATCATAGTCATTCTTCTCCCCATCCGTATTAAGCAGGTCACTACTCTCACCTCGTGCGGGGATGGAGATCCCAAGCTTATAATCTGAGAAGTATCTCAACTTTGTAGCTACAAAAAGCAAATCAAAGTCAATTATAATAACAAACAATTGTTAGCCACAGCAAACAAGCAAAAATCTAAATTCCATACTTCTCAAAAGAAGGAAGCCAAAAACCGAACTTCAACAGTCATCAGTAATGAAAACTTACAGAATGTATCTTCAAAATCATCATTTGACTGAAGTAAAAAATTGTCTCTTTCTCTGGTCTGCATCTCATTGAACAGAGCAAGATCATCATCTTTCTCTCTGAAAAGTATTCCACCCTCAAGACTGCGCCCTCTTTTGTGATTGTCCCCTCTGAGCTCCCTACGAGGGGAGCATCTCATTGCCGGAGAAGGAGGCATGTCCACCACCCTATTTCACTGTGCACTAATTATCACTCCAAATTCCAACTCTTCCATACAACCCAAATGGAGACAGCAACTCATGAAAACCAGGAAACATAATCAATCCATAGCTTGCAGCGTAAATAACTTTACTTCTTTGATCCGTCCTAAAATTAACACCGAAAGAAGCCGAACCAAAACCGAACTCAATTCCCAAATGTTGTCAAAATGTCATCATAATTATTGAAATTCCAGTGCCGCTTCAAATGTGAAGCCGTAACAACCAAATCTACATATGAATCAGACAACTTTCCACAAAAACGAAATTTTCAATAACCAAATCTACACCCTCAAGAACCCTAGATTTGTCAGATTGTGATCCCAACCGTGACAGTTACACCAAGCCAAACCTTAATTCACCCCAAATTCAACTTCTTTCAAGTGTAAAGCTCTCTCCGGAGGTCAAATTACAAGTACAGAATAGTCATTTTGACGGAGTCAAAGTACTTGACTTACCGTCACCGAAGTCAAACCGCCTTCAACAGTTCAACCACGTATTCAACGGCTCCTTAACCACGATGAAGATCTCAAATTACGATGAGACTGAAGAGTGAACGAGTATGGAAGTGAATTAATGCGACGAGAGCTGAATCAGACACTCGGATCTGCCCGCATTCAATTGTCCGTTGCGTAGATCGGAAATGCAGAGACTAGTGGATCGATTTGCAGAACCCCTAGAAAAGCATATTCTCTCTCACCAGATGGATTGTAGATAGAGAAAATGAATGTCGAGCACGAGCAGCAGCGGCAACTAACCTTTTTGTTGTTTCAGATTTTGCTTCTCTCCTCCTCAGCAAGCTTTCATTCCCTTCTCAGTTCTCTCTCTCCTCTGCGATATTTCCTTCTCTCTCTCTTTCTTTTTCCTCATTGGCTATTTTTTTCCAATTTGTGTCTTGGATTTCATGTGGATTTAAATTTATTTTTCATATAACCTGAATAATGATTGGGTATTGTATATTTTCCTAAATCTAATTAAATTAAAACCCTCTAATCTAAATTCCATTGAATAAGGGTAATTTATTTCCCTTTTATGATCCAAACAATAAAAAGGTAGCTAAGCTCATAGATTCCATTTCCATGTTTCCAACCACCATACCTTTGCATCAATTAAGAAGGTTCATGACTATTCTCATAAGAGTCATAATTTCTTACCACACTGACACTACCAATAGATATTTCCTTTTTGTGAAAAAAGAAAATAAGAGAGATAAATTATACTTTGAGTGTTTTAAGTGGGTGATTGCATGTAACTATTGACAAAAAATAAATGTATAAAACCATAAGAAACAAAATGTTAGATTTCTTTTCAACATTTATTGTACCATTATCGTTACTAGGGTTGTCGATGAACTGAGTCCAGCCATAATAATAGATTGCTTAAGTTTAAATTGAAAACTTAATGAACTTAAAAACGTATTTTAATTTGACTATATTATTGTTCAAACTACTTTTAAATGAGTTTCAATCAAATTGATCACATGTCAAACTCAAATAACTTAATTTTTTTATATATCAGATAGTGCATACGAGCTTATTAAGTCCCAATGTGACCATTAGTTGATCAACCTTGTGGCACGTATCATGCATGCAAATATATAAAATTATGTTCTCGTTATTCATTAGATTACATTCTCTGAAATGATATTAAATTTTATTGGTAGGCGATTGGGAAAACAAGGCTGTCACATACACACACACACACACACATATATATATATATATATATGTATATCACAATGGATTAGTTTAGCAATCCATCTGCATCCATGGTCTTGCGGTCAACTGGTTTAGCACCAAAACAATCATTGCATGATTAAAAATTTGTGCTTGTGGCATAAATATATTGAATTTTTTTTTTTTTTTGTTTCAATGGTCAAAGGACATGAATCAATTTGCATACATCTTGACTAATTTAATCTCCAATTCAATTAAAAACAGACCATTCATGTCAAAATTAACCTATTCATAAAAGATAAATTTACAATCAACTCTTATACTTTGTAATAATCAAACTCTTAATATCTTAAAAAGAGACCAAGAGCCCTAGTCAATTAAACTAACTCAATTCATTACATTGAAAGAATATAACAAAATAAAGATTCTCACCCTCAGGGCGAAGGCGCATGGTGCCCAGAAGGGGCACGTGTCGTCTCAAATTTTTAAGTATTTCATTTTTGTCTATAAATGTTTTCAAATATTTTCTTTTAAAATTTTATAAATGTACCCTTAAATTCTTAAATATTTTATTTTTACCTACAATTTTAAAGATCTTTTTTTAATTTTGAACCACTAAAATTTTATAAATGCTCTTTTAAATATTTATATTATTTTAAAGACTATTCATATGTAAATTTGTATACATTATAACCACGTACAGATGCTAAGTATCTAATTATTGATTATACCAAAAAAGAAATTTATTATGATCAATGAATACCCCTAAAGAGATTTTCTAGCTTCGCCACTGAGCACCCTCAACATCAAATTACATGGACATGCAGGCAAGAGTTTGATTTGGCCCCTTTACAATTTTAGTGAGAACGGGATATTTTCTGAAAATGGGTAATCCATAATTACGAAAGAGTCATGTTATCAAATATTTAGATTGAACTCAAAACAAATTAAGAAATATATATACATATATATTTTAATGCAATGTACTAAGGTTTTTAATTTCATAATGACGTTGCAATTTGTTGATCATTAGTTTTAAGTTTTGATGATGTGTTTTATTCATAGATATTGAATTGGGGAAGAAGCGTTGAATCCAATAATCTTTGCTTTGACAGTAATTGCTTTGTAAAACTATTATTATAAATTTAATTTTTTTTTTGCTATAAGTTATTTTGTTACTTGACCGGTTACTTTTTTTAAGTTTGTAAGACAATCGTTCTCAAAATTAAATAATTTCATGCATTATATGAATGTTGGGGAGTAATGGACTGAATTATTTGTGATTATAATTGAAGTTTTTGAATAATTAAACTTATAAGCTATAAGTTAATCTTAAAAATTTATTTTTGCAAATAATTTTTTAAAATAATTATATTAAATATAAGTAACTTTTTAAAGTCATTTTTTATCATTATTTAAATAGAATTCAAAAAAATTGTAAACATAAGGGTTAATTACATTAGAACCCCTCAACTATTGCTCTTTTTCACTTTACCCCCTTTATCTATAAAATATTATAATTACCCTCTTTACTATTGCAATTAATTCTCATCTTATATTTTATCATGTGATTTGCACATGAGTACCATGACTTAATTTATATCTAAAATACCATTCAAAAAAAATAAAGCACTAACTACTCCCATATTACAAGAAAAACCAATATAATGACCAAAATTTATAATTTTGAAAAGTTAATTTGTGATTTTAGTGAATTCAAATTTTGCTATTTAGATTCCTCCCTCTGTATAACATTTATCAATTTGGTCATTAAATTAGTTTTTTTTTGTAACAGAAGAGTATTTTAAATATAAATAAAATTATGATACTCATTTGTACAAATTACATAATAAAATTCTATTTATTTTTTTTCTAATAAAATAATAAAATAAAATTAATTGCAATAATAAAAAATATAATTATAAAATTTTATATAAAAAAATTAAAATAAAAATAAATAATTAAAAAAATTTTAATATAATTAATTTTAAATATAAATTATAAACTACTAAATAAATTAAATTCTAACATCACCTTGTAAAGTTCGCTGTCCAGTTAGGTCTCCAATGCAGCTTTAGCTTTCAATTACCTTCTTTTTCCTTTATACTATATATACTCGGGGCCTATAATTCCTAGACCAGCTACCGTACAAACACAGCTATTTGATGTTAATGATTGATGATGTAACTTAAAGATAGTACAGATATAGATATATGGATTACTGTGTTTATGGGTCCATATTAAGACACGTGGAGCCCATGCAAACGTTCGCTCCCACTCATATCCAAAACTTCACAATAAGCTTGCTGATTAAAGATATAACTACAGTAGTCAAAGGTATTTAGAAGTTGCAATCAAGATACGATCTTAGAACAAGTTATTCACACACAAGGGCAAATCCTACACACATGCCGCAGTGAAATCCAACCCAAATAGGCAAATACTCGCGTGTATAAAAAAGGTTATTTGAGCTTGGTGTTCAATTCATTATAAATTTGTTTACGTAAATAATTTAAGTTAAAATATTTTATTTTTATTTTTTAAATTCAATTCAAACTCGGCTCGATAAATTAATGAGTACTAAAAATAATTAAATCACTTAAGTTAAACTTGTGATCGACTCAATAGAAATTCATTTAAGTACAATTCAAAGATAAATAAGTCAACTTAAACATATTTTGAAGCTCGATACGGTTTTTATATTATATTTAAACAATTCATTACTCAACTCGACTTAATCCGTTAAGGTATTTTGAGATAAGGAAAGAAATTGAAATCTCCGCGGTGACTTCTAAGCTGCAATTTGTAGCTAAAAGTTATTACATATTGTCGTTACAGACACAGACCTCCCTTTCTGTGAGGTGGTCACCTTATAAGAGAGAGGGCACACCTTGCAAGAAGAGGACTGTCAATAAATTAGTTTAAGTTGTAAACTCAGTAATTGTCTTTCATTGTATCATGGATAAACTGGAATAATTTACTCATTGTCAAGAGTTTTAATTAGATTTTCATAAAATTAAGGACCCATATTGATATAGTTGGTGTTTTGTGCTTTTGTTCCCAAAATTTAAATAAAAATAAAAATATTTGGCAACTAATTTTTTTTTTTTTTGGGGTTTAACTTGTTAAAAATTATTTTCAAAACAAGGCTACAACAAATGTGATTTCACGTGTTAGCAAAATAAGACAAAACATAAGGGGATCGGCTCACCTCCAAACCTTAAAGCCTCATTTGATAATGTTTATTGTTTTTATTTTTTATTTTCAAAAAAAAAATAAAAAACGGCATTTGTTTAAAAAAATGAAAGGAAACTATTTTTTTTAGTTTTTTACAAAATTCAAAAAAAAGAAACTAAAAACACTAAAATTGGTGTATTTTCTCTTACCAAAATATTAGTATAGTATTATTGGCACAACGATAATTTATAAACGCCTATCACCAAATTATAAAAAATACACAGTAAAAACACACAACAAAAATACCAACCCTAATATTCACAATTCTCTAAATTTCTTATCTCACTATACTACATGTTAATTACTCAGATCCAACGGAAATATTATTTTATTTAAATTCATGATTTTACTTAATGTTAAAAAAACTAACAAAATAAAAACGTGGGTTTGATTCAAATAACAACACTAGCTGTTAAATTTGGGTGACTAATGCGTGGCGTAATGAGATAAGAAGTTTGAAAAATTTTAAATATTAAGGTTAGAAAGGGAGCCGAACCTAAACACGAGTACCAACATCAAATAAAAGTATATTCTACAATTTCTACTTCAGGTTATTTTGAAAGAAAAAAAAAAAGACCCGAGAATATGTTTCTCATTTTCTAAAAATAAAAACCACAAAATGTAATGCAACCAAATTGACCTCTAAAGAACTTGCACTGATCAAAGGTCCAAGAACGGTCATAAAGTAGCCAGAGGAGGATGGTTCGGTTTGTGAAGCTTATAATGGGATGGAGAAGATAAATTATTTTGTGATATGTTACCTCATAGAAGTGTTTAGATCTTTTTATTAGATTATTCTTTTCATTGTGTTATTTTAAGCTCTATGACTTTAATGAGATGCCAATTTAGTGCTTACGATTAGATTGGCTGTGGAAAATTGTTTGTTTTGTACTCTTCCATTTTCACACGACTGTTGGCCTTAAAACACTTAAAACACTAAAATTTTTTGAGAATGATATCTTAAAAATTTCCTTAAAGCTTCGTAGAAATGTAGGAGTTTTTTTTTTTTTTTTGGGCCAACAGAATTTAGGAACTTGTTAAAGTCTACTTCTAAAAAAGACCCGATTTAGTCAATTGATATGAAAAGTGGGTCGGGTTTAGCTGGACCAACCTACTTCCTTCCCATTTATTTCAACAAAGTCCCAGAAATGTGCCCAATAACCTCCTCAGTATTACGGTTGTGCCATTCACTCGAGACAACCGAGCTATCAACAGTGCTTCAAACTAAGAACCTGTTCGGAACTTACGGAACGAAAGGAAATGAAAGTGAAAGGGCAGGAAAAAGAAAGAAAAATAAAAGAAAATAAAATAAATTTTTTTAATTATTATTATTATTATTATTTTGTTTTTTTAAAATAAATAAAATATACTTTTTATTTATTTTTTCTTTCTTTCCTTTTTTTTTTTTTTTTTTTTTCCATTTCTCAAGTTCCAAATCGTAAATAGCTGCATGGTAAATAAACCAAAAACCAGCTCCATTCAGTTACTTATTTACAGATCGATATACACATGTCATATATAAAAGAACTGTAGCAATGCTAACAACGGAAACACGTAACATAAAGGTCTCAACTAAAACCCATCAGACTTTGTTTGTAGTCGTCGCCACTCTCAAGGGTCTTCCGGAGCTTCCAAAGCTTCCTCTGCTTCTCTTCTCTATAAAGAAGAGTATTCTCTGTGGCGGGCCTTCGTCATTTCTCTTTCATCTCTCTCTCTTCAATCGTCGCCATTCAGAGACTCGCCGGAGCTTCCATGGCTTCTTCTTCTTTCGCCGGATCGGCCGCCGTAGCCTTCAAATCCGCCGGAATTTGCCCGCATTCCGGAGACCTGAGAGCCGCTCATTTCCGGAATTGCTCTCCGATTTCCAGCCGAGTTCGTCCCGTTCAGCTCCGCCATAGCCTTAACTCGCATTGCGGATCGAGGACCTCCTTTGCTTCGTCTGGTATCGATTTCATTCCGTCTTTGGAGTTTTTGGTGCTTAAGCATACACATATATACTGATATACATATCACTATATGCATACATACGCATGTATATCCATGCGCAAGCATGCACGAAACATCACCACTCATGATGTGTATGATCTGTCGTCGTTCTTTTACCCGTATATAAATCGAATCAGTTCATTCCGTCAGAACTCGTAATTTCTGAGGCACATTTGGTGGTTTTAATTCTATGGCCTATTTTGAGTTGGAATTACCTCGATTCGGATAAATTGGGCTTTTCAAGAGTCAGCTAGCAAACCTCAGGGAATAGCTCGAGAAAATTGAAGAATAAATTTTGAGTGGACGACATCTAGCAATTGTTCACCTGTGAATGTCGGTTTTCTAGTTGAGAATTTTGTCCATCAAATTTGAAAATTTGCATTTCTGTTCCCTTGCCTCAAAAGGATTTGAGAATTAATTGGGAAATAGTCAAGAGAAATCATTTGAATTTTTTGGAGACAATGAAGATTGAGTTATACGAAAGGGGATGCACGGATGCACACTTCAGAAACACACAGACAAAACTGATTCCTTCTAATTCCATCAAAATTCGAGATAGTTTACATAATTCAGAAACAAATTTGGAAAGAATTTGGCAATGATTACAAATAGGGATAAATTTGAGTTTCATTCATGTCCTACATACACAGAATACCAAGCTCACCAGAGCAAAGTTGCGAGGAATTTGGAATTAAACAAATATATTGTAAAACTGATATTTATTTCTGTTTTGTAAGAAGACAATGTACTTAGTTTAAATGCCATGTAAGAACAGCTGTACCAGGTAATCTCGATCCAGTCGAGAAATTGTTGTTCTATGCCATCATTCCATTGACTTGGGGCAAAATGTAGACAGAGAAATTTTTCTTAAATGGTTTTGTAACTCATTCAACAATTCTTTTGCTAAAATAAGGGACTTTACTTACCTTTCATTTTGTGGTGACACCTATAAATTGTCTCTGTTAGCCACCCACCATCTTATATTCTACAATGCAGATCTCATTCATTGTAAGCGCCTGTTGTTGTGACTCAAAATGTAGGTGTAAAAGCACTGGTTGCTACTGCTGAACAAGCAAGTACTGAAGTTACTCAAAATGTGGAAGCGCCAGTTGTTGTGATTACTGGAGCCTCTAGAGGCATTGGCAAGGCAATAGCGTTGGCTTTGGGAAAAGCAGGTTGTAAGGTCAGATGGTTCCTCACTGCTCATGGTATTAAGCATTTAAGGTGGTCACCTACTAACTTATCAGAAAAAGAAAAGGTGGTCACCTACTAAGATATACCTATGCATCTAATATGCTCTGCAGTTGTGAGTATATTACATTAAATAAACATTTCTGTGCATTGAGTAGTATCAACTGACACCTACCACCAATATATTCTTGGAATTAGCAAAAGATAAGTTGGTGGCGGTTTTGCTTTTATGTGAAACCAGCAGAACCTTGCATCTTTTGGGGTATTGTCTTGGATCACTCTTCAAACTGATTTCCAAAGAGGTTAATCTCTAAAAGGCTAAAATAATAGTTGGATGTTTTAGGTTTTTTTATTTTTTATTTTTTATTCATTCTTCAAGTATTTAGTCAACATAGAGAAGAAAAAAGTATATCAAGGTTAACATGGACAATGCAATTCTTAAAAGAAGAGTGGTTAATGAGGCAGTGGTTCTTGGGAAATTCAGCTAACGAACAAGTTGTGGTGATTTTTATATATTGTCATACACTGTCATTCACAATCAGGAAGGCTTTCATGGCAACACAGGAGGAGAATCCATCCACTGCCTTCATGTGCATGTATATACATTTTGTTCAAATGTTGATTATTGACTTTCTTTGACAGGTTCTGGTTAATTATGCTAGGTCATCAAAGGAGGCGAAGAAGTTTTTGTAAAGAGGTTAGTGAGTCATCTGTATAAAATTTATGAAAATACTCTGTAGAAAATTTTGATTGATTTATTTATATATATATATATTTTTTTGGGGGGGGGGGGGGGGGGGGGGGGGGGGGGGGGTAGGAGCAATCATTATTATTTTTTTTTTTAAATTTTACAATATTTTCATATCAAAATGTGGGTACTACTGCAATTTCTTATCTCTTGGTGATGGTTATCATTTGTGTTCTCTCCTAGAAGAATTTCTGAGAATTTCCCTAAATCATCTCTGCTATAAATTCTGCTAGATTAATGGTAAAACTGTTATAAGCCTGATGCATTTGCAATTTTTTTTGTGTGATATATATCTTTTTTCATTTAACAACTCAGAATTTGGAGGTTCTTAGTATAAATTAGCGGTGAATGGTTGCTATTCTGCAAAGGTGTTAACTTAAAATGAGTTTTCCTGCCTCTAACTCTAAAAAACCTGCACCCATTTGCCTTATCAAGCATCCTCTTTACAAGTTGGGACGTAGAAAAGCTTCAAGCTACTTTATGCAACTACTGGACCGATTACTGTTACTGGTGGTTGTTCGTGTATGATTTTGACATTTCTTTACCTTTCTCTTATTCTTCCAATCATGATTGTCGATTGCTAAAGGAAACATTGATGAAGAGATTATTTTATCAAACCATTTCCTTGGATCATGTTCTTAGGCTGTCCTACTCACTTTTGTGTCTGTCATCATCATCTCTCAAATTCTTTAGACAATGAAGGTGTTGCTTGGGTATACTGTTGATTGGAAAATTCATACTGTTGATGATAGTATGTACTGCCATCTATTGCAGATTGAGGCATCTGGTGGTCAGGCTCTAACATTTGGGGGAGATGTTTCAAAAGAAGCAGATGTGGAATCATTGATCAAAACTGTGAGCAAATGTTGCTAATTCTTGGTAATTGCTTTAGCTTCAAATATGTTGCTAGTTTTTTATATGCTTCATAATTGTCACATCTACAGGCAGTTGATGCATGGGGAACTGTTGATATATTGATAAACAATGCAGGTTCTTGAAAATTAATTTCCTCTTCCATCCTTAACAGTTTAAGATTTAGTCCACCAACTGATCCACAATGGTTTCAGGTATCACTAGAGATGGTTTATTGATGAGAATGAAGACACCTCAGTGGCAGGAGGTTATTGATCTGAATCTCACTGGAGTGTACCTATGCATACAGGTGTGTAGGTCTTAAGCTCTGGGTGTTGACAGACTTGTAGCTTTCCTCTTAGTTGGCTCTAAGGTTTTGTAATCTTTGCAGGCTGCAGCTAAAATTATGATGAAAAAGAAAAAGGTATTCCTTTCTCACAGGCTCAATTTTATATGTATGTTAAATGTATTTGTCAGACAATTATGCTGGTCACTGGGGCACTATGCAGAGACCTGATTTTACTTTCTTTCAAGTCACCGAAAAATTATGCTGGTTGCGGGGGCAGGGAGTAGGCTTTAGTTTCACCTAAGTTTTGATGCTTTTCCACTTGAAAGTCCATTATCAAATTGGCTTGAGAAATATTCTTTAGAAAAAGTTCGTTCAATTTACTCCTCATTCATAAGGATCTCTATCACAAGCTCAGTTAATTAAAGGAGACTGAAGCGTGACAAACTTTGATGCGTATGTCTAAATAACTACGTCAGTTGGGAGCTTTAAGAAATTACTGTTGACTTCATTCATAAACACAGCAAATATCCTGCTCTTTCATGATGCTTTACAAGTTGCTAACTTTGCCAGGACTGGATTAGCATCTATTGGTTGCTAAGCTCAGTGTATTATCAAGCTCTGCCAACTTATTTATTGAAGTACAATTGAGAAAGGAATTTAGAATTTCAGCAGAATTAAGAAAAAAAACATTGCAATTCTGGTACTGTATGATGTCTTTCTGCTTTTGAATCTCCCATTATTTTAACTGTTGATGTTGCAGGGGAGGATAATCAACATAGCATCGGTTGTTGGTCTTGTTGGTAATGTTGGGCAAGCCAACTATAGTGCTGCAAAAGCAGGGGTAACTGGCCTGACAAAAACTGTTGCAAAGGAATATTCAAGCAGGAATATTAATGTGAGTTTTCCAGAACTGTCTTATTTCATTCTTGTAATCAGACACAAGCCAAGATGCAGCTGATACTATATAGAAAACAATTCTAATTAAGGCTTTTCGTCCAACAGGTTAATGCTGTTGCCCCAGGGTTCATTGCATCTGATATGACTGCTAAGCTTGGGGGAGACATTGAGAAGAAAATCTTGGAAACCATCCCCTTGGGTAAGAAGGATGGAAAGATGCACATTCTGTCTCCTCTCTATCCATCAATGCTCCCACTTTCTTGATTCCCTCTTTTCCATTCAGCTCTGTATACATCTCATATCTTTACTCTTACTATCTCAAGTCTCAGCCTATTGCATTTTCTCTTAAATCCCCACATTTTTTTCGCATTTCTGTTTGAACTTGAATACACCCCTTTGGTTTTTACCAGAGCAGTCATTGCCTTTGTTTCACATAACACATCATAGATGACTTTCCCTCTTTTTGATTGGTGCTACAAAACATTTTCACATGATGCTACAAACCATTTTCACATGATTTTCTTCCTGAATCTCTCTCTCTCTCTCTCTCTTCATGGATGCATAAACAACGTTAGAGTTACTGATTAGTGCATCTTATCAGTAAAGTGTCATGCAATTAAGCTGAGGCATGAATTTCCTGCCAAGTATCAGAATTTGTATGAAGCATATTTTGTGAATCCATATCTTTGCTGGTGATTTCGTCTTTAATCCGATGTTGCATGTGTAATTTCAGTGACCAAATTGGTTCAGGCATATCATTGAGGTTGATGTTCCTTAGTTTCATTTTCAGTGCTCATTTATCTGATTCCTGAAAGTGCCTATCCATATCAAACTTTTGAGAAGAACATGAAGCAAAGGGTTTGGACACTTCTGATTATGTTTTTTTTTTTTTTTTTTAATATTGTCAAATTCAGGAAGGTATGGCCAACCTGAAGAAGTTGCTGGACTGGTGGAATTCTTGGCTGTCAATCCTGCTGCCAGTTACATTACTGGACAGGTTTTTAAATACTACTCATCAACTCTTCATTTGTGATAATGAACTTGGCTTTACCATAAGAACCTTTATGTTCAATGTGGTTGAATTCAAATTTTGAAGTATGTACCACACGGAGCTCTATACTAATTATGTTTTAACCAACACTTTGCTGCACATAAAGGAGTTCATTACTGTTCATGACGAGACGAGTTTGTGTAGTTGCTACCTTTCCCTTCTTTTTCATGTACTTCTGAGATTCTTGATAATAGTTGTGGCCATGCAGGTGTTCACCATTGATGGAGGAATGGTGATGTAGGAGATCAACAACTCTACTGCCTGATCACTACGAAACACTTCCCTTTCAAGCTCCGATTAGTACAATCACAGGTTCTCTGGTGTATCACAGAGGACTATGGAGGCTTATGCAGGCAGTTTTTACTTTAAAATAGCAATTGCAAAAAATAAAAGGAATGCTGAGGAGGTTTTGACAGAATTTTAGTAAGCATGTTAATGGGACCAAACAAGGGTTGTGTAAGAGTCTTTTTTTTTTTCCAAAGCTACGTTTGGCATCACGGAAACATCGTTTCTGAAATGAAACTCTACTTTTATACTTGCAGCAACCAGGTTGATAACACTACATGGTTAATGAGTCAGCATTGAGGAGTGATGGTAGGTTTGTCGTCTTGGAATACCTTCCACATTCTAGCTTCAATTTTCGTTGCCCTTGGAATGGAAATGAGTCGTTAATAAACAAGCATGTGCCAGCTGAGTTGTCCAGCAACAGTCGCGGCTGATGCTAGATGTCCTGTATGGTTAACTTGGGCTAAGTCAGTTGGCGGGCTGTAGCTGAGTTGGCAAAAATCAGTCGACAATTTAACTGTGCGATTGTCCCTTCCGTTATGATTTTACAATTGGTTCATTTCACAATTGACCGCATCTAATTTATCTAATATGTGAATGTTCTAATACTAAATTTGTTCATATTTTTTGTACATCCTTCATCATATTCCTATTTTGGGTTGGAAGGGGGAAGGTGGCAATGCAATGGGTGCTGGTTCAACAATGATCTAGGACCAAGATTTCAACATTTTGTGAAAAGAGAATTCATTGCCACCAGGTAACAACCATTAATAATAATAATCAAGCTTAATTACAATAACACGCATTGTTACTAACAAAAAAGCAAAAAAGCAAAAAGAAAAAAAAAAGGAAAATTAGAAAAACTGGTAACTATAGAACAACTGTCCTTGGAGAGTCTTAATGGTGCTCAGCCGCTCCATTAGTATGTAGTGTCCACCATGTTAGGTGTCTAGTTTGCTTCCCAACAAACTGATACCATCTGCAAGAGGGTCCTCTTCCAAGAACAATGGTCTTAAGGTCTATAAGTTTATAAATGAAGCTCTTGTTGAATCAGGACACCCATGATAGTTAAGGTCTAGATGCTTATAACTGAAGCACTAGTTGAATCAGGACTGCCACGGTAGTTCAGCTCCACGAAGAAACCTGCTCCCTCGCCCCTGGCCAATCTTCCCGGGTTAACACACACGCACTTCACTTGCTCTTCCCCCTCATTTGTATCCCCAAGCGACAACACCTGTAGGCATTGGGAATGAAGAATTAATTTTAACGCATATGATCTGCTTTCTACAAGATTCCTCAGATCTTACTGATATAGTTACTTGGTTCTGACACTGCAACATAGAAGATAGAAGTAACTGGCACCATGAAACGTTTACCTTCACGAAATGAGCCAAGTCTGAGGATAGGATGAGGATGTCTGGTACAAGAGAGATCTGAAGAGCCTCTGGAGCGAGTGAAAAATCCAAGGGAGTACCTTCCATTGGTGGATATAGAGGATAGAAGCTGTTTTCAAGAGTTTCAAGAAGTAATAGACACAATAAGTAATTGTCTTTTCAACTGTTTGAAACTTCATTAAAATCAAGTCCCGAAATTTCCAAAGAGAATAATCAAAACATGCCTGCGCTGGCTTAGCATATGATTTGCAAGTCTACTCATGCGCTGCTTGGATCCCCCAGGTGGATTTCGTGAAATCTCCTCTCCACTAAGCTGTTTGAGAATATCTATGGTGCAGCAACCTACCTTGATCTGAAACCCAAAATGGAAATGAAGATTATTTAATATCTAGAGGAGCACAAACATGAAATACCTTCCAGAAGTATGACCCATCATAATTTGACAACCAAAAAGAAAACCCATCATCGATTACCTCATTTGCACTGAAAATCCCTGGATTTGTAAGACTGGTTATCTGGGTCAGACAATGTAATTTCCTTAAAATAATGACTTGTGAGGCTACAAAGTTAAAAAAACTAATCTGGAACTAGAAATCAATTCAAAGGTGGACTTCCGTAGTCTAGAAGAATCATGTATACCTGATGTTTGAGATCAGGTTGGTCAATATCAAAAGCAGGCTGCAGAATTAAAAGTAAACAGAGTTAAAACAAGAAATTGATACTTACACTAGGATCTCAATTTTTGGTTGGCAAATTGAGCAGATAGATGTATTATATAAATCAATTTAGCAATAAAATTACCTGAGGGAAAACAAAGTCATGGTTAGCGTCCCGTATAGATGGCACAAGAATCACGCGTGCAGTAGAACCCATATATTCCACATAATCTTGAAGCTGCAAAATAATCGGAAAAAAAAAAATGAAAACGAAATAAGAGAAAATTTACTCTAAGAGGTAAATTTTTTAACGTGTATGTACCCTTCCAAGGATTTCAAGGCGAAATATATCATCGAAGGTCCTGTTTACAGTTCCTTTCTTAATCTCCGGATGTTCAGAATCAATAAATGGTCCCAGCTGCCACAAAACCCTCAGTAAGTTAAAAATCCAACTTCTTCAGTTATGTATGCAGAGGACAATGTTAAGACATGTATTGATATGGGCAATGGTGGGTTCTTACCAATAAAAGCAACTGAGGCTGCTTTCTACGTGCATATGCCAGCAGCTCAGCTAGAGGTTCAAAGAATAAGTTGTCAGTTGTGGTAAATGGACCTGCTGCAATAATCTGTTTAAGATTCCAAAAAGATTAAGTGCACTATGAGTATAAAGAGCTTGGAAAAATTACCAAACAAAAGCTCATATTAGACATAGTATATTCCAACTAATGGCTACAGATTTCAAGTAATAAACCCTGTACGAGAATGCACGTCTACCTGAAACCCAGTATGGGCTGCATGTTTGATGTGAGAAATCAAGGTTCTTATCTCGTAATATAGAATTTCAAAAGGTAACTTTATTTACAGTGCCTTGTTTAGCCTCATGTGGATTCAAATTGTGATCTTCCTTTTCAGTCAGTTAAAACTTGTCATGGCATCAACATTATCTCAGTGCCCACACCGATATTTCATTGCTTATTGGGACTACCCACAGTCATCCAAACACTCACATTCTTAGTTTTAATGTGTCAGGAAAACACATTCACATTTAGTGATAGCCACTAGAAACATCCAAAAATTTAATACTTTCATATGCATCTCTTTCTTTGGTGTGATGTTGGAATACAATCTTACACACCATTGATAGCTCTACCGGCGAAGGATATGGATCAGTTGACTGAAACTCCTGATCAACAGCTTGTTTCTTTGTAGGATGAAGATTCTCATCAGCAGAAACAGACAGTGGAATATAATCAACAATTTTTGTTGCAACCAGACAGTGTCCGCTAGGGTTGTGTCCTTCAACACCTACAACCTGCAAAAATGCAATCACCTGGCATTATGTTACAATTTTAAAAAAGAATATTGAATGAGCATCAGGAGTTTCCAATTTCCTTACCTGGCCAGGAAAAATTGAAAATTGGTTCAATTTTTGTAAGTCAAGACGCACACGTTGCCCTCCAGAATGCTCAACACTGACAGAAACTTAGAGAACTGATTACCATATTTAACAGCAGAGGTGTGGATACAGTTAAATAGAATCAAAGGATAGGCAATACCCTAGACTGAATTTTACATTTTTTTGATAAGTTAGACTGTAACATAAACTGTACTCTACAAATGCCACATCTAAAGGTATTTAACTTGTCCTATCGAAGAAAAATTTAGATTCCATCTTAAGATCTATTCAAGATGGTAATTCCGAGCATGAGAGTTTATCGAAGTCAAGCCACCAAGGAACTAGGTACATTGAGATTTGAGACAAAGCATTGCTACCAGCCCAACTGGGAAAGTAGTAGCCTAGTAGTTCCCTTGACAACATTGTCTAATAAATGGCCTTTTTGGTTAATATTATCCCCCAGCCATTGGCTTTGTTGTGTTACTCCAGGCTCCCCACCCCCCCCAAAACACACACACAGAAAGAGGTAAAAAACAAAAGTAAAGAAGAGGAGGACATGGGAGGAAGAAAAAAATAGATGAATGCCTAGGACAAAAACAAAAGGCAAGTCCAATAGACTTTACCTGCTTTGCAGCAAGACAGGCTTCTCCTTCAAACGGCCTTCTTCATCACAACAGATCATGCCAACTGCAAATACACTTTTCTGAAACAATAGGCTCCATGAGAAGCATTGATATGTTGATTGGTCAACATACTTACTCCCAAGTTAAAAAAGGAGCAAAAATGAAAATTCTGGAGCCTCCATGGAAATTGATTAGAAGCATGCACAAGAAACAGCTATGCTTCAAGAAAAGGTGTAAAAGTGAATAACTGTATGCCTTCCAACCCCATCTTTGAATGCATCACAAAACAACACAAGGTCATCAAAATGGCTTAGTTATCTCATGAATTTTAGCATAAGTGTCCATTTGGTTCACTAATGTATAAGGGAAGGGAAATAGAGGGTGGACAAAGAATGGTCCATGAGATGAGGAAAATTTCAGTTTTTGCCAGCAAAATGTCATAACCCTTTGAGAACTGCAACAAATTGCACCTCAATTTCATTCATAATTTTCTCTCAAAAATATCCTATTAGAGGCTTTCTCTCTGTCTCTTCTGTAGAGAGAGAGAGAGAGAGAGAAACTATGTTACCTGTGAAGCAACTGTAGGGTCCATCGGTTCCTCACACAGCCCAGAAGCAACAAGTGCTGTTGCATACTTTCTAATGCGATTTTCAAGGAAATTGAACTAGATCATCAAGAAGGCAAAGTTAGTGCTTTGCATAATAAGTAAAATCGTCCATGTCATGTGAAGCAACTGGTACCTTATTTTCAATCTTGTCATACATGAATCTGCAACCTGGTTCAGGCTGGGAGCCATGGATAAGCAAGGAACACCTTGCACTGGGTTGTACCCTCTTTATGATGTCATCCTCGGAATTCTCATGATCATGCTCTTTCTTTATGTTTCCTGTATTAGGCAGGTCATTGAGAGTGGATTGCACTACAAACTTACTCTTTCTTTGCCCAAAGGGTGTCACAGATTCTAAAGGCTTTCCAGAAGAAAAAACCTCCCCATTCATTTTGTGTGTTGAATCAAATGGCTCTAGATGGATTGTATCGGATACATCCATTGGAGTGCCAAGAATACCTTCTTTTGTATCATCATGTTCACCACTCAATATCCTACATAAAAGTTCTGCCATCATTGGTAAACACATAATGGTGACCATCTATACTAGTTTTGCAGGAACATATAGAGCTTGGTTCCACCATTTCCATTGTCTTACAAACTCTATCAATTAGCATGCAATAGTTATTTAGTTCACAATTCCACAATCTCGCAATAAATTAAACTACTTAGACTAGGACGCCGAGGTGGCTTTCTCCGTGTTTGTTTGTTTGTGTATGTGCACGCGCGTGCGAGAGAGAGAGAGAGAGAGAGAGAGAGAGAGAGAGAGAGAGAGAGAGAGATGGGGCTGCTTAATTGCTCAGCAATTCATATTTCGCACTGAAAAGGCCACAAGCTTATGGATTTCATCTCACCTTACTAGTTCAGCCACATGTGCACACAAACACATTCAATGAAAACAGATTAAACAACACAATATATAAACCCAAAAAAAAAAAAAAAAAAAAAGTTAAAAAAGGAGTGTATATATGATTCTCACATAGCGACATCATTGGAGTAGAGATGCAAACCGGACTCTTTTTTTATAATTGCTTCCTTCTGCTCATTTTGTAGTTGCAGCAAGAATGCATCCATATGAGCATCTTGCACTGTCAATTCTAGCTGCCTGTCACAAAAACAACACCTCAATTATACTTCAATTTTAGTTATGTTTCAATCTCGACTTCAAGGTCAAAACACTAGAATAGTACATAATTTGGTCCTAAGCCCTTTTTTTTTCTCTTCAGAAATCATAGAACAGACATTGTAAGACTTCCTTCTTTCTTTGAATTTCTTCAGTTTACTCGTAAACCAAACAGGGGATAAAAGAAACCTTTTCATTATCCCTTGATTGAACAATAGAGTTCGAGAAAGTGATTATACCTATTGAGAGAGAAAAGCTCCCAGCTCGAAACAAGGTCGGAGGGACTGAGCTTGTATTGTATGCAGAAAGTAAGACCTGAGCTCCCAAACATTATGAATTCAATCAGTTTCGGCAAATTCGGACAAGGTTCAAGGGCAAAAAGGGATTGAAGACTCACATTTTTTCGAAATTTCTTCTTCGTCGTCTAGAGTGAATCCGTTCTTCTTGAACTCTGCTTTGATTTCCTCTTCCATGGCGATCTAGGGTTTGCTGAGAAATGGGATGAGCTAGTAGCGAAGCAAAATGGCGGGAAAACTTTTATATGCGAGTCTGGTCTTTATAGCCCTCGTGTTTTACTTGTATCAACATATATACCCTGCGGAAGGTTTTCATTGGGCTACAACTCTTTGGGCTGGGCTTTGTGGGATTGGGCTTAATCTGTTTAAATCTTTCGGACAGGCTTCCAATTTAGGGCTGAGTGTGACCCGGTGATACTAGTAATTCAATTGACAAAAATGTTATCGTCACATCATTAACATGATTTATGTTCAATTTCTTTTAGAAGAATAACCCTTCCAATATAATTTTACCAGCAATTCTGATTTCTGATACAATATATGCATATGATAATGTGCATTAATTCTTATACTCTATTAATTAATACAATAACTTTTTTATTAATTATGAAGTAATAGACTCGTTTAACTAAACAAACCGAGCTACTTGAGCTTGATTTGCATTCTGCTTGTTAGAAACTTAATCGAAATCAACTCATTTTGTAGACAAGTCTAGTTTAAATACATTTCGAAACTCGTTAATTTTATGAGCTTAGCTTCAACTTAGCTTTCATACACTAAAAAATTAAGTTGTTCATTTGAGATTGTCTTGAACCATAAACAAATTAAACTTAAGCATATTTTCAATCCCGATACGGTTTCAAGCCAGATAAAATGACAATGTGAAACTTCAGTTTAAGATAAAAAGTTTCTTGAACACTGGATCAAGACATCGAATCCCACAAATTTGACAACAATGAGGATGGAAATTGAGGATTTAACAACAACAATGCTGGAAACAACCTAAACATTGTACAACAGAAATACATGAAATACTTGATTAAGATCCCTTTTGCCTATTGGCCGCCCTTGTTACATTTCATTTAAAAAAAAAAATAAACTGTATATACAGACTCCATAAAAACAACAATAAATCCGATCCAACCAGTTCTTCCAAGGCCACAATCAACATCTCTTTCATCATGACCATCATATCATCTAATCCTGTAATCTTCTGTTCTGAACTTGAAAGTACACTGATCCCTATCGAGCGAAGGGAATTATGAGTAGAAATGGTAGGTCTTGGCTGTGAGGATGATGTTCCTCAGTGCACCAATGGGTGCTACGATCGTCAGAACAATGCCAATGATGATGCAGATCTGAAATACATATGAATCAAAAGCATAATCAGTTGGAGCCCTGCAGAAGTGGAAGAAACAAAAACAAAATAATTTGGTGAAATTATCAAGTTAGTGTACCCAGTTTGACCACCAAGAGAAGCTGAACTTCTTGGGTTTGTAGATTATGAGCCAAATGATGCAGGGGAGCTGCAGAAAGAAAAATAACAATAGCAGTAATCAGAAAGGGACTTGGTTCTATGTTTGGATTGTTCAATTATCCAAAGAATAATTTTCCAATGAAACATAATTTTCTTTTGCAAAGTGAGGATGAAATTTTCACTTACATAATATGTGGTTGGGGCCAAAGCAAATCCACCAAAAAATCCAAGTAGGCCGCCAAAGAAAGGAATGCTGATTCCAATGAACATTGTCACTCCTGCAACCCATCAAGATGAAAGAAGGAAGGATTGGTCACGCCAAGTGATGCTAAACCAATTGAAGATTGATATTATAGAAACTGGAAAACCATTTAAGAGAAGGATGGGAGCCCCTTACCGACATATAATGTGCGGACAGTGAAGCGAAGTGCAGAAGAAGGTGCGAAATCCTTTTTCTTCACCAGATAAGTTTCTATCATGTCAAAAACTGGCATGGCAAATATCTGCATTTTGTTTTTTTTGGGGCAAATGAGAGAAAGGAAGCATAGTTATAGAAAGCTCTTAAAATCAATTAGCAATGAATCAATAAAATCCGAACCAGAATTTGAGAAATGCACCTGGTAGCCTCCAATGACATGGATCACAACAAACAGGTTTGCAGCTGCAATAAGCCAAGTGGGTTTCTCTAGGGTGATCATGATGTTGTCATCAACTGCATTCCCAAAAACATAGAATCCGACTAATGCGACAGGGAAATAGCACAAGGCAACAACGACATAGGCAACCATCACTCCTTTCCACATGGGTCCCTTGGAAGGTTTCTCAGGAGTTGAAGGAATTGTGGCTTGAATCTCCAACACCACATTGTGGCCAGCATAGGCAAAAGCTACATCCCCCAAAGCACCGAAGAAGTTGAAGACATTATTAGCTGTGGTCTTCCCTCTAGGAGAGTAATCCACATCTTGATGAACCCCCTTTTTAAGGGAAGCCACCCAAGCAATGGTGGAGTAACTGTAGACAAACAGATGAAAAACCCCCATAAGGAAAATAAATCAATTTATAAGAAGCTTGATGACATGAAATTTAGATTCCAGGAAGATCCAATTGAGGAAAAAAAATAGAGCATTTACGTCAAGGACATGACAGCAGCGAGCAGGGAAACGCCAGAAATGGAGTTAAAGTTTGGCAGATGAGAGAGGAAAAAGTGGATAGAGGCGAAAACCATGATCCAGAAGGTGGTCCTGATTGGCTGGCAGTCAGGGCAAAGTGATTGATGGACTTTCTTCAATGATTTTCCACCGGTGACCATGTAAACGATGCATGTGCCAACTTCCACAACAAGCTGCTGAGGCACAACAATGTAGAGCCCAAGCTTTTCACCAAAAGCATGCTGTCCTAGTTCGTGATATCTGTCGAACCGCTTACCAGGAACCATTTCGTGCATCTCAACCATTTGCCACAGAGTGTATAAGGTGATGACCCAAGACAAGACAAGTACTGCGATCCCAGGACCCCTACATATCATAAGAGAATATGACAAAGATTCCAACATTGGTGTAAACCTCAAGAAGCAAAAGAAATATCAAATATCAATGTGACTGAATCTAAATATTTTGATTTAGGTAAGAGAGGATCCAACGTACCATCCAAGCTCCGACATGGCATACGGCAGGCTCAGGACACCAGCCCCGACAATGGCAGTGACATTGTGAAAAGCAGAATACCACCATTTTGCCTTCCTGGAGGAAGTGATTGGAAGCCAGTCATCAATTCTCTTCTCCTTGTCGGATTTCTCACTGACCTGTGGTTGATCGTGAGACATTTCTCGTCACTGTTTTTTGGAACAAAAAATGTTCTATAAGGAGGGCCAAAAGTTGTTGAAGCCAACAGACTTAGCCCTCCTTTGATATAGAACCACAAAAAAAAAAAGATCGGTTTCTTTGGCTTCTGCACCGTTTTTTTCTTTATGTTCAGAAACAATGTTGGTTTTCCATGTCACTACTGCAGCAGAATATATAGGGATTCAGGAGGAAAAGCAAAGCCATATTTGGCATGTTTCAGTTCTAAAAATGAAATGTGAGAGTTGGAGGCAGAGCTGTTATTTCTCCTTATAACTGAAATTTAAATCTCCTATCAATAGACCGTTTATTTAAATCTAGGTTGACTACCAAAAGTCCATTGTTGGTCAAAGCCTCAAAGGGTATCTTTGGTAATTTGGCAAGTTTGAAATTTTCAAACGGTGCTTTGAATCTCTTGTAAGAAGATTCACACCACAAATTTCAATGATTCCAGCTATTTTTCAGGGTCAAACACCATTTGGCAATAGAATCGGAAGAGTGCAGATTTGGTGTTAATATTTTGTATATGAGAAATAATCCTTCATAATAAAAAAAAAAGAAACTGAAAAGAAAAAAGTGAAAAAATCCAAAAAATGAAGCATAACTAAAGCAAGGAAAATTGTGTTCTCTCTTCGGAGTTTCTCTTAAAATTACATTGACTTTGTCTCCTCAACTAAGTTCGTGTGGGGAATGTGCCAACTCAACAAGAACATACGTTAATTACTCCGCCAGCTAGATCATTAGAAGTTGAATCTTACATCAAATTTATTCAATAACTGATTATGCCGGAGACATTTACCAAGGGACAAAGCTTAAGCAAGTCATTTGGGTACAGTTCTGTGTAAAAGATTGTTTGTCTGGTAAGAGCCCATGCATTATGCTGTTCTTAATCAAAAGTTTCGGACTTCTTAAATACCAAACCAGTTGCAAAATAAATTACAGATCAAATGTCTAACATGCTGTGTAAGTTGTAAGTGCAAAGTTTGCTCAGTAAACAAAAGACAAAGTGCAAGATATTCCTTGAATATTATTCAGAATATATGTAACTACAGTACAGGTATTTAAACATAAATTAAGCAAGCCACAACGTGTAAGGCAAATCCAACAAAAGCTAAAAAAAAGCATTTACAGAGATCAACAAAGTCTAATGTAATGTAAGGTATATCCAAAACTCCAACTCAGTAAAACAGCCAGCTCAAGCCATTAAAGAACTTGAATGCCTGTAAGTCTGATGTGTACCCGCGCAGCTAATTGAATCTTCCACAACTAGGCCTTGTGCACCAAAGCAAAAGTACTGGTTTATGAACTTCTTATTAGAGGGAGAGTGTTTGTGATTGATTCGTATTTTTTCCCGGTTAAGGGAATGATATGAGCCAGAGGATTCTTCAATTTCATTTCCCATGTGCATGCCCTTCTGCATATCAATTGAGATAGGTGAAGACCTCGATGATTCTGAAAAAGGACCTGAAGGCGATTGAGCAGCTATCTGTGGCACTGCTTGAATGACACCGTGCATTAGCCTTGCAGCAAACTTCTTTTTGGTGGATGGACTTGGAAGGCTATTGCTGATAGAAAGTATCCTTTTGTTGTTGGGTAGGGACGACTGTTTGGAGAATCTCTGTCGAAGTGTGGTTGGACTTTCTTCCAAGTTTCTACATATTTTATATGATTCTGAAGAATCATCATCCCCCATCTTACCACTATCGGCTTTTCTTTCTTTCCTCGGCCATCGAAGAAGAATCTTCAGCCGCCTTGCAGCATTACTTACAGAGCTTGATTTCCTATTGTTCAACGAGTTAGACATGGCAGGAGAGTTGAAGTTACTAAATTCACTTGCACAAGTACTGTATTCTGTACTTGCAGGATCACAATCGGCATTCTCTATACCAGTGTACAAAAATATCTCTGCATCAGGGATTCTGAAAGAAGTTCCAGGGCTGGCCCCAATACCCTGCATTTTCAGATGGGAAACGAGGGCGCTTCTTGCCTTGTAATCCTGACAGTTGGAGATCCCTCCAGCTGAAATCAACCGTTTGATTACAATTTCAGAAGAAGCTGATTGTGGCCTTTGCTTGAGGAGATCAAGTGGGGTCATGCCATGAGCATCACGGATGTTCAGATTAATTGAACGTATAGCCATTAGGAGTTCTATCAGATCAGACTGAATGTTCCCAATTACAGCCATGTGAAGGGCAGTTCTCCCGTCACTGTTCCTGACATTGATGATGTCCTGGATATTCACAAGCTTTCCACAAACCAACTGCTTCACGAGCTCAATCTGGCGGTCCAGTCTTCGGAAACCTGGGCTGCGGAAACCGGCCACTGCCATATGAAGAAAAGTGTCTCCATAGGTGTTTGTTATGGAGGTGATTGAGTGAGATGCCAAAATTAGAACCTCTACCACAGCCAAGTGACCCCTGTAAGCAGCCACATTTAATGCTGTGTTCCCCTGATTATCAGTTGAGGTGATGATATCATAGTTTGCTAGTAGATCCTTGACTACCTGCATGATTGAAAATACTGATTAAAACACAAATGCACAGAAACATGTTGTTTACTTCAGACTACTACCCAGACTTGCACACAGTTGGAATCCAGTATACAGTAATAGATTATTTCAGTCCTTTGTGACTGGGGTCCCATATCAGAAGTTTGCATCGGAGTATATATGTGGAGCAATGAACCCAAACATCTCCTTGGCTAGTCCTTTTGGATGAGTTCCCTTGGTTTTACTTCATAAAGACCATGTTACTGTTACTATTCCCCCGCCAAAGCTACCTGCTACATCTAGTTGTTTCAGCAAAAAATGAGATAATATTCTGCTAAGATAAATCAAAAGTTCTTTAGTCAGACACTATCTCCCAACATCCACAAACTAACACAGATTCTAGGTATGATCCATGCTCTATATTTGGAATCATCACGAGACAAACGAAGAATGGAAACATGCAAATGATGATGTCAATTCACGAATCCCCATCATACTGAATAAAATTTTAAATATACTATTTCAATAACTGCAAATTCCATTTTCTCCACGGGACATCTACACAATCCATAAGCTTGCCTGAGAGTCATAGTTCATTATACATCAGAGCGGTTCCAGGTTGCTACTAAAATAAACAATTCCACGGGATGACCAATCGTGCAAAGAGGACACTATCAATGAACAGGATTTGTCATAAACTGTCAGGGACATCCTGCTACCAATTTGTAGTACGTTATAGCATTATTTCTGTCTTCCTCTCCCCCATTCAATTCATTCAACTACCACAAACCTGGCTGGCCAGGACATGGACCAGACATTTTCCTATCCCAAAAGTAATATGCCTAACACAAACATGCAATATATTTTGAGGAAAGCTGCCAATATTGCTATTTTCAGAACATCACAACACATTGACCTTCCAAAAAATTCAACTAAATCTACATAAAATCAAATTGAGCAGTGCAATCTCTGTCATTTTTCACAAACTCTACTAATAAGAATAAGACCAAACTATCTGAATCCTCTGTTTATGTTAGTCACATAACCCACACTTTTGAAGAAAAATGGTGCTTAAGTACCTAAAAATAGTGAGTAATTAAGAAGTAAACAAGAGCAAACATAAAGCAGGACAGATGAAAGTGTATTTCCTTGAAAAACTCACCTCAACCTGCCCTCTGCCAGAAGCTGTGTGCAATATAGTAGATCCCTGAGCATCTCTATAAACCAAAACATCCGAGGAATCACCAAGCAGCTCTCTCAAAATCTCCACATTCCCACCCCTTGCTGCGGCATGAACAGCCCTATTCATCATCTCCCAACTAAATACTGAAGAAATCTCTTCTGGTTGCTCCTCCACTTCCCCACCATCACCATACAAACCCCTCTGAGAAACCGAGAAATCCAGCAAGAGCCTGAAAACCTCCGAATTCTTGCTCCTTGCAGCAGCATAAAGTATATCAGTAACACCATACTCTCCTTCCCCAAACACAAGAAGCGGGTCTCTCTCTAGCAATTCCTTAACAAAACCCACATCCCCAGCTGAGGCGGCAGTGTAGAGAAGCCAACCGCCATAGCCAGCTCTAATCAGAGAGTTGTGGCCTCTCTTTGCTTCACATTCGATGAGGAGCTTTTGGGCCACCTGGGATCGACATTTGGCGGCATCATTGAACTGTGCCTCGTCATCCCAGACGGTTTCGAGGCGGCGAATTCGACGGAGGGAGGTGAGCTTGATGAGGAGATTGGTGTCAAGGTGAAGAAGCTCCCTGACAAGATCATAGTGACCATTGGCAGCTGCCCAATCTATGGGAGAAGCATACCACCACTGGTCTCCAGTGCTCTCCCACCTTAGAGGGAAGTTTTTAGGAAGCATTTTACCCAAAAAAGAAACAAAATTGGACACAGTTGACTGATATACACAATGAAATTAAACTTTTTGACAGGAATGTAATCGAAAATACAAAACCCAGTCTGGGATTCTTTAAAGAAACACAGAATTTACTTTTCAAGATTGCTTTCTGAAGATTGGGGAGACAGCTCAGAGCCGATAAGGGTAAAGTGAAGTTACAAAAATGGATTCTTTAGATGGGAAAGTTCGGAGAATCCAAAAAGAGGTCTAAATTAGGAATCTAAGGGTCAAGATCTGAGATTCAAAGTATCACAAAGGGTCTTTCAAGAGTGAAACCAAACAAACAGAGAGAGAGAGAGAGAGAGAGAGAGAGAATCATACGGAAATGGGAATATAAACCATGAAGAAAGCCCAGTAGAGCTTAAGCCATGAACAAGTGGTAGGAGGATCAGGAGGAGAAACGAATAACTGAGGCACGGAAGGTAAAGGAGGTGGACGACAGCCTCTGTTTTGGGAGGGAAATGAGAGATAATAACTGTTTTTGCAGATAACAAAAGGACCTCTTGTGGTGGAATTTTGGGGGGTTTTTTAATGGTAGAGAAAAAATTAGGAAAAAAAATCTCAAAAAAAGTTACCAAAAGATTCCTTTATCCGTGACAGCCCAATGAAGAGAGAGAGAGAGAGAGAGAGAGAGAGAGAGTAGTATTGTAGTCTGCAGTAGTTATGTTGGTGATGGACTAGAGCCAAGCACTTTTTCAGTTTCTGGGCAAACTTTAATCATGAACTCTGTTGGCTAACAACTGAAACATTGGTAGGCTCTGTTGATCATTAAAGATTAGTTATGTGTATCTGCAATTGCCTTTAAACTTCTTGAACTCCTGTGGAAAACACACATATTTACTGGTTGACAGTTGGTAAGGAGAACAATCAAAAGCTCTAACAAATAAGATATTATTTGGATAATCTTTGTAATGGCATGGTCTTAGAAAATTACAATATGATTAAAAAAATGAAAGGATTTATTTTTACATTGTAATGACCGGTCTTCCCAATTAAATTATAAAATCCTTCCCATGAAACCTTGTATATAGCTATAATCTATATTAATATTTTTAGTAAACACATAAGATCGCATTTGTTTGCAAAATAAAAAAATAAGGAATTACTCATATTGTGATATTAGAAAAGTGATGATGATTGATAAATAATATCATGAATTTGATGAAAAATTACTTATAATATATTTGGTTAGGATGAAATAAGAAATACGATAAATAATAAGAAATGCGATAAGTGCATAAAAAATTACTTTGTTGTCCTTACAAAAAAATTATTATTATAGTATAGTGGATAATATAATATAATATAATATTTATTGCCCTAAAAATATATATAAATAATATTATAAATTAATGTGGTATATTGACTACAAATATATATTAACATATGTTTATACATATTTTTTATTTTTATTACTACAATATATAATAAAATATTTTATTACAACAAAAAAAATATTAATATAATATAACGATATATCATTATTATATAATAGTATGATAATATAATGTAGCACGTGTTATAATATTCAATATAATATATTATTACAAAAAAATAATATATAATAATGTGAGGTGAACAAAATAGTCTTTTACATCTTATCCTCCTTAGAATATGGAAGCCCGGCCTCTCATAAAATGTCTTATCCTCTAAAATAGAGAATTACATCTCGTTCTCTCTCTATTTATATTAGATGAGGTCCATTACTGACTCATCCAATCCATTGCTCCTGATCCCCAGACGAACGGGACAGCTATGTATTTGCATCCAATTCCACATGTGAATGAATGCATAATCTCTACTTTAGCCTTGCCAATAGAGAGAGAGAGAGCACTGCACATAGCCGCCAGTGATTCAATGAAGAGTACGCAATCAGTAGCATTACATGCCAAATTTTGCCGAATTTAGGGATGACAATTTAATTAAAAAAAAAAAAATCAGACTCCATCTCTAACAGTACAAGGCTAGGTGTCACGAGCTGGCAGGCCGGGCATCACACGGTGACAGTAATGTGACCCGCCATGATCATACGCAGCGGAATACACCCGTGAGGCGATTATGCACCAAGCAATAGTCCCGCCATTACACTCAAACACAATGCGGCATAAATTTATGGGCTTGTCCAGGATCCATCCAAAAAAATGCCCCGACATCATCCCTAACAGTACTAAATAAGCAACCCAAGCTATAGCGATAGCAACGCCATACTCAAATGCGCGCACACACGACAAGCAATGTGTTTAGCGCCAGTCCCTCTCGAAACACAAGCCAGATGACCATGTGCAACTAGACATACACGCGTCAGCCAAGCATCACCTGTTAGGCACAACGCCTCCATCCTTGAAGCTCTTAGCGCCCCGCGTCAAGGTTGCCCGCAAGGAAAGGCACCATCGAGATAGCGACTAAGTTAAGCATTACATTACAGTGCCCCGGGGACACCAATTGCTAACCAAACCAATCAGGCCGTGTGCACTAAGCGTACCAAATCAAGGTATAGGAATAACGGCATGCAAGTGTGCAAACCGCGGTTCCAATCCGATGGAAAGTTAAGCCCCTCACTTTGATTATATATGGTAAAATGGGTGCGAATGCCACAACCCTATCCTATACGCTAATGCCCAAATTTGCCCCACCGGGCACAAAATATTTTTTGTATTTATAACTAAACATTAGGATTTGCAGCCATGCCACAGCCGGCCCCCAAGTCTTTTTTGGGGGAACTCATTTGAATGCTTTCCCAATTTTCGGTAGCACCAGGGGGTGGTAGAGTCAACACCATGCCCCCCCTTATATTAGCATTTCTGAGCCATCTCCAAACTTATATGAAGAAACATCCTAACGAGGAGTCATAATCCTAAATCCAATAATATGAAAAATACAAATACGAGATTGCCATGCCACCGTGCCAATCATGCTTAGACATGCCCCACGCCAAGGTCCCTCGCGGCTCTCGACGTGCCACGGGTGGCAACCCGTGACACTAGGATATGAATAAAATGGTTAACTGCAGTTCACCTCGTCTCAATTATATTATAAAATACTTTAAAACACTTTATTATACTTTGATAATACAAAATATCTTTTGTATTTATAAGTAAATATTAAGATTTTTAATATTTTTTTATGTTTTGGAATTTAACATTCTGCTTTCTCAATTTTATATTATGTATAATTTACATTATTTTTATTTTGAGATTATATGTGAATGTAATCTTTCTCAATCAGAACTCTAATTAGCTTGAACGAGATTGGCATAAGGTGAATATGAGATGAAGTTTTTCCGTTAAAAAGAGAGTAATATTTAGATTAATCTGTCTCAAACTCTCCCTAGATGAACTTCGAGTTTCTTCTTCTTGAAATTTTCTTTTTGGGGTCGTTTGTTTTCCCTCTGTTTCAACATATTTGACTTGTTTAGGTGGGTATGTCATGAATTCACTAACCGTGATGTATAAGTGAATCATATCATGGAATATAGACAGGTAGTTAGGGACGTGCAACCATTAGGTCCTTGTAGCATTTTGAACCACATACTGCCTCTCTGTCATCCATTAAGAACATACCACCAGATGAAGCAAGCCAAAAGCAGGTTTAATTGGCCTGTAATAGTACATAAATGACACTGAAATATCAGTCTAAATTCATCGAAGGAACTTAATTAGGTCAATTGGAAGCTCTTTAGTTATGTCCAGTCTCTTTTGTTTTCATTCAAATCTCTATTATTCTACTTCCCAGATGGTGTTACACAAGGTGATGATCTGACTACATCTCTGGACCCATGAATGCACTGATTGCAGGTAGCTACATACATATACATATATATATATATATATATAATACACATAAATATCTGGTTACGGGAACATTAGAGGCAAGAAATCATCTTCCCCACTGACGAGTGCCAAAGCCTGGATGGGTGTCACACTCAATTCTTTTGGAGCAATGTCTCTTTCATCATCCATAAAAAGAAACATTGGAAAAAAAAAAAAAGGTACTATCAACCTTATCATCGATTGATGAACCGAACAACGAGCAATTTCATGCATGGAGTTTAGGTTGATACAACCTGTGACGTGCCCATGTTTATACACATCAAACCTAACAAAGTTTTGGTATTGTTGATTCCTTAAGTGTGGTGCTGCTTCCTCTACACGTTGCTTATTGGTGCTAGTAGAGTAGAATTGACTTGTAATACAAAACCTCTAGGTGTAACCTTTTGCTTAATATTAGAATCGACAATTGAAGTATAGCATTTGAGGCTGTATTAATCAAGGATACACTACAGAAGAAATTATTTTATTTCCAAACTTCACCTGTAGATTGGGACCATTAAAATTTTTAGGAGGGTAGGCTCATATTGTCACATTGAATGCCAAGAACTCCAAACTTTGGAATATATATATATACATATAAACAAACGAGCAAGGTTATATAAATCAAAAATTTATAGAACAAGGTAGATGAAAAGGGCTCGTGTTAGGCCGGTGAACCTCTTGTGATATTTCAGATGAGAATGTTTAATTTTTGTCTTTAACTTGGATCGGGTCAAACAAGAAAATCATCGACGGGAATGTGATTTTTATTTTTTTAATACATGCAGGAGCTACTCAATCACCCTTAAACATTGCCGGCTCTAGGAAGTTATGCCATTGTTTGTCTCCTATAAGCATATTTTCTTTCAATGGAAATCGTTTCTTCTTGACAATATAATACATTTGAAATTTCAATCAACTTAACTTGAACGATTAATTAAACTAAGGTAATATTATTGATATTACATCTTTCTCGCGGATTCATAACACAGAAACAGTCTCTCTGCAGTGTTTGGGCCTACAGCTGTCTTACATATATATATATATATATATAAAAAGGGTAGTGGTGCATATGTATCTTAGCTAACTTCTAAGTCATTGGAAAGAGACCCATGTAGCACATGGCTTGATTTCTGATGATTAAAAGCTACAGAGCATTGTGGGGTCTCTAGTAATTAGATGGGTATAGTACTAAAGAATTGGCTTTTTCTGATTGTTACAAAACACCATTAGATCACGAGATTTGATTCCCCTAACAACTCCATTCTCTTCTTCTTTATCAAATCATGAACCAGATCACGTGACAGATGCATCTGCAATGCATGCCAAATATAAAAGTCAACCGACAGATGAGTAAGAATCCCCTGCAAATGTGTGAAAACAATGAGATCTAACTCAAAAACTCAAAACAATTTGCAATCCACTAGCTATGGATCAGGGACCCTGCTGTGGCTTTTGACAGCATGAGCTTATGGGAATCCTAAATCCTAATCGATCTCATCCTGAATTTTATGATAGATCTAAAATCTAAAATGCTACACTTTTTCTTTCTCTTTTTTTTTTTTTTTAATATTTGAGCATATAAGTCACATAAAAAAGGATGGCCTACCTCGGACGGTAGAAATACTATTTTTTTGTGTTTTGAATCTGAGATGTTCAAGTAGCAATGAAACACATACTAGCTTTTCTTTGTAAAAAGGGGTGCGTTGGTTAAGTTTTTTTTTTTGGCCTTTTGTTTTTTTAAGCCAAAAAACTCATACTCGTTTGGTACACTAGCTTTTTTGGCTTGTTTAAGCTAAAACAAGTAAAAAAAAAAGCAAACAGTTAAAAGTTTTTTTTTGCTTTTTTCAGTTTAACTTTTTTTTAAACTAGTCTTTTTATGAAAAATACTATATCAAACAGACTCTTAGAAAGCAGAATACACCCAGAGCAAGGAAAAATAACACAAGGGAGCAAAATACAAAGCAACCCGCTTCACATTCTCAACCATTCATCGGTACCAAAACATAAGTCCTGATAAAATAACAAACATATAAGTTACATAGTGAATAGGTCCAGAGAGTGAAAAAATAATACCAAGAAAGCTAATTGTAAGTACCAAAATCCTAGGTGCATCTAATTGAAAGCTGCTTTTACTAGTAATCATCAAGATATTTCTTTAGTACCCTGAAACAAGTGCTAGTAAATGCACATATTTAGAAGGAAAAAAAAAAGATCCAGAAGAGGGGAAAAGAATGGGGAGGTTAGGCAAAGCACAAAGCAATCTGCTTAAGCTCATAATCATAAGCACCTTCTCATGATCTCATCCATACATAAGTACTAAGGGCCCGTATGGCATAATTTTTTTTAGCTTTTTTGGTTTTGCTGTTTTTTTTACTGATAAGTAGAAAAAAGTTAGAATTTTTTTATTTTTTGCTTTTATAAACTAAAGATAAGCAAAAAAAAAGTAAAAAACAAAAAGTCAAAAAGTCAAAAAAAGTTAACTTTTTTTTACTTATAAACAAAAAAAAAAAAAAAAAAACTAGATAGAAAAACTATACCAAATGGCCTACCTATGCATCTAACTCAACAGTTCTCTTATAAGGGAGACATGCTCTAGAAACTATTGGGAAAAAATGACCAAAGCAGCATGCATGCTTCCATTTCTTGTCATCAAGATATTCCCATGCATCTATACTATATATTATAGTAGGTCTTTGAAGTTGAAATTTTTAATCTATTTTTTCTCAAAATTTTGAACTTTTAAAAACATAAAATACACTGCTATTATTGGCTCTTTTTATTTTTTTTTATTATTTGTTCTAAACTTCTTAAATGCTATCTATGATAGTTATGGTAACATTTTTAAATTTCTTTCAAGTATGCTCCGTCTAAAGAATCTTTATTAATCATAACTTACATTTTAAAATTTTAAAATAGAAAGAACATGTGTTATGAAATTATTGACACTATATAAGATACATGTGGCTTAATATTATTGGTGCTTTCTAATTTTTTTTATTTCTTCTAAATTTTATAAATTCTATCCATTAAGTGATATGAAAATGTTTCCAAAATGTCTCAATGTGTTCCTTCTAAAGTATCTTTAATTAAGTATATTTATATTTTAACTTTATAAAATAAAAATGATACATGTAATGAAATTGTCAGCACTTTTTTTATTTTTATTTTTTACAATCAACTCTTACAAATTATTTCAAAACTATATTGATTATTATAATTTAACATGAATAATAGAATTAGTATAAGATCCATACACATACAGTCAATCTTTTATTTTTTCATAAATTTTTTTAGTATCTATTCTTTTCATCCCGTGCATTATACAAATTTAATGCTAGTGAATGAACCAAAATAAAAGTGCTAGTAAATGCACATGTATGCTAGAAAGTGGAACAGACCCAGAATGGGGTTAGAAATATGAGAAAGAAACAAATAAGTATTTGTCAAACCAAATTTATTTTTTGTTTGGGTACTGTTAAAAAAGGAATATATGTGTAAGTTATCTCAATTCTCTTTCATTTTTCACAAATCCAAGATCCAAATGCAGCATCCCAAATCCCTCAGAAGCATTCTGGAGAACAAAACTACTAATCCCTCAGAAGCATTCTGGAGAACAAAACTACTAAGACGTTTGTTGCAATGAAACAAACATGTTTTGGAAATCAATTTGTGAGCCAAGGATCCTAGCCCAAGACATGTTACATCCAAAACCACATTTTGGCCAGAACTGACTCGAACTTGTCTCCCTCCTCTGTCCAGCTATTTCACCAACAGATCAAACAAGTCCAACCAAATCCAACTCAATCCCTTCTACGCTTAAAACCTCACACCCCATAAACGTTACTGTATGAATTACGCATCAGACCCATATAAAAACAGTAGAAATTAGATTCCGTAATGGGGCTCAACCTTTGATGGTCTTCTAGCTGTTGCAGAGAGAGAGAGAGAGAGAGAGTTCACAAAATCTCTACCATCAAATATGGAAAATTGAGTGTGATTCCAAGCCCATCAAATACCTTATATGCGGAGATCAAGTACTAACATTGATTTTGGAGGGAGAAAAGCTTAATCATGGCGTCTCCATTCTTCAATATAATATCATCAAACAAAGTACAAAAAAAAAAACACAATCAATTATAAAGTAAACGCACCTCAAATATATACATATTATGCAAATTGGTATATATAAGAAAATTTTCCATCAATTTTTCTCCGGACGTAAGGGGAACAAAGATAACCCAAAGACTCCATGAGTAAACATCCAAAACAAGGCCATAATTCCATGTCATCAGACCATTAAAGACTCGATATTTATTCCAAACTAAAACCTCAGACACCTAAAAACTAACCCCCACACACAAGCAAAGCAAAACGCACCCTGTATCATCTCGTAGGATTAGCATCAAGCTTGAACAGATGCTAGAATAGAGGCCATATGGACAATCAGGTCAACCACGCGACAACTGCAAAAGCATAAAAGATCGCGTCAAGGCAACAATCATATCTGTAATTCGAAAAAGGCAATAGTATGTGCAACTAAGAGAGAAATATTGAACAAGATGCAGATTACAGTGACTATAATACATAAAAATAAAAGACCAAAATTACCTGTAGCCCCATTCATTGTCATACCAAGCGATAAGTTTCACAAAATGGTCGTTCAAAGCAATCCCAGCCTTGGCATCAAAGATGCTTGACCTGCATAAAACACAAGATTCTCAATAACAACTTCATGCATGCAACTATTAACAGCCTGTTTGGAACTCGGTGGAGGGAAGGAAAAGGAAGGGAAAAGAACAGAGGAAACAAGGAAAATGATTTTCCCTTCCATGGTTGGTTTTGTAAAGAAAATAAAAGGAAAATGGATGGAAGGAAGGAAGAGAGAAAGAGAGAGTCTTGTCTTTTTTCCCCCCATTTTCCCTCCCCTTTCTCTCCTACGGAGAATCAAACAAAGGGAGGGAAAATTTTAATCATTTTGATTTTCCTTTCCATGTTTAGTTTTGTAAAGAAAATAAAGAGAAAATGCAAGGAAAGAAGAAAGAGAGAGTCCGTCTTTTCCCCCCCTCATTTTCCCACTCTTTTCCCCTTTTTCCCTCCCCCTTCTCTCCTACGGAGAATCAAACAAAGGGAGGAACAATTTTAATCCTTTACCCTTCTCTTCCTTTCCCTCCCCCAAGTTCCAAACAGGCTGTAAGTAACCTAATCTGCTGGACCATTAGGATGGCAAACAGTATGATAATCTACCTGCTGTCACCCACAAAGTCTGTGGAGACCATATCATCTTCAGTGTACCCTAAAATGCCCTTCAGTTTGCCCTCTGACTCCTCCCTGAAATTAAGCAAGAAACAGAATAAAGATTAGAAGTATCACACAACCACTAATCAAGGGTTGGCAGTAAAAGAAACTACATAATAAGAAATTGAGTACAGTAAAACAAATCCACCAGGCATCTCAATTGGCTTCTCTTATACATTGCACAATGAGGCAAGTTTCAAGGAATACTGCAAACACTCACTTGATAGCCTCCTTGATTTTCTGGTAAGGAGCCACCTTCTCAAGCCTCACAGTGAGATCCACAACTGAAACATCCACAGTCGGAACTCGGAAGGCCATTCCAGTCAGCTTACCATTCAGTGCTGGCAGAACTTTTCCAACTGCCTGTTAGTAGTAAAAAGTAAAAAAAAAAAAAATTGTAAATCAATCAAAAACTCATAATATAAGAATAAGAAATGAATACTATAGGGAGTAAACAAAACCTGTCAAAATACTGTATCAATAAGTCCAACTACAGATCAATATTGGTATCAAATCAAACACATGAGACAATTATCCCATCTAATCACACTGTCATTTGCATAATTCGCTAACTACCTTGGCAGCTCCAGTGCTGCTTGGAATAATGTTGAAGGAAGCAGCTCTTCCACCCCTCCAGTCCTTGCTGGATGGTCCATCAACAGTCTTTTGAGTGGCTGGATGACAATTTATTAGAGAGGAAAATAAAACTGAGATCACAATTCACATTTCAAAGCAGCAATATAACTATGTAGGCAAACACTCACCGGTGATAGAGTGAACGGTAGTCATAAGACCCTCAACAATGCCAAACCTGTCATGAACAACCTGCAAAATTGGTGAAATGGAAAATTTTAAGCAAAGCAATGTATTAATTTCAGCTCTAGGCAATTCTAAATTGGTGTCAGTATAACCTTGGCAAGGGGAGCAAGACAGTTGGTAGTGCAGCTAGCATTGGAGACAATGTCGTATTCCGGCTTGTATTCATTCTCATTAACACCCATAACAAACATAGGAGCATCCTTACTTGGGGCAGAAATGACCACCTTCTTTGCACCACCCTGATTACACCAAAGAATTTAGCCCATTCACCACAACCAACACTCCAAATGAAAGGAACAAACGTTTCATTTGTTTTCATTGAAACAGGCTTTGAAAAAGACCAGATTGAAACAAACTATTGTTTTCATCAAACACACTAGAACATAGAAAAAAGCACCAAAACACAACACTATATATCAAAATAATAAGTTGCATCAAATTACCAATGCGAATTTAGAACTCTTTACAAATGTACAATTTTTATTAAAAATAATACAAAAGTTATATATCACTATATTAATATTAGTTACTTCTGAAATGTTTCTGAAATATTGCAAAATATTTTCGAAACACATTGAAACAAAATTTTGATCCTTGGTTAAATTCAAAACCTTCAAAACCCAGCGACTGAAATCTAACTCTGCTGTAATAACACTATAATGAATAAGTTAACCCCATTGACAATTATTGAAGAGCATTTGTTATATATTTTCTATTACATACAACAACTAAACTTCAATCACAGATCATTGAATACAGCGAACAAAATCAGCCCAAATTTACTATCTCAACAAACAAAAAAGAGATTAAATTGTTACCTTCAAGTGGGCAGCAGCCTTGTCCTTGTCAGTGAACACTCCAGTAGACTCCACAATAAAGTCGGCTCCGGTTTCTCTCCACGGGATTTCTTCAGGATTCCTAAAAATTCAAACAAAATACGCAAGAATTTAATCTGATTCACTCTGATTCAAAAGCTTGAAAGTTCAAGTGGAGGAAGAAACGGCATATAAGTACCTGAGGCCGAAAACAGTGACTGGTTTCTCATCGAAAAGAAGGGTCTTGGAGTCCTTAACCTTCACCTCATGATGCTTCCACTGACCGTGAACACTGTCGTACTTGAACATGTATGCCTTCACATATCGCAATAACAAAATCGCCCTTAGCAGTTTTCAACCCAAACGATGTATGTATGTATATATATTACGCATGCTTATATAAATATATATGTATGTATATGCGCAACCATACCATATAATCAGTGCTGATGAAGGGATCATTGACAGCAACGAGTTCAACATCGTTTCTCTGGAGAGCAACTCTGGCGACCAGACGACCGATCCTTCCGAATCCTAATAGATTCCAGCACAGATAAAATCGATCAACAACGAATTGAACACCAACTTCCACTAAAAAAAAGAAAAAAAAAAAAGAAAAAGCAAAACAAACAAACAAAGATAGAAACACTACCATTGATTCCGATCCTGATCTTCTTATCAGAACCTATAAGAGTAGACAACCCGGCAACAAAAATTAGACATAGATACAGATAACAAAAATGCCCAGACTAAATTAAATAAAAGAAAGAGTGATTACCCATTAGTTTATAAACAGAAAAGAACGAAGAGTATAATTTTAGAGAGAGAAAATGGTAATCTAACAAGCAGAGAATAGAAAAAGAGGGTGAGCAGTGAGGAGAGAGGTGAGGTGATTGGGCTTTTATTTAAAGGGTGGGGAGGAGTGAAATTGCGGCGGATACGTGGAAACGGGTGGCGCTGGAGTATCACCGTGAGAGAGCGGTTTTCTTTGTCTGTCTTGGGCAGAAAGTAGAAAGCATATCTAGTAGCTTCTGGAGCTGCTGAAAATTCACAAATCGGACTATTTTAGATGCTGATTTGTCGTCCTCTATCTTCTTAATAAAAAATGGTAAGCAGTTTTCCTATTATGTATTTTTTTTGGTTATAAAACTAAATAAAATATAAAGTAAATAAATATATTCAATACAAAACATAACAAAATTAATTATTCAAAAATTAATAAATATTTCTCAGATTAATTTTTTTGAATTTATTAGGGGTTAATCTTTTCTATCATTCAAAACTTTATATTATATTATAAAAAAAGATATAAATATAATTGTATTTCTCAATATTTGTTTAGAGCATTTACTCTGTCTCTCTTTATTATTCTCTCCTCCTCCTTCTTTTCTCTATTCTTCCTCTTCTCTCTTTTTTCAGCTCTATATATAGACGAAGAAAATGTATAATAATGGAAGAAAAACGTCAGTGCTTACGGTATGGCTTGTAAGAGTCATTCATGAACAATATTTTTTTTGCATTCATAACACTTTTCTTGGATGACTTTTACACAAAAATATGCCTTATTAAAACATTGCTAGAAAACACTTAGTGAGAAAAAACCTTAACAAAGAAAAAAGACTGCAATATTCTTGTGCAGCATAGTAAGGTATGGGTGTGTTCAAACTGTCTCATTAAAACCTTGTCAAGAAAAACTCTGTGGAAAAAACCGTTGGCGAAAGAAAAAAAGTACAGTACGCGACTCTTCCTCATGAATACGTTTGGTAAGAAATTGATAGTTTCAATTATTTAATATAAAAGATTTTTGAAATGATGCATGCCAATCCTGTACACCAATCTCTCAAACACTGCAGCTGAATAAATAAATCTTTCAAATTGTCGTTTGAACGTATTTGCTGGATATTAATCACACTGCTCTTCTAGAGCTCATACATGTAAAATAATTTTGGTGAAATATACTTGGTTCCGTCATGTTTGATGTAGCCTTTCATAATCTGAACAATATACATTGCATCATCTTTATACTTTATCCCCGAAGTATCTTTGATTGAAGATAATTTGCAACTTTCTTAAATATGTTTGACCATAAAACTTAGTCAAATACATGCTCGACTTGCTTTGTAGATTACCAAGATACAGGAGTCTTGCCATAAGCAAATAAATACTCTTTTTTTAATAGAGCTTTATATTGATCAAAAAGATAGCCAACATCAGCATAATAAACTAACTTTAGTTGTGAATTCTTTTAATAAAATATATCTATATCCGTTGTTCTTCGAAGGTAACGGAATATGTGCTTCATCCCTTTCCAATATCTCTGAGTTTGTGCAGAACTATATCTTGCTAGTAAATTGATAGAAAATGCATTATCAAGTCTTGTGCAATTTGCAAGATATATAAGAACTCTAATAGTACTATGATATGGTACTTCAGGACCAAGAATTGTTTTACCGTCTTCTTGAGAATGAAAAAGACATTTCTGTATATCAAACGATTAGATAACCATTAGAGAATTTCATAGATGAACTTTATCAAAATAATTTTTTTTTTTCTTCTGTATAGTCAACTAATGAATAGAAATTCTTTATGATAAATGATCAATCCGCAAGACAAAATAATAATTTGTTCTTCCAAGGTATTTTCAAGAGTACTAATAATATTCAAAGGTATCAACATATATTACAATAATAATAAATCTAAATTCAAATAAACATTCATAGACAAGTTGTATTGTTCACATATTCTTCTTTTAATAGATATTTATTAGGATAATTGTATCATCTGCGTCCAAATTTATTTAACCCATAGAAATATCTTTGAAGTTTTATAGAATATGACCTTCAAGATTTTAAAATATTTGCTTCAATTATTTTTGAATTCTTCAAGAATTTTCATATATATCATTACCTAATTCACCATATGAATAGACTGTTATACATTCATTAGATGTATATTTAGTTTTTTTGAGACTGACAAATTAATCAAGAATATGAATGTAATTGCATTCTTACAAGGTAGTATTTCTCATTATAGTTAATAATAGGTCCCTGTGAGAAATCTTATAGTACGAGTCGTGCTTTATATTGTACTATTCCATTTTCTTATTGCGCAAATACCCATTTGTATCAAACCGATTTTACATCTTCAGGTGGGTGGACTATTGGTCCGAATACTTTACATTTGTTGGTGTTTAGATTGCAGGTCTGACATCTACTGGTCTTTGGACTATAGGTCCAATATTTTCAGCTTTTGGTGTTTTGACTACAAGTCCAATATCTTCTGGTGTTTGAACTACAAGTTCAAATACTTTACATTATGTTAATGAGTTTAATTCTAACTCAGTAATTTCTTTTCATTTTGATCGATCATATCAACATCGATATTTGTCGAATGTCTGTGGTTCAGCCTCTTCATTACTTTTTGTAATTTTGAGAGCCACTTTAAATGAAAATATGTTATCGACAACAATTTTATTTTTATTCCATCTTTCTTTTGTATTCATATAACTTGTTAAGATCTCATTACTTTCAGGTATCATTTTCTTTCTAGGAGATATCTCTTCAAGAGATTTCTCTTTTAGGAATTCTTTTATATGGGTTCCTTTCTCTGCAAGTTTAGATATTGTGGTTTCTTTAGGAATACTGACTTGCTTATGTGTTTGTGTCTTTCTCTTTCTAGGAACTATGTTTTTTTGCACTGTTAGGTCTCCCACGCTTCATGCGTGTTTTAGGTTCATTTGTTGCTATATTAGGAGATTGTTATACAGGGACATCAATACGTGTTGGGGTATTAGTAGCTGGTATATACGATTTTGTTATTTTCTTTGTGTTGGTAAACACATTAGGTAATTGATTTACAATTACCTGTGAATAAATGATCTTGTGAACTTCTGATTCACATTGATTTGTTCAAGAATCAAGTTGAGATACTGTGAAAGCATTCCAACTGATTTCATGCTACTTTTCTAGTTGCATTTTATCTTCTCCTAATGGTGGAAAAAATATCTCATTAAAATGATAATCCGAAAAACTTGCAGTGAATGTTAGCCCAAGTAATATCCCAAGGGGGGGGGGGGGGGGGGGGGAGGGGTGAATTAAGTTTTATAAAAATTAATAAAATTAATATGAAACCTTAAGATAATCAAATATAAGTTCTTGCTTGGAAGATAGAAGCAAAACAAGTAATGCAGGTGAAACTAAATATTGTTGGCAACCAAGGATAACACTTATAGATATGCAGTAGTTAGTATATACACATTCAACACACACATTCAGTAATGAGTAGAGAATAAGAGATTTACAGAAGTTCGGCCTAATCTTTGCCTACTTCCTCTCTTTCTCGATCCCCTCGAAGGTATTTCACTATATATTCTCTTCCTCACATAGATGTTGGTTTTTCTTCAAGTGCCCCGCTTAGTATTACATTCAAGGATTCACATAAAAGAATCTTTTTTACCGAGAAGCTTCAATCCGAGCTCTCGATTTTACAAGTGTGTTATCCAAGCTACACTCAAGCTCTTGAAGGTTTGCAACAACGTTTTCAGAAGTATTAAGGTTGCAATGTAACGATTCTCACTCTTAGAAGTGAAGATAATAAATGTTAAAGCTCAGTGGTTCTTCTTGGTTAGTAGCAGTTGCAGCTTAGTGAAGAAGATTTAGGGGTTTTGGATTTTTGCACTTTAAGATCCTTGTCTCATTCTCAGAAATGAGTTTGAACTCATATATTTATAGTCTCTTTGAAGAAAATACTGTTAGAGCTATTGAAGGTGCATTAAATGCACGAGTGGCTATGACAAATTTTAAAAATCTAACCGTTGGAGCAAATTCCCGTCTTTTACCGAGATTGTTAGCAATCTTCATCTGGTGTTGCTAATCGGGCTTACTCAATTTTGCTGTTGTGGCTCTTGACCGAGATTGTCAGCAATTATCTGCTGGTGCTACCAATCTATATTTCACCTTCTTTTATCATTCTTATTCAAATAACATTGTTAGTAATCTTCTTCTAGTGTCATCATTCTAGGCTTGCCACTTCTTTTGATGTTGCTCCTCAACAAAATTGTCAGCAATGTTTCACTTGTGCTACCATTCTATCTTTCTACTTCTTTTGCATTTGTTCTCTCACAAGATTGTCAGTAATCTTAGTTAGTGTCAGCAATCAGGTTTTCTACTGCAGTTTCTGTAGCTATCCACAGACCGTCTTGTATACCTTTTGTCAATCGATCTTTGATAGTATGAATATGTCTTAACTTTATTGATCTTCTTGATAGCCTCCTGAACTTCTAAAACATTTTATCCTTTGGTAGCTCTTTGTTCATCGAACTATTTAGAAATCAACAATCTTTGATATCCTCCTCTTATGAGCTATTTTCTCAATACTTTAAGGACAACTTTCTCAAGCTACATGGTACCCTTAATGAATTGATATGAACATGGGGATTAAGGGTATTCACTGGCCATTGATGTTATTAATCATGTGCATACTCCAAGCCAAACTCCTTCTTCTGCAGGTGTCTTCACTTTGATTAACGTGCTGCAGATATTGTTTTTGTCAAAGTCTTCACATTTGTCATTATAGTGTTGGCACTCTTATGAGGTGCTGACAAGATCTTCTATGAAACTCCACAGTACATGATTGCCCATAAATTTGAACATGTTTTATCATACTAAGCTGCACACTCAAGTTAAACACATTAGTTCATAATGACTGAGTTTTGTTATCATCAAAACCATCTAACAACTATGGAAATTAACCCTTGGGTCAATAGTGAATATATCCCCTGTTAAAGATTCAAGATATTTAATAATAGATGGAGAATCAAAACCAATATGAATCCCAAGTCAATGTTGGAGAACCATTTTAATACGGTGTGTGGGTGCAATTGGTACATATACAGCACAACCAAAAATTTATAGATGTGAAATATTTGGTTGTTGACCTAAAACAAATTGTAATGGAGAATATTAGCAGTAAGCAGTAGGTCGGACACAGACTAAGGATGCAACATACAATATGACATGTCTCCAATAAAATACAGGTAATTTGTTCTCATAAATAAAGGTCGTACAATCAACTAAAGACGTTTGATAAAAAATTATGCTAAACCATTTTGTGTGTGTATGTGCAACAGGATGCTCAATATCAATCCCTATAGATATGTAATAATCATTAAAAGCTTGAGATGTAAACTCATCAGCATTATTCAATTGTATTGACTTAATTGGGTAATTTGAAACATGCGCTTGTAATATGATGATTTGGGCAGGAAGCCTAGCAAATGGAACGTTACAAGTAGAAAGTAAACAAACATGTGAATATCGAATGGATGCATCTATTAAAATCATAAAATAACGAAATCTACATGGTGGGTGTATCGGCCCACATATATTCCCCTGAATTCTTTGTAAAAAGGTTGGGGATTCAACTACTATTTTTAAAGAGAATGATCTCACAATTAATTTTTTTTTTTTTGTGAACAAACGGGATATGTATAATCACTTGATAAAAGAATTTTCTACTTCTTTAGCGGATACCCATAAGAGTTCTCAATTATTCAACAAATTATCGTTGATCCCGGATGGCTAAAACGATCATGCCAAAGTATAAATTCTTGATGTTAAAACACTTCTGGTGCATCGCTTCAGGTGATCCTATAATTCTTATAGTTGTATAATATAATCTAGAAGAAATCTAGCAAGTTTTTCTAATATATACTTTTGACATAAAACAATAGAAGTAATGTAAAAATATTCTTTATTACCTTTATTTGTTATCTCTATATGATACCTATTACTACATATATCTTTAAAACTGAGCAAATTTTTTGTTACTCTAGTTGAATATATAACATCATCAATATGGAGTTTTGTTCTTTTTCGCAATAATATATTGGCTCTTTCAAAACTTTTAATTAGTTTTGTAGTGCTAGATATTGTTTTAATATTAATTTCAGCTAATGTTAAGTTTATGAAATATATTTTTCTTTCAAAGAATTGTGTGCATTCTGGCAATGTCTGCTTAGACATATATATTTCTCATTCATATTTGTAATAACTGAAGCATTGATATGATTCATTCATATACAATATATATATATATATATATATAATATTTCATTATCAAAATATTTCTATTATAAAAATCTATTGAATACTTAATCATCGTACTATAGATACGTAATCAATGAGACATATTCATAATTCTTGAGAGGTTTATTCAACAAACCTTTCATATTTTATTTTGCTCACATTATTCCACTTTTGGTGGTATTTACAAAGTACAACCATCAGGGGCATCTCTATAATTTCAAAGGTTATTACATCGCGATTACATATATGACAATATTCATGATCATAAAATAAAATTACATTTACTTTAGGGAAATATATAAAATTGGTCAAATGTATTAACTAATTATAAAACTCGATTTAATGAGCTGTACCATGTTGAATCCATACCATTCACTCATCATTTCAGGAATTGATACATCTTATAAAATTACATTATTCTTTTGTCTTGTTTAACATGCAAGTAAAATCGAAAAGAATAAATAAATAAAACCAATCAAGCTGCCGTGCATTGACTGTACATGTAAAGTCGAGTGATGATTTTCATAAAAAATTTATTATTTTATCCGGCTACAATAATACAATATTTCAAAATATTTTTTTTGAATTAATACTCTCATATTGCTACTGCAATAATACATTTGAGACAAAAAATGTGAAATATGTTTTTATAATATATATTTGTCAGGAATATTTTCTCCAAATAATTTTCATTGTAGACAAATTTGAATAGTAAAAATTATACTCATTACCACTTGTAAAATATTGCAACTCGAAGTGTATTAATCATAACCTTATAACTTCAGGTACATTCAACCATAATCTGGCAACTCTAAGTGCATTTAAACTTTTAAGAAGATTACGGTCTTCTAGTACTCATATCTTTTTTTATAGAAAAATATAATGACAATACTATGCTAAAAAATAGGCAGCGGTCATAATTCATAGTTAAATAATAGCATCAACATAAATTAAAGCAGTAGCAGGCGGCAAGTCGATCTTATAAACTAATAATAATTAAATAAACGGCGTGCAAGCTTTAATAAGCATTCTACGAGAATGCTTAATTTCTTGTATTTAATTGCATTTCTAAAGTAATACATATAATAGAATGTAATTACAATAATATGATACAACAACCATAAATTAATAATCATGTAAAATATCTACCGAATATATTAATGTTAGATGGGTGTTATGATAAAAGACAACAAATTCATAAAAAGAGAACCGACAAAAGTTTAAAAAGTATTGCAACATACTATAAACCACTATTCATCTCAATTATTTAACCACTATTCACAATATTCATCTACTATTCAATCTTCAACAGAAATATAAATTATACAATGAATTTAAGAGTAAACAGTTAAAAAATCCAAAACAAAAATAACTTTACTAAAATATTAATTACACATAAAAATAAAGTACTTTTTTAAAGAACACAAATGTAGTCTTTACATTAGTTGATTAGAGTCTCGTGCTGATAACGTGTTATAAAACTAAATAAAATATAAAGCAGATAAATATATTCAATACAAGATATAATAAACTTAGTTCTTCGTGAATTGATAAATATTTCTTAAATTAATTCTTTTGAAACTATTAGGGGTTGATATTCTTGATCACCAAAAATTTCATTATATTACAAGAAAAGATATAAATATAACTGTATCTCTCAATATTTGTCTAAAGCATTTACTTGATCTCTCTCTAATATTCTCTCCTCCTTCTTTTCTCTCTTCCTTTTCTCTCTTTGTTCAGCTCTATATATAAACAAAGAAAACGCACAGTAATAAGAGAAAAACATCAGTACTTACATTATGACTTGCAAAAGTCATCATAAACAGTGTTTTCACTGTGTTCATAATATTTTTGGCTATTTGTTGTTCGTATTCCCTTGAGTTGATGAAAGGTATACTGTTTATATGAATTATATAAATTTTATGCATTGAATAATGACTAACCATAAAAAAACATAAAAAATTATCGAATTTGAAACCTCATATTTAATATTTTGACCAGTCGACTACTAAGCCACGCTATCATTACTTATGGTATGTCTTGCACACAGTCATTGTTGCCAGACGATTTCGTCTGGAATATATCTTGAGCTATAGTTTGTGGTGTCACGGTTCAAACAACGTGAAACTAGAAGGGCCTGTCAAATTTTGGTTTGGGGGGAGAAAAGGTCCTATTCTTTTGGGCATGATCAAATACAATTTTGATACTTTCCATGTTTTCTAACTAAAATTGAGTTTGTCCAATGTTTTGCCATTTCAAGAAGGTTGTACATTTGTACTCCTCTTACTCACCAAAAAACCCAAAAAAAAAAAAAAAAAATCTGGAAAGACTCTAATTGAATGTGCACTTTGCATAGTTTTTACTAAGAGCATAAATAGCATTTGTGGTGCCTGTTAGACATGCCTTGGCCTAGACCCACCATCTGATGTGTGCCACATCAACTGGTGGGCCCGTGGCGTGCATCAACAGGCGAATTTTGAATTCCCTAAAAGCCTAATTTTCCAGCCCAGCCAAGAGTTAAAAGACAATCTCACCACCTTCAAGTTCATTGGGGTAATGTTTTCACATGGCCTCAATTGCTTACGATGGCATGACTCTTTTAATTTTCCTTCTCTCTCCCCGCATTCCGTCAGCATTTAAAAGAGGGATCAAAATCAACTATTTGATGATGACTGAACAAGCTACCCGTGCGGATTAGTTGATTTATAACCTTGCCATCACTCCTAAATCATGAGCCGACCCAAAGACTTTTAAATTGGCTATGACAATGCATAGGGTCCACGAGTGTGAGAGAATGGTATTTGAGGTGAGCTAAGTCGAAAGTGTGTGGCTAGAAGCTCAATGCAAGGATGCGTTGCTCGAGAAGAGGTATTTGTGACGGCCAGATTCTTTGAGGGAAGTCGTCAAGGAGAAAGTGCACATGGCATAATAGAAGTTTTATTTCGCCTAGAGAAGGTGGAGTGAATAGCTATATATATATAGATTCGGTACTATACTTAGGACAATGCATTTTAAAACCGTGCGGGCTATGACCTAAAACAGATAATATTAGTCAGGTAGACCTGTCTCTCCCAGAGACTTTGGGAGCATTGGTTAAATCAGACATGATCCCCCCACGACAGAAACCTGTGGCGCCTGCAAGGAATCTCAAAATTAACATATTTTTGATAAAATAATGCCAAGTTTTCTGAAGGTACTCACTGAAAGAGGATGTTCTGTTCAATTGATTAAAGTTCTGAACTTGGGTGGTGGTGGAGCATCTTTCAAATGAAACTGTGGATGGAGATGGGTACCTTTATGCCTATGCTTGTTTCAAGCCTGTTGTGCAAAGCATCTGCGAGGGGGCAGTAGAGTGGCTTTTTTTTTTATTTTTATTTATTGTACATCTCACTGAAAAATTGATAGCATATAAATGTTGATATATTAGAATGTTCATATCCAAACCAGAAAGTGATGGTTGCTATGACTGAAATTAGAGTAGATTTTCTTAATTCCATCCGAATTATGATGTAGGTGTTGATGATACATAAGGGATCTACAGCACCCCCAAAGAATATAATATTGCAATGATGGTATGAGTGTTGAGTGCAAGTATTTGTTCAAGTGTGGGATTCGTTTAATTTTTGTATCTAAGAACACGAGAACATGACAAAATATTGATATTTCATAACATACTTCTTTTATTTTTTAGGTGGTTGAAAATATCAAACATAATGTGGAAAATTTATACGTATTTACATAGTAAACTGAAATTATTAAACATTTTGGTTAAGTGAATGTCTAATTATACATGTCCAACGTAATTGGCATTGCTAGTATCAAATGCGCATTGTTGATCATTTGCAGGTATTTCACCAAATGTTCTTTGTGATTCACAGCATCTACAGATTTCGAAATGTCAGTCCTGTATTCTTGAACTAAACCCTGTATATTCTTCTAGTCATGCACCTCTTGGCTCTGCATCTGCTATTCCTTCCATTCTATGATATAGCTGCTTAATCAGTAAGCACCCTTTTTTGTACGTCTTTTTCTTGGTGAAACAACTGGATTGGGGTCTCAACTCTCAAGTCAGATCTGAATGATGACTAACATTGGAGGACCTCCTCAAGAATTCCATTACCAGCTTTGAGAAAGAAGAAGAATTGTTTTTGAGCAACTCATTTGGGGAGTCATACTCAACAACCTTGCCTGCATTCATGAAGATAGTAATGTAAGCAGTTTAATCACTCTTATAGCTTCAAGAAGCAAGATATATATATATATATATATATGTATGTATGTCTTGTTGCGGGATTTCGCAGCCTTACCTTCATCAAGAACCAGAACAAGGTCATTGTCAATGATGGTAGGTATCCGATGGGCCACTGTTATGACAGTGCAGCAGCTTGTTTCTTCTCTGATTCTCCTTTGAATCAGATTGTCAGTTGCTGTGTCCACAGATGCCGTGGCCTCATCCAAGACCAATATTTTCCTCCTCTGTAGAAGCACCCTAGCAAGACATACAAGCTGCCTTTGCCCCATGCTCCAGTTTTCTCCATCTTCTGTAACTGCACCAATTGACAAAGTTTCAATGGTTTCAGAAATTCAGACAAAGACAACTCTGTAGCAGAAAAAATTGTTCCCACTTTCCTTACCTGGCATGCCAAGAAGCCTTTGATCTTGTCTTACTATCTCTGCAAGATGGCATTTGCCCAGAACCTAACAGGAAGAGTTAATTCAAGAGGAATGTTAAGCTTATTTACCTTCAGGAAATTATACAACTTAAATTATTTTATTCTTACCTCCCAAATTTCTTGATCTGAATGCTGTTGTAGAGGATCAAGATTACTCCTCATGGTTCCTTGAAACAGTGTTGGGTCTTGTGGGATTATACTCAACCTAGACCTTAGATCCTGCAAGCCAATCTTTGTAATATCTACTCCATCGATCAAAATCCGACCTTCTGAAGGCTCGACAACTCTGAAGAGAGCTTGAATTAGAGTAGACTTTCCGCTCCCCGTTCTACCCACAACGCCAATTTTCTTGTTTCCTAGGAAAGTGCAAGTGATTCCTCTGAGAACTCTTGGGAGAGCAGGGTTATATTGGACATGGAGGTTTTCCAGATCAATTCTTCCATGGATAGGCCATGCAGGTTCTGGTCTGCAATTTTCAATCACTAGTGGAGCTTCACTTGGTATGTTGGTGAATTGAAGAATTCTCTCTACTGAGATCATTTTGTTCTCCACATTGCATAGATTCCATATAACCCAAGCCTGGAGAACATTTAGATTTAAACCATAAGTAGCGACCAGTCCAGCCAAGCCTGTTACCAAATCAGCAGAATTATAGTTCAGAATATAATCTATATCAAATGGTTTCTCAATAAGAATAATGGCGGATTTGGCCAATAGAGAAGTAGAAGAGCAACTTACTGGGTTCAATGGCTGACCTTGGCAGGTTGACCAAGATGACTAGAACAAGGAAGAAGACAAGGTTGAAGAGAAAGTTGATCCGGACACAAAGCCACTCCATTGTAGCAGAGTTGTGGAAGGCAACGCGAGAGTAATCATCAACCAGCCTTAGATTTTTCTTGAGAAACCTATCTTCCTGATTGAAGCAACGAATTGTTGCAGCCCCTGCGAGGGATTCTGAGAAGTGGTGGAGAATTGGAGCTCTCCGAATCCCAACCATCCTGGCTAACTCTCTGGCAGTGGTGATGTAGTAACACTGCAGAAAAGATTAGTTGCTTCAGAATTATGAGAATCGAAATATATAAAAAAAAATTAACTTGAAGTTGATTGGTTCTTGCCTGGTACCAAACAGAGATTGCCAGGATGGCAAGGAAGAGAAAAAAGACCTGCCAGGCAATCTGGGACATGAGGATGATAATACTCAATAGCTGAATAAGCGCGAATGCTAATCCGGCCAATCTGTAAGGGATATCAGTGTCGACTATGCTTTGATCTGTCGAAGACTGTTACAAGAACAACCAGGTTGAGTTAAGTTTCTGATGAAATCAAAATAAAGCAAACAAAAGCTAGTGAAGTAGAACATCACTAGAATTCTGACCCGGTTGAGAATTCGGCTTGAAGGCGTGGAGTCAAAGAACGAGAGTGGCGCCCTGAAAACAGATGTGATCATTCCGAGGAAGAGGCGCTGAGAAGTCTCAATGGCAATGGTTGAAAGCAAAACAGCCCTCCCCAATATGAAGATGGAGCTTCCACCAGACATTAGAACATATATCCCAATCATCTGCTCTCTGCTTACCCAGCTTTTTTCGTCTGTTGCCCAAGCAATCCAGTAATTGCTGGCCATCTGCAATCCCTGGAAGAGAACCTGACAGAGAAGGATAAATGGAACAAGAGCTCCTTTATATGCAGCAGTGATAAAGGTTGAGTAGACATGCCATGCCACTCGGCCGGTTTCTGTTTCTTCTTCAGGAGTTCTATCCAAAAGCCTGTCACTGCTTGTGGGTTCTTGAAATTTCTCTTCTGTGACTTCAATTTGACATTTCTGATGGGGTCTGTGTCTTAAGGATTTGTGATCTTGGGGAGGGTTCACTTGGTTTAGAGATTTACTATGAGCAGCCATTTGTCTAACCAGTTCCCCATTAGGATCTGCAATCAAATCTTCATATTTTCCTGACTGGGCAATCCTACCATCTTTCATTACCTATGAGAGAGAGAGAGACATTAGCCTTGGGAAAAAAAAGTTGGTCACAAGTGTTAAGGCAACTTAGTAGCTTACCAGGACAAGATCAGCTGCCTCTAAGAACTCCAACTGATGTGTTACATAAATTACTGTCTTCCGGGACAAGAGATGCAGTAGACAATTCTGCAAATTAAGTTCCAAATTCTCAGAAAATTTGCCAAATATACGAGAAAATACTATAATCATATGTAATTTAGACATAATTAAGATGAAGAGCTGTTGCTTGCCTTGAATAAGTGTGCCCCGGTATGAGCATCAACGGCGCTGAAAGGATCATCCAGGAAATAAACATCTGAATCACCATAGATTGCTCTTGCTAATTGTATCCTCTGCTTTTGTCCTCCACTTAGGTTCATTCCTCTCTCTCCCACCACACACAAATCTCCATCAACCCACTTCTCAAAATCCTGATTCAAAGCACATCCTTCCAAAACATCCTCATAGAAGGCCTTATTCATTTCCTTGCCAAACAACGCATTCTCTCTGACTGTGCCTGTTTGAATCCAAGCCCTCTGTGGAACAAATGCTTTTGATCCATAAACCTTAATACCTGCCCCAGAAATCCTAGGAATATCGCCAAGGATGCTACAGAGCAGGCTTGATTTTCCGGACCCAACTGAGCCACAAATTGCAACCTTGTAACCTTTCATGATCTTCATTGTCTCTGTGATTTTGATGGTGGGTTTCTTTGCAGCTGAATTACATGTTTCCCAAGCATATTCTCCGGTGTCAATTTCAATTGCAATGTCGCCTGCTTTTGAGGCATGAAACTGTATCAAGTTCTTTTGATCTTCTTTCATGAAGTCTTGCATTCGATCAACTGAGACTTTTGTTTGAGCAATCGTAGAGATCAACTCTGGGAGATTATAGATGGGTTCTTGTAAAATTCGGAAAGTTGCTAGAGCTGAAAGGACTGCACCAGATGTTAATGGTGTTTTCAATACAATGCAAACACCAAAGGTCACAACTGAAACTACAGTCGGCGAAGCCCAGAAGAGAAAGGCCACTGCAGAGCAAGTATACAGGTATCTCTTCAGCCAACTTCTCTCAGTTTCCCTAAGTTGAAGGAGCTTCTTCAAGAAGGTGGACTCCCAAGAATGGAGTTTCAAGACTCTCATGCTCTTCAGGGTCTCTGAAGTAGCTTTGATTCTCGAATCCTTAGCTTCCATGATCTTGCTATGGAGCCTTTCATGCATATTGGCCAATGGGGTGTTGCTCACCATCACCAAAACTGTTGTTAATAGAGCAGCAACTGAAGGAGCAGCCCCAAGATTTCTGTACAGAATGATCAAGGCCAGAATGACCTGAATTGGAAGCAGCCAAATTCCGTGGATGTACCAGAAGAAATCCCCGATCCTCTCGACATCCACAGTGATGAAATTGATGACTTTGCCATTGCTCATGCCACCATACTTGATTGACAAAGACTTCTTGTATATCAATGCCATGAGAGCTGCTCGGACTCTGATTCCAATGCATTGCGCGCCAAAGTACCATTGCCTCTGAGACAGTGATTCCACTGTCTTTGCCAAGAAGAAGACGAATGCAAGAATAATTCCATGGCTGTAGCTTGAATATTCATGCTTTGCTGATAAAAAATTCACGAAGTTTGTGATCAAGAAGGGACCCATGTAGGAAGCAATTGTGTTAACTCCTGTAGAGATTAAAAGTAAATATTTATAATCTGTCTAAGCAGAAACCCAAAATTAAGATGATATCCAAAACCAGAATTACCTGCAAAGACACCATTTATAGCCAGGGGTCTCCAGATAGCATGGACTACTGCTTTTGGCAATGAGAAAGTTTCAGTTTTTTGATTTCGAAGCGATTCTTCCAACAAAGACGAAGCAACGAAAGCCGTTTCGGATTGAGGAATAGAAGGAATGTGGGGTAATTCAAGTTTTTGAATTCGACCTTTTTCAAAGAGGGGGTTAAGCCACAGAAATGTAAGTTGGCTCCAAATTCCGGCATTGGAAAAGGCATCGGCATGTTTAGGGATATTTTCTTTCTCCTCTTGAAGTAATGGACTTACAATATCATTGCTTTTTTCAATTCCCTTAATGAGCAGAGCATTGAAACAGAGCAGAATCAACAATGGGAAAGTAGCAAAATCAACAGTGTCAGCTTCAGGCAGAAAATTTGGCACTACTATGGATGTGAAATGGTTCATGAGGTAAATACACACTAAAAATAAACCACAAATGCTGGAGAAGACCCACCAAATAATGAGAACTAGAGGCCACCTTTTGTATTCTCTATGAGTTTTGTTCTCTGAGTGTACTGCAACTACACTAGCTAAGATCCAAGTCAAAGCTGAGAAGATAGATACAAAAGAGATAATTCTAGAATTCCAAAACTCATGACAACAAAACCCCACATAGAAAATGGAGATTATGACATTAGAAAGAACAGTGATCCTGGCAAAAACTGTGGATTTTCTTCTGTCTGTTGCTCCATGGTTTAACCTTTTATCACCATCTTCTCTTCTTTGTTTCAAAATGTCCACCAAAACCCATGTCAGTAACAGCAAGAAAAATGCCACATTGACAAGCTTTAGAGTGATTTCCATTGAAAATGACTCCAAGAAACCTACGAGAACCCCAGAAACTTGGAAGAACAGAGAGAAGTTTCAGTCACTGGACCTGTTGAAAGACAACCACCAATGTCTTCACAGTACAAACAATCCATATCCAGTTCAAAAAACAGAATAAAAATTCCAAAAAGCAATTTTTAATTGGGGAAAGTAGATAATACAGATGATGAATTTTATCAGAATTAACTATACATAAACCTAATAGAGTCAGTTTGAATGTGCAGACCTGTGGAAGTATGAAGAAAGCAAGTGGCTGTTTAAAGGTGGTGAGTTGATGAATGAGGGATCTGAGCTTTGGCACATAGGATGGTTGGTCACTCGTTTGCTTTGATTTTGTATAAATAATCAAAATAACAAAGTTCAATCACATCGACAGAATCTTTATCAGTCTGCTATCGTTATCCTTCAGTGCGCATATATTATTCTATGCATATAAGGGAATATTATGGGATCTTATTTGCGTATTCTCTCTCTCTAGGACTTTCCTGGAACTGAGGCTGTCAATTTTTGCAGGCTAAGAATGTCTTCATGCATGTCTTCATTGCTGTGACATTTCCTTCTTGTGGTTTTAATTATTTTGAGAAAAAAATAAAAAAGATACCATAGATTACATGTATTTAAACTTCTACCTTGTAGATTTTGTTGATAGAATTCCATGGCTGGAATGGATTTGAAGTGATTTTTCCATCTTCTTTCCCCACTATTTGAAGAGTAATTTATCTTATGATGTCAAAGGCTTGATAAGGAATTAAATCTTTGGTGCAAAGGATGGGTGATCCTCATTTGAAGAATATAACAGTTACCTTCGGTGCCGAATGTATTTTTATTTATTTATTTTGTTATAAGTTGTCTAAGACTTTGATTCACTACTTCCTTTTGTTCGTGTAAAACTTCTATTCACAAAAATCAGGTAAATTTCATATATTGCATGAATGATAACTGGTCATAAGGACATGGAGACGAATTGAATTTGAGTTCCCAAGCTTAGTATGAGAGCCAACCAACCACCGGTGTGGCGGTGCCAATATATATACATATATATATTTGCCTATTTTGATGCCTAAAATTGGATGTTTCATATTGAAGAGATTGTAATTAATTGAGTATGGATTTACGCCTACCACATCCGGCATCCCCACAATATATGTCTATATAGATATATAACAGTGATGAACTAAACTAGAGAGATTAGTGGACTGACTCCCCTTGCCTTGCTTATGTTGATACCATTGAAGCATGAGGGTAGCTAGTGACTTGTGACTATATGCCAACTTGGAGACCTTATCACAACTAGCAGGCTCAAAAATCTCTGCATGGGAGCGTAACTTTAGCCATGCAGCAGCCAAGGGGGTCCACATTTTTATGTACAGTCATCAATCATCATCTTTGGGTCAGCCACGGTTCCTCGGAGGCGTATGGTCCGCAAATGTTGGCGTGTGCAGCCTTAAAGCAATCGCACCGTGGAGGTGTGCTTCTCCCACGCTCATTACAAGAACAAGAACAGTACAAAAGCATAGAGTTAAAAAAAGAAAAGAAAAGGGTACTAAAGCCTATGTATCACATGGGCACCACAGTTCAGTCTTTGCCCATCTTTTAGAAATTAGAGTGGATCTGACCATAATCCATGGCCGTCAGAACAAGTTGTTGGCAACTCAGCTGGTTTAAAGGCCATTTGCCTTGTCACCAATGTGATTGTTAAAGAGCACATTTTTCTCAATGTGGGTTTCCAAACAGAATCTTGGATCATCAATGTGGAAAAAGTTCTCGATATATGAAAGCCATTGATGAGACAACACCACCATGATGAAAGCTTGAATTGGTTGGCCATTTGTGGAAGCTTATGATCAAACTTCAAGAAAACTTTATAGTGCATGGCCTTGAGAGCAAGTAGTCGAAAATTGAAAGAGGTATACCTAATGTATGGCCTTAGGATGTGATTGTTAAAGATCACATCTTTCTCCATGTGGGTTTTGGTTTCTTTCGAGTTCATCCAACCTTAATCTTTGGTCATGATTGTGATAAAAAGAAGGGGTAGTGCACGTTTGAGAAAAAAAACTAAAAAATATGAGAGACGTGAAAGCCAACACCACCATGATGAGAGCTTTAATGGGTTGCCATTTATAGGAACTTTTGAAACTTAAAACTTACATAAATATAATGCATACGTAGATACTCCACACATTTGTCAGAGAGTATTGCCTTTAGCATTATTTGTGGAGCTGAAGAGCATATTTAGCCCCAGCAACCAGTTATAGAAACTCAAATTCAAGCATTGAGCGAAGAAATTCGAGTTCTTACTCATTAAACCAACCGCCTTATGGTAACTTGCATACATATATATTTGTACATATTTGTGTGTGTGGTTCTATTGACAGGACAATTTTGACTTTTGCCCAGCTAATTTTTCTCTTACTTGATAGAAAAACCATTTTGTAATTCATCAAAAAATAAAAAAAAACAAAAAAACTTAACTAATGGGGCACTAGCTTGTTTTGTCAATTCATATGTAAGTACCTGTTTGCAGAGCGGATCTACTCTAGGACCAATGTTTTTAAAATTTCTTTTAGCTCCTTTGTTTATTTATATTTTTTTGTGTGTATTTTATAACATGATATACAGTATTATTTGGCCCCTATAAAGTTTAAAATTTTTTATCTCAGCTTTTCAAATTTTAAATTTTTTACCTTAACCTCATCCAAAAAAATTCTTCAGTTAACCACTTAGTCTGATCTTAAAACTTCCTTCTGTTGAAAAAATTTTCAAATTATATAATATATATAGTAGTTTTGGGGTTTTCCAAAATGGTTTTGACTAGTTTTGAAGAAAGTTTTTATTGCCTTATTAAATGAATCCCACATTGGAAAGTGAGAAGTTTGGTAAGGCATTTATAAATGCCAACAACTTTCTATGAATTGCTTTAGAGCAATGATTGAGTGTAACACACAAGTGTGAGTATGTGCACCAAGCCACATGTGCGCCACGCGTACGTCTCGCGTGCGAGTCGCGTGGCGCAATGTGGCTCTTTAGTGGCGCACTTGGCACTTGGACACGTGGCACATGCGCGTGTGGCGTGTGATCAAGACCATTGATTTTTGTCAATCATGATAATCAACGATCGGATGGCTAATACATAAGCAAAAAGGATCGTATGGTGAGAATCACACCTGATCATAAAGGTGTGATGAATGATCTGATCAAACAATGAATATGTGCGATCTACACTGTTAGATTAGAAAATGGGCGATCCGACGGCTGTATTTAAATCTGTAAGTGACTGTTAGAAATCAGTTATTATTTAAATTCTAACAGTCATGTCTCGTCCAAAAAGACACCAAAATGTCTATAAAAATATGACAAATTCGCAGAAAATGATATATATATATTTTTCTGCAACTTCTTTCTATATTAAAAGGCATTAAAATTCTTGATTCTTTCTAGTTTTTATTGTTAATCATTTCTGAAATCTGTTTCTACAGAAATAGACATTCAGATTCTTGGCAGACTTGATAATCAGAGGGTATTCGGGTCTGATTTCGTGTGTGCAACACGCAGTCAGAATTACAGATTTTCTGGGCTTCATTGTATCCTGGAGGCGATTCGTCATTAACCCGGTGCACACCAGATTCTGAGAATTGGTGGGGGCGAATATCGTCTTAAGGAAAGCGATATTAATCGTGCCTTAGACGTGTTCATTCATCTTCTTCTTTCTTTTACAGATTTATGCACTAATACCTTCATACGTGAATATTTCAAATCTTTAGGAATTTGGCAGCACACATTTCAAATTTGTGCTTCTCTTCCAAGTGGGCAGGTTAATGAATCAAGAGAGAAACTAAAAAAAGTAGCTACAGAAGTACTCTCTCTCTCTCTCTCTCTCTCTCTCTATATATATATATATATATATATTAGTGACTAGTCACGAAGGACTGTCGGAAGAACAGTAAACGATACATAGAAATTCAGCAATTGGGGTCATAGTTCACAAGCTTGACGTTATTCAAATATGAAAAGGCATAGACATTTTGTCTCTCTATTTGCTTTTCAAAATAAGAAAGTCACATGGTTTTTTGCGGTTGGTCTGTTTTGAAGCTTTGTGTAGCAAAAAGCAGTCCTCTTTTCATTATTTTTTTATTTATCAACTGGTTCATTTTATCTGCTTATTATTTAAGTTCATATTTGCACACTAATCACGCTGCCCCTATTCTATGAGAATAATGTCATACAATTATAAAATTTTATATAAATTTTTTATACAAAAATGTGATTAAATAAGAGTATTTTAATTTAAAACAAAATATTTATCTTGTTAATTACAAAATTATTGTTGTCCCGATGACATTTATTGTACGGTTTTCCATGCCTTTTAGCCAAATAGGTTGTCGGCTTGAGGTTGAAAATTGGAAACAAACCCATGATCTATCCAAGAGGAAGAAAGTTAGTTCTCATGCCCATCAAATGAGTCCTATATGATTATATGATGATTGTTATCTGGTATTTCCAAGTGGGATAATGTACAATTTCCAAGTGGGATAATGTACTAGTACCAAATGTTTGCTTCTTTCAAAGAATTGAATACATCTGATGTCTATATCCATTTAATCAGATTAGCTCTTTTGGCATAGTGGGGGACATCTTAATTCATTGGAAAGAATGGGAAAAACTTTGAAGGCGGGCTGCATGATAAACATGTGCTAATATTCTCTCCTTTTCTTTGATTAATATTCTTTTGGTACTTAATTATTATGCTTTGATTAGGCTCCAAAAGCATTCCATATATATCTTATAGATGCTCATGTGCAGTGCAGGGTGCAGGTTGGTTGGATCATTACGAGAGGGGCGTGAGTAAGATTGTAAAACAAAACAAATTACTCGAGATCAAATCATATTTGTTAAAAGTTTGATCGGGATCAACTCATTTGAAGTAATTTATAAATGTCCATAATTCAAGTAATCCATGAATTGCAACCATGGCAGGATATCCTACGATTTGGACCTTTTGGTTTGCATTAATAGCTAGGAGTGGCTTCGGATAAGTTAATGACCAAAGAAGGGTTGTTTTGGAACTTATTTATCAATTTCACATGATTTTAAATTTATTCTCCAAACTTAAGTTATCTAAGAAGTTGTGACTTAAAAATACAATTTTGTGGTTTAAATCTTGTCCCAGATTCTCTTAAAATTTGTGTTTTTAAGACACAACTTCAAATCGGAAGATGTGTTTTCAAATAACAATTTCTTAGACAATTTGTGTTGGACAAATAAGTTTAAAGCCACCTAAAATTGGGAAATAAGTTTCAAAACAACACTATTTTCGGATCATATTGAAGAACTGACTTGCCCTGAACCGTTTCATTTGCCCTAAACATCCGGATAGGTTGGAGTTTTCAACAATGATAGAAACAAAACATAGCATAGACATTGATGAACAAGTGTCGTGAAAATGTTAACAAAATGAGGATAATCATCTAGACATAGTGTCGACACTTTCTTCTAGAAAGCTAGTTAAGAAGGTCGACCTGGAGCCTGTGATATCAACCCTGGATATATATGGAATCTGGAGATGGAAGAGGACCACCCCCTTTCCCCTCCACCAAGCCTACCGATTCATTCATATTCACACATCCTGGAAATTTCTAGGCTTAAAGGCTTTTACTTTATCCGATGAAAGGTACCATGCGGGTCAACCATAAATGGTGCATGGACTTTTCAACTTTGTCCAGTGATACTGGAATATTTTTCCAAAAACCGTGGTTTAACACGTAAAGTTGAAAAAGGGTAGCAAGCATCATCAGACACTTGTGCAAGCACTTGCAAACCTGACGCTAGCATTCGTCAAAGATCAAATTACATTTCGGTTTTTATTTTTTGTTTTTATTTTTTAAAATTTGACGGAACTATATTTAACAGATTGGTTCCGAAAAATTGTTTTTGTTAAAACCGTGTTGGTAAGTTGGTTTCGGAACTTGTTTTTAATTTTTTTTTTCAGAAAACAATTCAATTTTGAGAACCATTAAAATTGTATTTTTTGATTTTTTAGAACCGTTTTCATACGAAAATAAAAGTGATGATGTTTTCGATGGTCTTTTTTTTTTTATTTTTTATTTCTGAAAACAAGAAAAATAGATAGTTTCCAATTTTTTTAATTCTAAAAATAATAAAACAAAACAAAACTGAAGTCGAAACCGATACCAAACAGAGCCTTTTGGCCATTTTCACATAAGAATAAGAATTATAACCTACCATCTCATAACACTCATTTATCTTAAACAAGTGAATGAAAGTTCATTGGGTTTATGAACATTACCAACAATTTCGTTCAATGTTCTCCTCCTGTAGGGTTGGGTTCTCTTTTTTTCTATTTTTATTGCTAACCAGGAACTACCTCATTGTAAGGCTACGTTGGACCCACTCATGTAATATAAACCCTGGACCCACGAGCCCCACCATTACCCATGGATTACGTAAACTCTAGACTTATATCTGTAGTGAGTGTCCCATCAGCGTGGGGGTGGAACTTGAGACTTGAGGGTTATTCTCCCAAGTCCTGACCATTCCACTCACAACCACGGGTTGGGTTGAGCTCGTTTTTGCTTTGTCCGACTGGTTTCTCAGTGGTTAGGCATGAGATCTATCATCAAGAATATAAAATAAAGACAAAAAAAAAAAAACTCGTTAAGCAACTAGCTCAAAGGGACTAGGATCTTAGCCTTTGGGATTAGGTTTATAATTGATTAAAATACTAAAGACAATAACAAAGTTGTAAGGCTGGGTGGGGTTTATTGGTATATCTGGTTTAAGGCCCCAACAGATCTTACATAGGTTCAATCCAATTTTTTGTTGGGCTGAAGTAGTTCTTTGTAGTGTGTAGCCTGAGTTTTGCATTGACCAGCCCATTACTCCTAACAGTCTTCTGAATATGTATTTGGCTTCAGACCAAAAAAAAAAAAAAAAACAGTATTTTGGGTTGATTAATTGAATTGACCCCATTTTGATTAAAATTCTCTATAGGGTCCTCATTTTCACAAACATGCTTTGAAGATCTTTGATGAAGTAGCTTATATGAATCATCTTGTCAAAACTAATTTTTTCTTCTTCAGATGTAGAAACTGGTATATAAATTATGTAATGGAAATTGAGTACCATTTAGGACCCTTCAAATTTTTTTCTTTAATGTAGCATAAAAAAAATAAAAATAAAAGTAGAAGACGAAACTCTTATTTGATGTACCAAAATTGTTTATTTATTTATTGTTTTATATTTCTCCCGCAAGCTTCAATTTTCTAGCCGTTAAACAGAGGGAACCCCATGCGGCCTCTAGCCGTTGAATTTCAATTTTAAATTAGTTCGACCGTTGGTTAGCCTGCTTTTCGTCCATTTACTCCAAAACCCTAACCCTATTTCTTTTGAATTGGCTGATTATCGATCGTATCAGTTGTTTCCAAAAACAATATCTTCTGTGTCATCAACAGTAAACTCAACCCTTTTTCTTTCTTTCTTGATTGAGCCTAACCCTTGTTTTCAGAATTGAATTTGAAAGTCCTTAACCCGTTGTTTGATTTTTGTCTAAAAGAAGAAGAACAAAAATTTTCCTTTCTATTACCAATAAAAAGGGCTCGTATCACATGGCTTCAAGAACTGCCACCAAAGACATCATCACTCTCCGTGGATCAGCCGCCATTGTTAGCGAATTCTTCGGTATGTTGTTGTCTCTGTGAACCTCTGTACGCCCTTTTTTTTCCTTGCTTTAATGCTCCATTCTCTTTGTTTGTCTTGTGGGGATTCAAGAAATCTCTACTAATCTCGGTATTCTCTCTGCAAACCCTTTTCAGGCTACGCTGCCAACAGGTAACAACACTAAAATCCAAACATTTTTAATGTTTCTCTTCAAAAGTTGTGTGTGTTACCTATGGGTTTGGAAATGTAATTTTCCTGGGAAAATTGTGTAGTATTCTATATAACCGCGGAGTCTATCCCGAAGAAAGTTTTGTGAAGGTGAAGAAGTATGGGCTTCCAATGTTGCTCACTCAGGATGAAGGTGTCAAAACCTTCATTTCCAACCTAACCTCTCAGCTTTCCGGTAAGGTTTCTTTTTACAAAAAATTTACATTTCTGGGTTTTTAGTGCTTGATTTATTTGTATAGTTATTGACAAATGAAATATTGTAATCTTGAATAATGTGAAGAGTGGCTGGAAACTGGGAAGTTACAGAGGATAGTTCTGGTGATAATGAGCAAGGCCACTAGTGAAGTCTTAGAGAGGTGGAATTTCAGCATTGAGACTGATAATGAGGTCGTTGAGAAAGGGTAATTCAATCTGGAGGTTATATTTTCAATAGCCATTAAAAAAAATCTGCATATTTTTTTTTTCTGTAAATGTACTGGCAATTTCATTTTCTGTTGATTCGATTTTGATTCCAGTGTATCAAGGGAGAAGAGTGATAAAGAAATTATGAGGGAGATACAAGCAATTATGAGACAGATAGCATCCAGCATAACATACTTGCCCTGCTTTGACGAACCCTGTAACAATCACTACCCATGCTTCTGTAATAGGCTTTTTTTTATTTGCTAGACAAGTTCTTATTTATTTGTTTTTGGTTTTTTGCAGGTGTGTTTGATGTGTTAGCTTACACCGATAAGGATGTTGCAGTCCCATTCACTTGGGCTGAGAGTGACCCCAAACTCATTGCCAATCCACAAATGGTGAAATTGCATTCATTTGATACCAAGGTAACATCTGCAGTGTTGTTTTTGCAACGTTGTAAAAGGAGATTCTTGTTGGCTAATATGAAAATTTGGTGGTTATGTAGATTCACAAGGTTTACACTCTGGTATCCTACAAGAATGATGAATGGGACGAGCAGTAGAGCAACGCCCGGCTCCTTCTCCTTCTCTGTGAGAGAGAGAGAGAGAGAGCAATGAGGAATGAGTGGACTTTTGTGAATCGTTGATTCACATATTTTTTTGAGTTTGAGCAGTGAGAGCAATGAGGAATGATGTATTGAATTTGTATCCATATGTTTGGATGTTAACATGGAATTAAAAAGTTGAAGCAAATATGTTGATTTCACCTTGTTTTTGCTTGTTTCTTGTGCAGATAAATTTAGTTTAAGAATTTTCTTTGTTGTTTGGTACATCATTCAGGGTTGCATATTACTATATTAGCATCAGAGTAGTATTTTGACGACGTTTCCGTAGATAGCATGGAAGGGGGTGTGTTTGGTCAATGAGTTATTACCTCTCAGTTCTGGAGTTTATGCCCAAGCTCAAGTGGTTTTTAAACTTAATTACCAAATACAAGTGGTTTTGAACATATTCTCAGTTCTCCCGTCTCTCCACACCCAAAAACCCCATCCAACTTTTGATTGATTTCTTCTCGTGTCAATGGAAGGACAATCAGTTCAATAACACACACACACACACACAGGCGCACGCATGTATGAATCTGTGTATTTGTGTGCTTTGTGCTGTTTATGGCGTAAAGATTACAAATTAAGTTAGCATAGGAAAATCAGCAGCAGGGGCTCTTGCTGTCTTTCAGGTAATGAAACAAACAACACCTCATATTCAAGAGCTCTCTTTCATTTCCAATTACCTCAGCCTCACCTTTCCCAATTATGGTTTCTCATTTTCTTTATTCTTTGCTATTCTTATTCTCTTTCAATGATTGTTTTCTTCTTTCCTTCTGAATCAATGCCCATACTCTAGAATGAATTGGTGCTTATTAGCTCTGAATTGTTCCTACCTTATTACACATTGCACAGCTTATATGAAGAACTTGGATTGTATGCTTTAAGGGTATTTTGTTCCCAAAAGCATAGATTTTTTTCATTTCCTTTCAACATTTAGAGGTGAAAAACCGCATTTTCTGCTGAGAAGAATGTTGAGATTTAACTGAAATTTTGGACATAGTGTTGAAACTTTGTTATTAGGACTTGGGAGCTCCTTAGTTGATGAGTACACCAAGTTCGGCAAAGAAAACAAAGTCATCAACATGAATTTTGCATACTCATTGGCTCATAGCTGTATATAGCACAAGCTTCTGCTTCAACCTTCAATTTAACTCTGTTTGAACTGTTTCAAACAGATTGGGACCTTAGTGTTGCAGCAACCATCTTGAATCTGGCTGCAAATCCTCCTATCCAAGGCGAACGTATTCTTCTTACCCCTTCCACAGGCACAAATTTGGATTGAAGTTAAACAAAAATTCGTATCATTTTAAAGCTATAGTGAAATTTCAAATGCTCAAGCCTGCAAAAAATTTCAAATCTATGTCATTTCAGTAAATTTTGTAAGTCAGACCTGTTCTAGCTATACAAACAATGTGCAAATCAAAATCTGAGACCTAGGTTATGCCAAAAAAAAAATTTTTTTGTTGGAAATGCACACTCAGTTGTTTCAAAGTTTCTTTCCCAAAAGCAGGTGCTTTACACCAAAAATATTTTCCATCCGAAGTCTTTGTTGTGAATAAAGATAATTTTTCATTTCACTTTTCCATATTTGGTCAAGATTTTTGGTGGGAAAATGTGGTTCCTGCCCAGGAAAGCTTTGCTATGAGGAGGGAGGCAGCTCACACAAACCAGAGTCAACACAAATGAATAACCTGCACCTTTATAGATTTTTGGTTTGTTGGCTTCAATACGTATATGTTCATTTTGCCACTTACTGTTACATCTCATTGTATTTGATTATGATATTCCAATGTTTTCAAATTTCAACTCTTTTATTCTATAGTTATGAAATGTATAATATTAGTCCCAAAATACTTTACACATACTCTTAGTTAATTTTCAAAATATATAGTACAACAAACATTGCACGTGACATTTTCCTTTTTTATTAAGTACGAAAACCAAAATTTATACATTATATATAAACACACATGACTTTTAAATATAGTTATAGTATATATGCATTGGATAAACTCAAACAGAACCCAAACTTCACTTTTAGCACCAAAATATAGTCCAATCCTAGCATAATCCAAAATATTCTTGCATTGGGCATGTATTTCTAGTCCTTGTGAGCAAAATACAAGTTTGAAACTTTGAAATCCCATCCAGATTGTACATAAACAAGTGAATGGTAGAAATGATGCTACATACTTATAAGGTTGGGCATGGATTTAGATCTTAAAGTTGGACCCATCATTTCCTTGGACCTCAATATAGACCAAGTCAAGAACAGTTAAACATTAGGAGATGTGGCATTGTTTCCCAAAATAACAAACTCAACCTAATTCCTCTGTCAAATAATAGCCAATGACCAAGTTAAGACTCATGCCAGTTTAGGCATCATTTAACTAAAGAAGCAATTGAACATTAATGAATCCAATTTCTCAAATTCTTTCTCTAGCTCTCACCGCAGAAATGCAAAGCAGGTAGGGAAAGAGAGAGGAGAGATGGATATATACAGCTCCAATGGTCTTTCCTGGGCTGATCAATGGGACCCCGAGCCTCTGCCTCCTTTGTCAGCGGAAGATGACAAGAAGAAGGGGAAGGATGGGTCTAGCAAGAGCAAGTCTGGAAAGAAGAAACTAAGTCTCAAATGGGTGAAAGATCTCTGTAAGAAATCTAATAAATAATCCGACTACATGGTTCGGATGCTGGTATTTATAATCCCTTCAAAATTATTCTACAGCTCTATCATCTTTCATGGTTCAAGGGTTATGTCAGTCATTTGTATTCTATGTTGCCAATAATTATTCATGATACAATCATGGACCTCCTATAAAATTTGTCTTCCCGCTTTAATATCTTGTCTGAGCAGATGAGTATAGGCATTCAAATGGCAAATCATTTCAGGTAGAAAATCTCTTTTAATTTGGTTGACCAGATTTTTGTAGGATGTTGTATACCTGGTAGAGGATAGTGTTCAACTGTTGGGAAATCACCTATTTTCTTATATTTTCTTCTCTCTCTCTCTCTCTCTCTCCCTCTTTTATCATTTTTTATTTTTTATTATTTTTATAATGACTGCGTAGAAATCTCCTTTTGTTTGTAATGTCATTTTGACTTTTTGTCCTCACGAGCAGTAGCATCAAATTGTCTTCTTTTGAGTGGATCATAGTAATGGACCTATGATCCTCTCCAGACCCCGCTGGGAGCCACAAGCACTAGGGTGCTCTCTTCTAACTGCAAATGTTAGATGAAAATCATTTGAATCATAGGAACTTCATTAATGTCCATGAAGTCCATATTCTCGCATCAATTGATCAAGGCAAACCTGAACTCCAACTTGAGCAAGTTTTTCCAACTTGATGTGAAAATCCAAACCATGTAACAAACATTTGAGGAACCATATGGAAGATCATAACTTAACTGACAGGGATCAGATCCTTGCATTACATTTCTATCCCTCGGTAAGCAATTTTCTCTGTTTTTGTCACCAAAGATATATATATATATATATATAAACCTCCTTGCCCAATTCAACTCCATCATGCTACTTCCCATGATACCCAGCCAACTATAGCCAATCCAACAACATAACTTCCATAAACCTGGTACAGATGCTGTAAAATGGCCAAGGTTCGAAAGCTTTATATGATCTCAAGCCGGCACAAATCCAATGTTAAAATCACCAAAATTTTAGTCCCTAATCGACATCATAAACAAGAAGTATTCAAAAAAATTTATGGTTAAATTTCTCCCATTAATTCCTTGACTTCTTTCTCGATGATTTAGAAGAAGGCTTGGATTGCTCTGCAACTGCAGTCTGCGAGGCTACTTTGGCATTAGTTGTTTGGTTTGATTTTGCATTAGGATTGACAGCTTCTTTGACCACGGCACCCTGAGAACCTCTCACCTGAGCCGCTCTCTTATCCTTTCTCTTCGGCCTGTAACTAGACCTCTCCCTCTTAGGTAGCCACCGTTCTGGATCCGGCTGAGGACCTGGGTTTGCAGGGTCGAATCCTTTTGGGTACCTTGGTTTTCTCTTCCTCTTCTTCTTTGCTTTCTCCTTACCCTTGGCTTCAAATTGTTCGGTGATCCCTACATGAGGCCCGCTTTCAACATGCTTTGCACCGGAAGTCTTCTCCAAACTATCAACATCAACTGCCTTCAAGCCCGGCAGTGGTTTCAGCTGCTTCTCATAAGCTTCTGCTTTATCAATATCTGAATGAGCCGCTGTCTTAATTAGCCCAACCAAAGCCTCAATACTTCCATGGCTTTTGACAAGCTCCTCGTATAATCGGGCAGCCTCCTCCTTTCGCCCATGCTTGAGCTTAAAGGAAGCTGCCTCTTGCATGATAACATTGAGCTTGCTGTCCTCAGCCATTGCATTTGTCCACCACTTAATAGCAGAGTCGAACACAGCAACTGCACCATCAATATCTCCAGCACGCTCTTTAAGAGACACAAGGGTGGCAACAGTGGCAGGCATGTGTTGAATGTCTGGTATCTTTGCCAGGGACTCAGCTGCAACTTGAGGGTGGCCAGCAGCAGCAGCAACCTGTGCCCTTGCAAGGAGAATTATCTTCAACTTATCAGGGAATTTCTCTGCAAATTGTCCTAGTATCTCTTCAGCTCTTCCAGCCTTGTTCTCTCTCACAAATACTGCAGCTTGAAGGAGTACTGGCTTCACACTTTCAGGAAACATGTCTGGCAGCGCAGCAACAAGTTCTCGAGCCTGTAAAATTCCATCAGTGCAAATAAGAATTCAAAGAAAAACTTGAACATGCCGGGGACAGAGGCCTTTTTTTTTTTTAGTTTTTTTTGTTTTGGGTGTTTTGGGTTTTGGGTGGGGGGGTTGTAATTGTTGCTCTGTCACACCTATTTAAAGAAGAAGAAGAAACATCATGAAAAGATACGAACAAATTCAAGACCTGATCCATCTTATTAGAGTGAAGTAGCAGAAGCATCCAATTGGTGTATATTGCTTCCCTTTGTTTCAATGAAAGCTTTAAGTCAAGTCCACGAGCAAGCTGGAAGCTCTGGGGGTTGTTTCCTCTCTCTATTAATCGATCAAGTTTCCTTAGGCTATCAGAGACATCTTTTGGACCCTTCAATGATACAAGATTGTTGATTGCCACAGCAAGTGATGATTCATCTGCCAGATTTCGCTTTATGGTGTCTGTGAAAACTTCAATGGCTTCTTGAGTGTGTCCCAGGAGCTGAAGAAATAGGTCAATTCGGATAAAATGACAGATGAACATAATAGAAAGAAGAGAAAAACATGCAGTAATGCCACTATTCTACCTGCTGAACATGTGCCAACTGAACAGTTATGGGAGCCAATTCGATCTCTATGTCATCATCAGCCAAGTTCTCTTCCATTAGCGTCTCCTGACCAATTCTGTCCAAAAAATAAAAAAAAAAAAAAAGAAGGAAAAAAAAGGCCTTTAGAGTTTTCTTCTTCAAATTTGCTACTGGCTGAGAAAGAATCCTTTACAAGAAATTGTGATTTGCAGCACCTCACAGATAGTTTTACATGATAGAAAGACAGATTTTGGAAGGCACCTATTTTTTCCACTGGGTTCCTGGTTATTGGTAATGTGCAAACTGCTTACAAGAGTCATGCAACCAAACAGAACCAAGAATGCACTAGGAAGATGATCAGAAAGAGACCCTATTTCCCTTTATACAGCAAGCCATTGTAAAGCAATAATACTATGCATAACTAGATACTAACTTTTTGTGCTTGTATGCTTTAATAAGAACTTTTCCAAATACTTCCATCTAAACACAGATCTACAAAGTGTTTGCTTAATAACAATGAAGTGGCAAAATACAAAGTCTACAAAACAAATAGTAATGGCAGTAGTAGCAGTAGCAGGAGCAGCAGCAGTAACTTAATAAATCAGATCAATGGTGTTTATGTTATCACTCAGTAATTAGAAAGCAAATTGCTACATCTAATCAATTCTCAGACAGATCATTGTGGATCACCTTCGAGCTGACAGTAGGAGTTGCTCCGCATCTGTGTACTTGTTCCTTTCAATCAATGAACAAGCGGTGTTGTATGCCAACTCAAAGCTGCTTGTTGCTTTAATTCTGAGTGCCTCCATCGTTCCTTGCACTTCAGAAGCCCTCCCAGCAGATACTAACCCAGCAACAAGATTTATTTCCAATGACTCTATCTTAGATTTCTGAAGCTTTTGATAAATATCCAAAGAAGCATCCAATTTTCCCAAACGAAATAGAATCTGGGATTGCAACAGCATGGTTGCAGAATTTCCCTCTTGGCCTTTCAAGGATTCTAAAGCTTCATTTAACTTATTTTTTCTGTATAAGCAGTATGCCTATTTAGAAATGACAAAAGATAACAAAAGAAAAACATCAGTAAGAGAATAAATTGAACAATAGTCTATTAAAGAAACAACATACACAGCCGCACATGAAACTGACAACACTAGTTGAGTTTTAGCATTTTTCGTTTGTGCATATAAGGAGCACCAACATAATTTGGTTCCTCATACCCAGCTCAAATTAAAGGTGGGATTTTGGGATAATGTAAAAAAGAAAGAACATAAGAACAAAAACATAAAAGGAAGGAGAATTCACTCATGTTTGATTAAAAATATTATGCCAAATGAATGGATCCTTCAGACATCTAAAGGGATATCGATTGATGTTTTGATCCATATGCGCATCACTAAAGAACTCTTTTGATTCTCTATTGTGATTATCCATTTGATAACTTCTGGATCATTTAGATGGTCAGATCAACATAGCCTCTAAAATCTTGTGCTGTCTTGTAGTCTTTTCTTTGCTTATATATGCTCAATTTTCTAATCAAGAATTACCCTAAATTGCATGTTTTGAAGCGGTCTAAGCCAATCTGGACATAAATATGCTCATCTTGTTTATCTGTTTGGTTGCCCAGAAATTGGAGGAAATGATGAAACATTTTGAAACTTCCAAACCTTAACTGCAGTGACATTCGATATTTTTTCTTTTCCTCCTAATTGGCAACCAAATGGATAATATTTGCTTAGACTTTAGATATAGACAGTTCTTTACTTATATCCTAGTTAAAAATATGGAAACAGAGCAGATGATGAGATAGTGCTAATCTTGTGTAAATACATTTTTTTCCCCTAATTGTTTGGAGTATTCAGCAGTTTTTACTGTAGACCTTAGGAGTATGTGTTCTTTCTCTTGACCAGTTCTGGTGTTTCATTCATTGAGATAGCTTTATGCTTGCGGGAATGACGGGAATTACAAAAGGACAGTAACTGCCTGCTTCATACAGGCAGTTTACTTGCTTGAACTTGACAGACAATCTTAGGAGGGAACGAATAATTTTTTTCTTTACTATTTATTTTAGGAGTCCCATCGGAAATCCTAAAATGATGGAATAATGGGATTGTTCTGCAGCCTTGGCAGAGTTCATACTCATTAGACCCAGTGGTGCACCAAGAGCCGTATTAGCACTCAGAGGAACAGTACTCAAAACCCCATCAATTAGAAGGGATGTAATCTCAGGTTTCTAATTTCTAGATAGTCTTTTCTACTTTCTTGCCATAGTAAAATTTTCCCGTACAAGTTTCAACCATGACTTTGCACAAATTTCTCCCAATTATGTTTGAACTAATACTAGTAACTGAATCATCCAAAGGTAGACATATAAGAAATTGGAGAATTAAGTACAAGACATATAAGCAAATCCAGAATTAAGTAAATTGGAGAATTAAGGTGGACATATAAGCAAATTCAGTATATTTTCAAAAAGTTAAAGCAAAAGACACACCATTGAAGTTGTGGACAATGCTCGAATTTACCTTCAAGAAACTGAAATCAACGGGAAGCTTTCGAGAAGACTCGATGGTTGAAAGTGCTTCATCGATGCTATCCGCCTTGATCAAAGCCACGATCTTGCATTGAATCGCGTCCTCGTCATTGGGGGCAATTGAGAGAACTGCAAGCAGATCCAAATATATGTAAAAAAAAAACACTTGATATTTCCACCGAAATCGAACAAACTGAAACCGAACCACCACGCACATATACACGTAGATGCATAAACATATAATAACCTTGATCTGCGACTTTGACGGCCTGATCGTACTCTGAACGTTCGATGTGTCGATTGAGACTGGTAAAGAGATCTTCGATGGCGATTGCAGGCTGCGACACCGGCGACGGCGAGGGTTTTGGCTTCTCTTTGGCCTTGGGAGCCATGGATGTGAACGTTCTGGGTGCTTTTACCGTCGACTCTCTTCTATTGCTAGGGCGCAGGATTGTTTTACTAACCTGCGCTGAAGATGTGTTGGTCATTTGGGCTTTTAATTTTGGGCTTTAGTCTTACACGTATCTTCCTTACATGGATTGGGCCTTATACACCCAAATTAGCCCAATTGTTGGAAAGCAGGATGGCCCTAGAACGGTTAAAGCCTTACAATTTTCACCTCTGCATTTTGTTGGGTCTTGTTTGGCTGGTGAAAATGGTTTTCTGAGCTTTGATGTCTCATTGTTTGAGTCTTTTGTTGAGTTATATTCTCTCTCTCTCTCTCTCTCTCTCTCTCTCTCTCTCTCTCTCTCTCTCTCTATATATATATATATATATATTTGGCCACTTAATAGACTATCAAACGAGAAATTATTGAGTAGGTCTGAAATACTATGTCAATATGATGATATGGTATACCCAACCTATTAAAAATAAACACATGTTACTATTTTAGTTTGATTGATCTATTTTTTAGGTTATTAGGCTTAATTTTTAGAATTATGAAAATAATAACTTTTCAAATATGTTCATATTTATTACCCATGTGATTAAGTTGACAAAAAATACATGATGTATTTATTTTTGAAAAATGCTATTCTTACAAAAAATTCACACAAAATTGTTATACAAACTGATGTGGCAATGGCCGTTCTGTAATTCGAAGTGATTATGATGGATGTTTTGATGGAAGTAACAGGTTATCATTAAAACATATCATTTTATATTAAAATTTTGTATGATTATTTTGTTTGTATAGCATTATCTTTTATTTTTAATAAGTTGGGCACGCTACATCATTATACTAACGTGGTGTTCCGAATTTACTGAATAATTTCTCCAAGCTAACCAACACATCCCGATTCGCATCTAAGTTTACTCTATATGGTTCGAACTAATTACCTTTACATTTTAATGTTATTCGGTTTTTTTTTTCTTTCTAAGTAAACATTATTGTATTGAAAGTCACTGAATAGAAATTAGTAGCTAAAAGAAATGCCAATCACTAATTACACATTCTCTTTTCGATTTTTCCGAATTCAAATTCTTAACTTGTGTATAAGAAATTTTCTTCTTCGCTGATGTATGTTTCCAAATGAATCTTTCATTTCCTTCCACAAAAAGTCCAACATAAAAAAACCAACAAACAGTAGAGAAAAAAAAGAAGCAAAAGAAAATGGAATGAAAGCTGTATTATTCTAAAACTGCTATGAATCTATTATATAATTAATAACAATGATTATGCCTTGTTTCTTCTAATAGAAGCCAATTAAGGAAATTATTCTTTTTTATTTTTATTTAAGCAGATACGATTGTTTAGATCAGAATATAAACGGTTCTTTTGATATTGAGTTGCTGACTGACCTTAGAATGGAATAGAACTGAAATATGCATTTTCTTTCAATACATAGATACAATCTTGGAAAACGAATCCTCACTGTTCTATATATGCTATACGCATATTAAATTTATGATTATTTCTTCTTCATGGCCAGTTACTAGCCAGCTTTAAGAATACAAAACTGGGTAGATATGCTTTTAAAAACTACAGATATGAAGATCGATGCAGTTGCTATATAAGTTGGCAATGGATGACCAGAACCATGACTAAAAATTCTTTATCCTTCGGAAAAAAGCAGAACCATTTCTCGTCTTTCAGGAATGGAAATTGTAGTAACTTCTAGAGAGATCATCACCCCATCTTCCCCAACTCCCGAAAATCTCCGCCGCGTCCAACTCTCCTTTCTTGATCAATTGGCCCCTCCAGTTTTCATGCCTAGAATCCTTTTCTACCCATCTGATCAAAGTGATCAAATCAGAAGCAACACTGAAATATCTGACATGCTAAAAAAATCCCTGTCGGAGACTTTAACCCGATTCTACCCACTCGCCGGACGTCTCAAAGACGACTCCTTCGTCGACTGCAACGATGAGGGCGTCGAGTTCCTGGAAGCCCAAGTCAAATGCCAACTCTCGGAAGTTGTCGGAAATCCCAACCCAGCTGAACTCAACAAACTCCTACCGTGCAAACTCCATGATTCCGGCGATGTTCTCCTGGCCGTCCAAGTCAACCTCTTCGAATGCGGCGGCATGGCTATCGGAATCTGCATTTCCCACAAGATTGCAGATGGCAACTCGATCGTCATGTTCACTAATGGCTGGGCTGCCACGGCTCGTGGAGATATCAATCTTGTACTTCATCCTCATTTTGAATCGGCAACTCTTTTCCCTCCCAAGAGTATATCTGGTTATTATGACCCAACCCTCGGCCTCTCAAAAGACAAGATCGTGACCAAGAATTTTGTTTTCAGTTGCTCAGATATAAATTCTCTTAAAGCCAAATATGCTACATGTGCAAGCGTAGAAAATCCTCCAAATCCGACACGCGTTGAGGCGCTTTTGGCTTTCATATGGAGCCGATTTATGGCTGCCACTGAAGGAAAAGAAGATACTGAAACGCAATACTTAGTGACTCAAGCAGTAAACCTGCGTACACGTATGAACCCTCCGCTACCAGAATCTTATTTTGGTAATATTTACCACTCTGCCATGGTTGTACCTTCCATGGACAGGAAGGAAGAGGGTTATGGTCTGGTGACAAAGATCAGAAAGGGAGTAAAAGGAATCAACGGTGACTACATAGCGAAAATCCGAGAGGCCGATGAGTACTTCTTGAACTTCCTCAAAGTTGAATCTGAAAGAGCTCACAAAGGAGAGTTGGTTCCATTTAGCTTTTCCAGTGTTTCCAGGCTACCCATATATGAAGCTGATTTTGGCTGGGGCAAGCCTTCATGGGCAACCTCAGCTACTCTTGCCTTCAAGAATCTAGTCCTTTTCATGCCTACCAAGTCTGGTGATGGAATTGAGGCTTGGGTCAATTTGAAAGAAGAAGACATGGCCAAATTTGAAGCGGACAAAGAGTTGCTCTCATTTGTTTCCCCACGCTAGAAGTTCGGTTTTTCACCTTCTTTGGAGTGCAAGACAACCATTTCCATTTAGCTGTTGTTTGACGTCCTTTGGTTTAATGTGTTTAAAAAAAAGGTTTTATTTTGGAGTTATTGCCTGCAAATATGCCGTGGATTTGATTTAGTGAACTCCGATGCTGCAATGAATCATGCAACACGTTTCTAATTTAAACCGAAATTTAAAAAAATTTACTGTGCTCATTCTATCTTTTTATTTTTGGTTATAGATTATGTTAAAACAAATAAATAAGTTATACAACCCTAAGGGGTTGGTACGGTGGTTAGTGCTTGGGGTTCGAAATTTCTTACATACTATTAACTTATAGGAGTCACCTCTAAAATATTTGACCCGATAATTACTAAGTTTGTATAGATTGGGAGAACTACATACACAAAAAAAAAATTTACAGTCTTTTTTATTGCTTAACTTTTTATATGAGTTAGTTGTTAGCAATTTAACAAAGTACAGTTTAAAGGATCTTTGACATTTGGTGTCACCACCTGCGGGGCAAAGCTCATTTTCTGTTAGATTTTTTTATTTTTTATTGATTTTACGTTAATGAAGTAATTTGTCCAAGAAGCCAAATTTCGTTTTATTTATTTATATTTTGTTTTTCTCCGTGGATGATATTATCTATCGAAATTATTCCTGAATAGTCCATATTGGTATCAAATCCAATGATTCTGCCATTGAAGAGAACTAAATATTAATTGTAAGCTTTTATAACTGTCGATGTACCAAGTCCGGCGGTTCAAAATTTTCCATCCATCACTACTTGCATGCCCAAGATATCATTCTTCTTAATTATTTTCCTTGATAATATTTTCTGAATAAAGAACAAATCATAAGCATTCAATTAGGTATTAAGATGGAGACAAAAAAGTGATGCTATTTTTTAATTTTCTACTGTTTTGCTTTGATTCTTATTGGGGTCCTTAGGGTGACTCTTGGTAGGACTAGGAAAAATAATAGTACAGGAAAGGGGGGAAAAAAGAAATAAAAAGCATAAATTGGTCCTTTTGACTGTCTAATAGAGTTTTTTTTACCACAATATTGTTAGTTTTAAAAAAAATTCCTAAACTAGTGCTCTTTTGAAACTACTTCTCAATGTAGGTTGCTTTTGCCACATCATATGCCATGTATGAGAGATAATGAGTAGGAAAGAGAATAAGAAATTAAAATATTTATTAAAAAAATCCCCAATTTAAATGAAGGCTGAAAACTTTTTTTTTGTTTTTTCCCCCCATAACTAGTGTTTCATGCCTATCCCCTCCTCTTTCTCTCTTCATACTTTGCTGGTAAAACTCAAGCTTTTGAGAATGACTACACCCGAGAAGTTCAACTTTATATGATCTGATTACAAATCAATGCAATGAAGTGACTCGCAGTGGGTTTAATATTGTAAAAGAATAAATTCTCTCTCTTCCCAAAACTCTCTTTATGGTCACTGAAATTATTCGTATGTGTAAGTTTTTTGGAAGAACCAGAATGTACAAAAATAAAGGGAGTAGGTATTAAATGGGGATATGTCCTGTTTCAGAGAGGAGTTTTAAACTCCTTTTCATAAAAAAGAAAAAGAAAAAGAAAAAGAAAAAGGTTTTTGGGTTTCTGTTATTCTGGATCTGTTTGATCTGTTTTCCTTTGTGTTTGATATGTGATTCTATCATATTCTTGTGCATCAGATTTAAAACAGTGGATCTTGTGCATCTTATTGGTTAAATTTGATCTAAATTTCATACAATGCTCTGATTGTACTTGAACTAAAGCCATTGATCCATGGAGCAGAGTGCTGCAAAGGATTTCCAGAAGGAAAAATATGTTTGGGAGAGATGGGAAAAACTATAACAGAGATAGTGAAGGAGAGACTTGGAAAGGGAAAGCAACTAAATAGTGAAAAGAAAATTGAGTTTTTAACGTTTGGAATCCTTTAAAGTGCACGTTCAATGGGTCCTGGCCTTTATGCCACACGACCAGTCTTCATTGGAATACATCATCAACCGGAGCAACAGTATAAATTTTGACAACAGGAAAGCCGCGCCCATGAATGACAATACTAGTTTTAAAAAACACGGTTTATTTAAGCCTCATTTAAAGTGAAGATTTTTCTAATAAAATTTCATTTGTTCATTCGCTCTCCTACTCATTTTCACTCATACGTGGCGTATGATGTAACAAAATAGCCTAAATTAAGAAATAGTTTCAAAAGAGCACTAGTTTAGAAATTTTTTTAAAGACTAACAATATTGCAGTAAAAAACTCGGTCTAATAAGCAAATCTGATATATTAACATCTTGTGTTTAGTTTGATATATTAACATCGCATGGACTTAAGCCTAGTTGGTACTATTCTCATACAATACATCTACATAAAGATAAATAAAAAATTTGATGAAAAAGATTCATTTTTTTGAGTTGAACTATATAGTACATGAACTAAATATTTTTTGTATTATACTTCATAAAAAAAAAACTTATTCAGATTAAAAGTTACGAAATTATCTAATGTAATCTCAACAATTAATGGTATTTTTTTTTACAAATTGTATGTATTTATAATAATGCAACTAATGACCATTAAACTCATTCCACTATATCAATCATTGAAAAACTTATATAACTCATGAATTGTGAGTCATTATATATACATATTTATTACTTTTGCAAAATTTTCCAATAGTTGATATTCTTAAATAATTGAACATAATTTTCTATAATTTCATATAAATGGTTGAAATATAAAATAAAAAGCTAAAATTATTAAATTAACTGTTCTTCATCAAGTCTTCAACGAATAAACTAAGGAAAATAAAGTTCATTTATCTAGCACTTTGATTTGGTTATTTCTCAACAATTTATTTAAAAAATTCCCATCTATACTTCTATATTTTATATTAAAGGAATACATTGTGTGGTCTTTGAAGCTGAAAGTCCTTATCCAACTTTCTCACATTTTTGAATTATTAAAATATAAAAATACACATTTCTTGATATTGGTTTTTTTGAAAACTTATTCTTTTATTTTAAGTTTCATTCTATTTGGTCACTTAGTCAATATGGTAAGTTTTTTAAATTTCTTTCAATTGTGCTCCTTAGATAGAATCTTTAATAAAAATAAAAATAATTTGAAATTTCTATGATAGAAAGTACATATGTAACAAAATTATTGATATTGCTATTACCCATCAATCACATCTCTTCAACAAATGTTTTAAAAATAATGACAAAGGTAAATGAATGATTATATTTAAGTGATTATTTTTATTTGCTTTTCAACAAATGAATGATTGGTACATACTTTTAACTTTTAAGCTTGAAATTTAATTAAAAGTGATTGAGTTGCATGTCTAGTTTTAGTAGCCTAATTGGATCCAAGAAAAATTTCCTATTTTTGCTAATGTTAGTGTTAGGATATTCTTAACTTTCTCTATTTTTATTTTCTAGTATTTGTATATTATTATATTTTCAAAAACATTTAATGAAAATAAATTTAAAAATTTTAAAGTATATCATAAATTTAGAATAACAAATAAATACTTATTTTTATAAAAAAATTTATCTTTGACATATGTATATAGTACGAGTTCATTGCTAGTATATGAGATGAAAATACTATATATAAGAAGAAATAGTTTATAACTTACCATGTTGAGCACGAAAATAAGATATTCCCAACCATTATTTTAATATGCTAAACGATTTATAATTGTGTAGTTAATTTTTTATTTTCCACCTTGTCAGGTTCTCTTCGGAAATGACAAGGTTACATAGAGAATAATATAGGAAGGCAATTGCATTCGACTGTCAAAGAAGATTAGGTCTTAACTCTTCAGCATTATACCTAATACCGAATGTCATATACAAAAACAAATGGGTAAGTCAATGGAAATTAAGGTGACTCCTACTTAAAAACATTCTTATTCCTAAAAAAAACCTTGAAAATTGGATTTTTTTCATTCAACCCACTTGATGCCGACTTCAAGTTAAGACTTCTTCCAAACCTTTGGTGGTCTTAACTCTTACGCAAATGAGCATCTTGATGCCGATCGACTTCAAGTTAAAGACTTCTTCCAAACCTTTAGTGGTTAACAAATTAAAGAGACAGAGAGTGAGAGACGCCACAAATTTACTTTTGCACCGTTTGGGAAGAGTGGGGTTAATCCAATGGGTCAAGCCTTTGGTCGTCGTTAATTGGGTCAAGTCCTCTAATTTAAGGAAAAAATTTATAATAGTAATTATATTTTTAAATTTTTTAAAAAAAGCAAATTGATTGTTACATGGCGCAGTCCATGTTTATATAAATAAGTAATGTTACGTACACTTTTACCGATCACTCCCAACGACTACTCTTATATTGATAGCATATACTTATGTATTGAGTCAATGCAGGAGAACATGCTATCAATGCAGAAATGGTCAGTTAGAGTGTACATAGCATTACTCTATATGAATTTAACTATTAAAAACACATATTGGCATAAACTATGAAATATATATCTACAATATTATAAAAAGTCTAGGACTATAGTCACGATTTGTCACGTTATTTTATATTTTTAAACTATCCTAAAATGTTTCAAAAATTACTATGTAACAAACGTTCTCACATTCCATGCAGTTACACAACCAGATAATTCAAAGAAATAATTACGTGTACTACATTCTCTCTATTTATATGGTTACACCACTAATAAACAAAGAAATAATTATAAGACTCAGCACATAGTGCTTGCCAACCTTCTAGTATATATATACACATACAACTTCCGTGCAAACTCCATGATCCCGGCGATCTTCTCCTGGCCATCCAAGTCAACCTCTTCGAATGCGGCAGCATGGCTATCGGAATCTGCATTTCCCACAAGATTGCCGATGGCACTTCAATTGTCATGTTCACAAATTGTTGGGCTGCCACGGCTCGTGGGGATAGCAATCTGGTTCGTCCCCATTTCGATTCAGCAACTCTCTTCCCGCCCAGCACTCTATCTGGTTTTCATGATCCAACCAATGGCATCACAAAAGAGAAGATTGTGACGAAGAATTTTTTGGTCAGTGGCTCTGCCATAAATTCTCTTAGAGCCAAATAGGCTGTAGGTGAAAGCTTGGAACATCCTCCAAATCCAACAGACGTCGAGGTGCTTTCGGCTTTCGTATGGAGCAGGTTTATAGATGCCACTAATCCAGGGAAAGAAGATACTGAAACGCAATACATAGTGTCTCAAGCAGTAAATCTGCGTACAAGGATGAACCCTCCATGGACAAGATCAAGGAAGATGGGTATGGTCTCGTGACGCAGATTAGAAACGGAGTAAGAGGAATGAACTTTGATCGGTTTGCAGAAATCCAAGAGGCCTATAAGTCCAGCTTGAACTCCCGCAAACTGCAATCTGAAAGAGTGAACAAAGGAGAAGTGGTTCCATTTAGCTCTTCCAGTGTTTGGAGGTTACCCATATATGAAGCTGATTTTGGCTGGGGCAAGCCTATATGGGCAACCTCAGCTACTCTCACCTTCAAGAATCTAGCCCTTTTCATGCCAACCAGATCTGGTGATGGAATTGAGGTTTGGGTTAATTTGAAAGAAGAAGACATGGCCCAATTTGAATCTAGCCCTTTTCATGCCTATCTTTTGATTTCTTTGGTTATAGATGATATGTTAAGACAAATATGTATATTACATTATGCTAAACGCTTAACTTGGTTGCAAAGATTTTAATATTGGTCATCGGTTTTCTTCTACATTCGGTGTCACAACCTAGCTGTAGGGCAAAGCTTATTTTATTTTAAATTATTTCTCTTCATTTTACGTTAATAAAGTAATTTTGTTCAAGTGCCATGAAGAAAATTGAAAAATTCTCTCTCTCAGTTTCCAACAATTCCTGCCGTCAAAGAGAACTAAATATTATTAGAATCTTTGACGACTGTAAATAAATTCAGTCAGTATGGTTGAACTAATACAGGCTTAGTTTAACAGTTGTGTTAGTCTTGGTACATTTACACTGTGTCATCACACTACTGCGCGTGATTCCTCTTGAATTTTCAATGAGCAATGGAATGTATCACTGGAATTTTTTTAGTCGTTTTAAATCAGCACTTGCATGCCAAGATATCATTCTTCTTAAATGTTTTCCTCGATAACGTTTACCAAATGGAAAATGCTATTTTTTTTTAAATTTGTATAAAAAAATCTTATCAAAATAATATGAGAGTGACATTTTTATAAATAAGAACCATTATAATTGATGTTTTATTTTTAAATGAATGACTGTTATTCAACCAAATTATTTTGTTAATAAATTTTGTATATATGTATAGCATTACTTCAAATAGCTTTGACTTTTATTCATGTCTTGTAGAGTAATTTTGATTTAAAAAAAAATTTCAAATATTGTATAGGGTTGGTAGAAGATAGAAGAATGCATCGAGAAGGTGCAAATTTTACATAGAGAATAACATGATGAGCAGCATCAAGAAGCTTTCCTCATATCCATTTTCTCCATTTTCTATGGTACTCATGGCAGTAATGAATACTTAGTAATGTGTAGTGTGTTGAAGATGGTTAATTATATAGTAATGTGAGCCCCTGCTAACCTAGTTGGCTTTTTAATGGAACTTCACATATATTGATACAAATTCATGGTTAAACCCATATCGTACTCAAATTGATACACACTTATAATTATGGATAAGGATTTTCTCCAATTTAAATCGGACGAATTTCTCCTATTTTGTGTATCGACATATTAAGTTGTCACGTATTAAAACTGTGTTATTAATATACTTTTACTTTTTCTAAATTCTTGGTATTATCAAATCTGTAAAAGATATTCTAAGTAAAAAATAAAAATAAAAATACGTAATCAAATAATATGTTGTCACATACAAGATAAAATGAAATGCATATCATATAATTATTACCTTGAACTCCTTTTTTGTTTTTGGGCACATTTTTCTTTTCTTTTCTTCCTCTTGTTATCTCCAAAAGCACTTTGGGAACGCTTGAGCAGCCCATTTATTCAGAAACATTTAGATCATTCATTACCCTATGGTCGGAATATTGACGTATTCAAGCAACTCCTTGTAGACTTCAAATTTGGCCATGTGTTTGGCTCAGCAAAAAAAAAAAAATTTGGCCATGTCTTCTGCCTTCAAGTGAACCCATGCCTCTATTCCATCGCCAGATTGTGTGTCAATGAAGACAACTAGATCCTTTGAAGTCAGGCTAGCCGAACCAGCCCATATGGGTGAGAGACGCGATAGGTACAGTTGACGAAGATTACATTGGGACGCTTCGAGACGACCATTAATCACAACCAAATCCTTTTCGATTAACGTTGGGACTTTTATTTCATATATATATATATATATATGTATTATATTAACTTCTATTAAAATATAAATGGATCTTTAAAGTAAAATAACTATTTAAGATGGATATTTATAAATTTTTAAAATAAAAAACTAAAAATATTTCTAAAAATATTAGTAAAAATATAATTTTTTAAAAATTTGAGGTAACAAATTGAAAATTATTTCTAAAATTGAGAAAAAGATAGGTGACTTCTCAATATTTAAGGGATATATGAAAAATTATTTCTAAAATCATAGGCTAAAATAGGACTTTTCTAAATCTTAGGGGGACAATTAGAAATTTTTAAGAGGTAAAACTCAAAATTATTTGTTAAATTACAAGCAAAATTGAAATTTTTAAAAGTTGAGAGTGCAAGTGCCCCTCCAGGTATGAACTACTTCCGTCCCTGCTCCCCTGGTTTACCATGCCATAACGGTACCCTACATCTCAGTCGATTGATAGAACTGTCATAATATCCAAAATAATAGTCAGGCAGTGGCGGATCGAGCCTCGGAGAGGTATTTCTTGAGGTGGTTGCACTTTTCTAGGGTATTGAGTATGACAATGTTGTGCTCTGCTGCGGGGTAGAACAGAACCAAAGGCATAAACACTGGAGAAGATGTTTGGTCAAGAAATGAGAGTTGGTAATGGCGAAGGTGGTCAGGGGTTGGAGAAGAGGGTTTGATTGTTTCTCTACAGATAACTTCAACTTCAACCTTCATTCTCTCTTTAAAAAATATATGTATATACATATATATATCAATCCACCCCAAGAACAGTGTCCCCAGTGCTCGACACTAATGTTGGCATTGAACCGTCAGCTGCAGCATGCTTTAAATGGAATTCCTAAATTGATCATGAAAATGTTGAGTTAAGCGAAGCGGAAGCATTTTCGTCCTTTCACTTATCTTTACTCGATTATATTTGTCAGACATTCACCTCTCTCTTCAATTACTAATTTCTCTCCATTCTCTCTCTTTTTTTTTTTTTTCTCCTCTCAGTTTCATTACTTATTTTATTCTCTCTCCTCCCGCACATTTCTCTATCTTCTCTATTTATTTCTCTCTCTCTTTCTCTTCTCTTTTTCCGACGTTCACATCGCTACTCTCTCTATATGCTGACCACCTTTAAGGTTTTACTATATATGAGATAGTATCACTTTTATTAGATTTGGTGTCACAGGACACCTTGATTCGCGGGACAAAGTCGAAGTGCAAATCCTAACTAGTTTCACGTTTGATTGCCAAATAGAGTTGGAATTAGTAGTCTAATTTGGACTACTAGTTCATAGCTAATTTCGGAGGGAGTGAGTTTACTAATTCTAAAACTAAGATGAAGAGTGATAAAGTTGAAATGACTTAACTATCCTTAGTTAACATATATTATATATTTTATATGTTATATTACATTATAAATATTAAAATACAGTAATATTGTATAATATTATATTTTAAAATATTATATAATATTATATACGTAATACATTACTGTATATAGTATTCTATTATAATATATTAGAATTGGTAATATTATATTTATAAAATATTATATAACATTATAATATTAGTATACATACATTATATTAGTTTAACAAATTATTGCATTATTTTATAATAAAATAGGTATTATTATATAATATTATATAAGAAAATATTATACTACAATATAATAAATAAAAATATGGTGATAAGATATAATAAAATATGGTAATATAATATAATATAATATCATAATTATATGCAATACTATATATTATCATATACTATTTTAATAGATTTAACATATATAAAATATTATATTATATTACTACTATATATTATATATAACATAATTTTATTTTATTAATTGAGAGTTTTATTAGTATTTTGTTATATAAGGGTAATGTATTCATTTTATAACTTTAAACAAATATGGGACTTGAGAATAGCTTAAGAGTCTTAGGATAGTCAATCTTTAGGATCCTATTCTGAAAACTCCTTGTTTGTTCCAAAAATCAAGCATACTCATAACGTTCTAACGGAGGTTGTTTAATTACATTATTATACTCATCTTTTTAACATAATATAACAATATAATAATCAGATTTTTTTTAGAAATAAAATATGTCAGTAAATATGTAAATATATGCATGTATATGCGTGTACTCAAAACGCCATGGCCAGCCTACCTATCATCTCACACTGGTAGCCACCACTCCTTCCCTCTCCATGGCAGCCACCACCACCACTGTATACACCCTCTCTCTCTCTCTCTCTCAAGGTCTCACCCTTCACCACCATTGTCGAACCAGACACCACCTCCACCACCACCACTATCATCCTCAACCCAAGTGACCTACAGAAACAACATTGACTGCCAGCCACCACCATCTAACGCTATTCCAAACCAAACCCCATCAAGGCAAACACCAATAAGCTACAAAATCAAAGCCATCATCCATACCTCCATCACTGATCGTCGAACCAGCCTCATCATTGATCGTCAAAGCAACTGAAATCCACAAATGAACTTTTAGGCCAAGTTTAGCTCTGATCATATCATAAGTCCTCGTTTGATAACATAAATGTTGAAAACTAACATATTTATAGTCTTGACAATTTAAGTGAAATTCATAAATATAACAAAATAGCACTTAAAACTGCCATAAATTCACTCAAAAGGGGTCTAAGATTTAAATCAGCAAGATTTGAGTTGTCAAACAATATTGAACACACTTGGTGGAAAGATGTTTTAAATTTTAATGTTAACAACTAAATAATCTTTGAGAGCATGCATTCAGACCTAAAGTAATTGTAAATTTCATCAAACAGACGTGAAATCTCTATTGGTCTGAGATCAGCCTGATGCATGGATGACTAGTTTTCTCTCGAAAAATATAAAGTGGAGAAGAAATCTTAACTACGATCATACAATTATTGATTCTGAAAATGAATTTTTTTCTAACCAAACAAAAACAATTTCCACCAAGATTATTTCCCTGTGTTATCATCAATCACACTTTCTGAATCGGTTTTGTCTAGTACACATTTAGAGCGACAGATCATGAGGCTCGTGTCATGTTAGAAAAATGTCTGTTCAAGCACTTAATACCCAGATTAATAGGGATATGACCGCGATCAACTTATGCGGTGCAGAGGTGTTATTAATGTAATGTAATAATAGTATCAGACATATATGTATATATATATAGTTGGTCATCCATAAATCTGTACCATATCCCAACCTGTGGTCTTGGAAGCACGTTTCTGTGGCCATTTCATTCAAAAATGGTCCTTAAATATTGACTAAATAATCCAGAAATAGTGACTATTAACTGCCCTCAGCCTCCTAGCAAATCAGGGATCTCCATCAGTTTGACTAGTGATTATGCCCAATTATGCTAATTAACACGAAACGCAAGGAAATCAATATACAAACATATAATTTTTCAAGACAAAGGAAAAGTAATGTAACGTACAGCTTGTGATGAAAAACAAAGATTGTCACTATAACGATTTTTCTTGCAGTGCTGTTCTGTATACCTTTTTTGTTTGTATAGTATTACTCTCCTTCTTCTTCTTTTCAGTTACCTTAGGGTGCTTGCGACTCACTTCCAGTATTAAGAGACTAAAGACCAGTCACAAGGGAACAGCTTTGAAGTTACACAAATTAAAACAGTAACCTATAATCCTCTAACTATTTATGGAGTTAAAAAAAAAAAAAAAAATTTCAAAGCTGCGGACTCAAGTTCATAAACGCTTTTGAGTGGGGTTTATCTTGATCTTTTGAATTGTCCATTCAGGAAACCCACCATTTCAAAGCTGAAACGTGTTCAGACAGCAACCTCATTCTAGATCAATCTGTCGCTTCTGACAATGGCATATACAGATGTACGGATATATCCACATCATGGGTAGGGTACGAGAAAGTTAACAAAGCAGGATATCAAACAAACAGTGATTAGGAAAATTATTTATCAAGCTTGAAATTTATGATTCGAGATGAAATTTCCTCCACAATTTACTGAGTTTTTTTTTAAACCTTATTTAAGTAGCTAGGTCTTTTTTTTTCATTTTTACTATAATTTTTCAATTAAAGTTCTATTGTTTTTTTACTTTTATTTAAAGGGTTTATATAATTTTTCAATTTTTTTGACAAAATTTTAATGATCTTGCAGTTGGTGGTAGTTCCTCAATATATATACAACATATGAAGCCTTACCAAAGATAATAGGAGATCAAAATCGCTTCATATGTTAAACTAATTATTGAAGATAATTAAATCCACAAGTTTTCTAAAACCAATAGAGGACTACACATGCAATGTCATCTCCAACCACCTCAGAAAAAACAAACAAAATCCAAACGAACACGGCATTCACTCCTGCGCGCCTCTATATTGTGGCATTTGAAAAAAATAAAAACTTTAAAAGTTCGACAAGCTTGGGTTATGACTCATATCCAACCAAGGCATCCTATTCTGATCAAAATTAAATTTAAAAAAAAATACAATTGGTTAGACTTTCTTTGCTTGTCAGCATTAACGAGTTATTTCTAGCCAAACAGAGCGTTAAAAACTTATAAGTACAGTTGGTGCCTGGTGGTCCCTATACTATGCTTTTCATTTCGAAAATAATGGTGGCAAGGTCCCTTCCATAAGTTTTGCCCTCTCCAAACGTGGAACATTAATGTACACTTGTGAAGAGTTCATTAAATCATAGAAGAGTAATGGCATATAAAGAGAGGTACAAAATAAAGTGGCTTAACAAGAGACTTTAATTTAAAATAGAAAATTGCTTTTCTTAAAAAAAAAATTTGTACAAAAATTTTTACTAAAATGATAGTGTAATGCCAATTTTATAATTAAAAATTATTATGGTGTTTGTTTTGTTTTAAAATAAATTGCTATCAATTTTTTTTTAGTCATGGCTACAAAGAGCAAAAACAGAGGCACAACCGCAAAAGAAAACAATAACCAGAAGCTAAGCTTCTCTAGTACAATCATGTTCCAACATGACAGTAGGAGCCCTAGGAATTGAGGCCGCCCAATCACGGGGCAAAGATCCTTCCACAGACGATCTCCCTACCCAATGAGCTGCACCATTTGCTATTCTGGTAACCGCCAAAACAACTTGAAGTGAATCTGATTCAAATTTGACATTATATTCATGGATTGGGCTAACCAACAAACCTCACAAAGAGCCAGAGCTTCACCAACCAAAATTGAATTGCACATGAATTTGGAGGCAAATCCTCCTAACAGGGTACCATTCTCATCAATGATAACAATTTCAGAAAAACCAAACTTCTTGCCAATTGAAAAAGCAAAGTCAAACATATCATTTTGTATAAAAATTCTATATGAATTTTTTGTTTTTGTTTGTATTGCAATACGGTTTGAAATAAAGAGGGATGATATACAAGGAGAGAAATTCTAAAAAACAATATGCTAAACGGGAACTTACCGTTTTAACATATATATATATATATATATATATATTTAATTTTAATAAATTGACAATGTCTTCTTTTTACACCATCATGAGTATTGGTTTTCATAACTTTTCATGACAACATGATGTATTTTGGTGCACTGTTAGTATACTACATTACACCCTTTTAAAAAAGTTTAATATTATAGATAATCTCATTTCACACCTATATTTTCTTACTTTGAAATAAAGAACATAAAAAGATGGCTTTTAAGTTATCATCATTAAGTCATTTGAAAGCATTTTTAAATTTTCTTAGAAAATTTGTAGTGCTTGTCTATTTTTTTTTAACTGATGACAGAGATTTTTTCTGAACTGATTTAGATTTCGCAGTTTAGAGCAAGAGAGCATTTTGATCCAAATGCAAAATCTATTCCCTTAAAAACTCATAACTTCATGATCCATAAAGCAAACACAAGATTAACAATTAACCAGAAGACATATTTTATTGATTTTCTTCAAATTCACATTTCACACAGAAGAACAAACTTACATTCACATCAAACTTAAAATAAAAAGCATTATTATTTTTTATTTTGTACAGTTGGAAGTTTTCACAGTACTATTTTCCACATAGCCAGAAAACCCTAATATTGTATTTAGATCAAGTTTTTGGTGATAGAAAAGAAAAAAATAAAGGTGAGGCCAAAGAGTCTTTTCCCTCACTTTTTTTTTTTTTTTTTTTTACTTTTTTTCTTAATAAATCTGAATTTCAAAATGAAATTCAAAAACAAAAGAAAAGAAAAAAGTTAGATAAAAAAAAAACAAAATAAAATAATATTTGTGTTCTTTTTTTCTCACCTTATTTTTTTCTTTTCTTTTTTCTTTTTTATCACCAAATTCTTAGGCCACATACAGCCTAAAAAAGTTAAAACCCTGAGGTTTTGGCATCCTTGGATGGCAAGACGAAAGCAAGCAGTTCCTTGTCAACTTCAAACTTGGCCATGTCTTCTGCCTTCAAGTTAACCCACGCCTCTATTCCACCACCCGACTGTGTATCCATGAAAGAAACCAGATTCTTGAAAGTCATGCTGGCCGACCCGACCCACGTCGGCTTTCCCCATCCAAAATCAGCTTCACGTACAGGAAACCTGCACAAGCTAGTACAGCTAAACGAAACCATCTCTCCCTTGTTGACTTGTTCAGCCCTCTCTTTCAGGAAACTCAAGTGCTTGTCACCCTGCCGGAGTTTCGCAACGTAATCTCCATCGACTTTCCTTATCGCCTCTCTCACCTGCAATAACGGACCCAGAATTTTAAATGAAAAGGAGGTCAAAGTTAAAAAAAAATTGTTCAAAGGTGGGTAAGTTAAAAAAAATTTTGAAATTGTGAGGCCTTTTCGCTATATTTTTTTTAAATATACAAAAAAAAAAAAGTTATTCTTTCAGAATTTTTGTATAGAATTTTGAACTAGAATAATGTGACAGTGGCAGTTTGGTAATTAAAATGCATATTGGTGGGTTCTTTGTTTTAAAGTGATAGGTCCACAACTCAGTCACATCATTCTAGATATAAATTCTGTATGAATTTTCTGGATGTACAACATTACTTAAAAAAAAAAAAGATGAAAATTAAAGAAAAATTTGAAAATCATGGGGCCGCCCGTCCCCCTCCGTCCGCCATTGCTCACCTGGTTGACGATGCCGTAACTGTACTCTCCTTCACTATCCACTGATGGCACTGCTATAGCGATTCGGCTAATATTCCCGAAATAATAATCCGGGAGCGGCGGATCAATCCTCGTACGGAGGTTCACGGCGTGAAGGAGAGTGTAGATTTTGTTTGGATCTTTTCTTGATTGAGTGGAGGCCATGAACCGGCTCCACATGAAAGCCGATAGAGCTTCGACCCGCGTGGGGCGTTTCGGATTGCTTGTGCTTGTATTATCACCATACTTGTCTCTAAGACAGGCAATCTTCGCGGCAGTGAAAACAAACCTCTTAGTCACAATATTCTCCTTCACGATACCAGTGCTCGGCTTGAAACCCGCCAAGGCTATAGGCGGGAATAGCGACGCCGACTCGAATTTCGGCGCCGGAATATCTCTATCCCCGCGGGCAGTGGCGGCCCAAGCGTTGAGGAATACAAAGAATGACAAGGCATCAGCAAGCTTGTGAGAAATGGACACAGAAACCGCCATACCGCCGCAGTCGAAGAAGTTGACTTGGATCGCCATGGGAAGGTCTCTGACATCATCCAATTCGTAAGGGAAGAGCTTGTTGAGTTCACCCGGGATTGGATAGGAGATGAACTCGGCGAGTTCGCAGTTGGCTCGGGCTTCAACGAAAGGGACGCCCTCGTCGTTGCAATCGACGTAGAGGTTGTCTATAACCCGTCCGGCTAGCGGGTAGTATTGGGCTAAGGCCTCGGAGAGGGCTTGTTTAAGGTGGTTGGATTTCTTGTCGTTGTCGAGTTCTTCATTGCTTTCGTTTGAGTAGAAAAGAACCAGCGGCATGAACACTGGAGGAGATATTTGGTCGAGAAATGAGAGTTGGTAATGGCGAAGGTGACTAGGGGTTGGAGAAGAAGGCTTGATGGTCTCTCTGCAAGTAACTTCAACTTCAAACTTCATTATTTCCGTACCAAAAAAAAAATATCAATCCACTCCAAGACCAGTCTCTCCACTCTACGCTAATGTTGGCAGTGAAGTATGGTAGCTGCAACATGCTTTAAATAGACCTCGTACTTGAGATGGAAAATTATAATCTTACGGGAAAATGTCATAAAACAAATCTCATCACCAATTTAAAACTATTTTGATGGGTGTTTTTTCTTTCATTTGTTTTTGGGTTAACGCTATATGTAATCTTATTTTTAATTCTTTTTTACACTCCCTAAACACATTGTTGTGGGACCAATGTTAATAAATTTATATAAAACATTTTCGTTGTGTCTAGAAGTGAGAAAAAATGATAAATGAGTTTTTATTTTTTTGCTAACTGGATATGCAGATCAGCTTGCGCGAACTCTTGACCAATCTCGAGCTTGTGCAATTTTTCCGTCTTACATAAGCCGAGTAATTATCGAGTCAAAAATTTTAAGGATAGTCTCAAAGAATTGATAGTATTTAAGAAGTTTCGAAACTAAAACCTTGAAAAGAGTAGATTCTTAAATTTCAAGTCTTAAACTAGACCAACCCCGGGTTAGAAACCAATTACTTATAACATGTTTTTTTTTATCCGAGTGAAAGTCATTAATTCGGCCATGTACAAACATTTTATATAATTTTTCTATGAGTCTTGCTAAAATGTACTTTAAGGACACATTTTAAGCATATTTTGTCTTGTTGTACAAAATATTAGAACTTGTACTTTTACAATTTTTAATACTGAAAACACAATTATCAATACTAGTATAATCAGACAAAGTATGCTTAAAATATGCTCTTAAAGCACACATTAACATTTACTTTTTTTATTTATATTAGTATCACTATATTAAAAAAAGTCAAAACATCCTTTTTTTATACAATTTTTCTATTTATATTAGTATTACTATATTGATAAAAGTCAAAACATCCTTTAACGCATGTAGGTGGTTGTATCAACCTCATTAATGAGTTAGTTGAAAGGAGCAAAAATAGAGGCAGAGCAACAAAAGAAAACAATAAGCAGAAGCTAAGCTTCTCTGGCACAATCATATTCTAACATAACTGTAAAAGCCCTAAGAATTGAGGTCGCCCAATCAAAGGCTAAAAATCCTTCCACAGCCGATCTTTTTACCCAGTGAGTTGCACCATTTGCCGTTCTGGGACAGTGTAGAATTTCAACCTTCTCGAAATGTCGTAAAGCATTAGAAATGTCTTTACATATCCCTTCTATTTGCCAAGGACAAAGTAGCAGATGATTGGTAACTCCCAAAACAACCTGAAGTAAATCTGATTCAAATATGACATCAGCAATATTCAGGGATAGGACTAACCAGCAACCCTCTCAAAGAGCCAGAGCTTTGCCAATTAGAACTGAATTACACATGAATTTGGAGGCTGATCCTCCTAACATGGTGCCATTCTCATCTCTGATAACAATTTTAGAAAAACCAAACTTCTTGCCAATTGAAAAAGCAAAGTTAGACACATTATTTTGTATAAAAATTCTATATAAATTTTTTATTTGTATAGCATTACGATTTGAAATAAAGAGAGATAATATACAAGCAGAAAAAGTCTTTAAAAATAATATGCTAAACTGGAGCTTACTGTTTTAATATATATATCTATATATATTTAATTTTAATAAATTGACAATGTCTGTTTTTTTTTGTACACCATCATGAGTATTGGTTTTCATAACCTTTCATGACAACGTGATGTATTTTGGTGTCTGTTTAGATAAAAAAAAAAAAAATTACACCATTAATTAGTATACTACAATTACACTCTTTTAAAAAAGTGTAATATTATAGATAATATCATTTCACACCTCATTTTCTCACTCTAAAATAAAGAACATAAAAAGATGGCTTTTAAGTTACAAAGCCATCATCATTAAGTCATTTGAAAGAATTTGTAAATTTTCTTAGAAAATTTGCAGTGCTTGTCTATTTTTTTTAACTGATGACAAATTTTTTTTCTTTTAACTGATTTAGATTTCGTAGCTTAGAGCAAGAGAGCATTTTGATCCACATACAAAATCTATTCCATTAAAAACTCATAACTTCATGATCCATAAAGCAAACACAAGATTAGTTATTAACCAGAAGACATATTTTATTGATTTTCTTCAAATTCACATTTCACACAGAAAAACAAACTTACATTCACATCAAACTTTAAAAAAAAAAAATGTAAAAAGCATTATTATTTTTTATTTTGTACAGTTGGAAGTTTTCACAGTACTATTTTCCACATAGCCAGAAAACCCTAATATTGATTTTGGATCAAGTTTTTTGTGATGGAAAAGAAAAAAATAAAGGTAAGGTAAAGTCTTTTCCCTCATTTTTTTCTTTTTTTAAAATTTTTTTCTTAATAAATCTGAATTTAAAAAACACAGCATAAAAGTTAAAACCCTGAGGTTTTGGCGTCCTTGGATGGCAAGACGAAAGCAAGCAGCTCCTTGTCAACTTCAAATTTGGCCATGTCTTCCGCCTTCAAGTTAACCCACGCCTCTATTCCATCACCCGACTGTGTATCCAAGAAAGAAACCAGGTTCTTGAAAGTCAAGCTGGCCGACCCGACCCATATCGGCTTTCCCCATCCAAAATCAGCTTCACGTACAGGAAACCTGCACAAGCTAGTACAGCTAAAAGAAACCATCTCTCCCTTGTTGAACTGCTCAGCCATCTCTTTCAGCAAACTCAAGTGCTTGTCACCCTGCCGGAGCTTCGCAACGTAATCTCCATCGACTTTCCTTATCGCCTCCCTCACCTGCAATAGCGCAGACCCAGAATTTTACATGAGACGCGGCCAAAGTAAAAAAAGTTTTGTTCAAAGGTGAGTAAGATAAAAAAAATTTAAATTGTGAGGCCATTACGCTATATTTTTTTCAAATATACAAAAAAAATCTATGAAAATTTTAGAAAAATTTGAAAATCTTGGAGCCCCGCCCGCCACCCTCCGTCGGCCATTGCTCACCTGGTTCACGATGCCGTAACTGTACTCTCCTTCACTATCCACCGATGGCACTGCTATGGCGATTCGGGTAATATTCCCAAAATAATAATCCGGGAGCGGTGGATCAATTCTCGTACGGAGGTTCACGGCGTTAACGAGAGTGTAGATTTTGTTCGTATCTTTTCTTGATTGAGTGGAGGCCATGAACCGGCTCCAGATGAAAGCCGATAGAGCTTCGACCCGCGTGGGGCGTTTCGGATTGCTTGCGCTTGTATTATCACTATACTTGTCTCTAAGAGAGGCAATCTTCGCGGCAGTGAAAACAAACCTCTTAGTCACAATATTCTCCCTCTCGATACCAATGCTCGGCTTAAAACCCGCCAAGGCTATAGGCGGGAATAGCGACGCCGACTCGAATTTCGGCGCCGGAATATCTTTATCCCCGCGGGCCGTGGCGGCCCAAGCGTTGAGGAATACAAAGAATGACAAGGCATCACCAAGTTTATGACAAATGGATAAAGAAACCGCCATACCGCCGCAGTCGAAGAAGTTGACTTGAATCGCCACGGGGAGGTCTCTGACATCATCCAATTCGTAAGGGAAGAGCTTGTTGAGTTCACCCGGGATCGGATCGGACATGAACTCGGCGAGTTGGCAGTTGGCTCGGGCTTCAACGAAAGGGACGCCCTCGTCGTTGCAATCGACGTAGAGGTTGTCTATAACCCGTCCGGCTAGCGGGTAGTATTGGGTTAAGGCCTGGGAGAGGGATTGTTTAAGGTGGTTGGATTTCTCGACGTTGTCGAGTTCTTCATTGCTTTCGTTTGAGTAGAAGAGAACCAGAGGCATGAACACTGGAGGACATATTTGGTCGAGAAATGAGAGTTGGTAATGGCGAAGGTGATTAGGGGTTGGAGAAGAAGGCTTGATGGTCTCTCTGCAAGTAACTTCGACTTCAATCTTCATTATTTCCTTACCAAAAAAAATATATCAATCCACTCCAATACCAGTCTCTCTCCTCTACACTAATTTTGGCAGTGAAGTATGTTAGCTGCAACATGCTTTAAATAGAACTCGTAATTGAGAAGGAAAATTATAATCTTATGGGAAAATGTCATAAAAAAATCTCACCACCAATTAAAAACCATTTTGATGGTTTTTTATTTTTGTTTTTGTTAATGCTATATTTAATATCATTTTCAATTCATTTTTTCACTCCCTAAACACGTAATTGTAGGACCAATGTTAATAAATTCATGTAAAAGTCTTTGTATATGTATAAGAACGAGAAAAAAAATAAGAAATAAAATTTTTACTAACCCAATATCTGATTTAATTTGCACGCACCCTCAACTAATTCCGAACGTATACTATCTATTCCGTCCCTCACAGCAATATGTACAAACATTTTATGCAATTTTTCTATTTATATTAATTAGCATTACTAAATTGGTAAAAGTCAAAACATCCTGTCAAGCATATAACACATGTAGGTGGTTGCATCAACCTTATTAATGAGTTAGTTGATACTGCTAAGATCAATTAGACAGAATGGGCCTTGAATGCACTCTCACGTGAGTTTCTTTATTGCAAGTTGTGATGGTTTCAACACCAGCAACGTATACAAGAATTTGATCCTCTCACAACTCAGCTTTTGGAAATGGGTAATGCCAAAGAAAATTCATCTACAATTTATTACTGGGGTGATGATGTGGTTTTATTAAGAGTCATTTATTTTAAAATAAAATATTTATTATAATAATTTTTAATTATAAAAAAAAAATCTTATTAACATGTATTACAAGAATACATGTTAGTATTTATTTTGTAAAATATTAGGATTATCTCATTATTTTAGTAAAAATTTTTATACAATTTCTTAAAAGAAAAAGCATTTTCTTGCTGTTTGAGCTCCCCTAGTGCCCGGGCCAGGGCCAGGTACAGACCTTCATGTACACAATTGGGGGCTATGACTTAATAAAATTCACTTTGTATAGTGACTTTCTCTTCGGTTAGAGCCTATTTAAAACTTGAGGAAATGAAGAAAAAGAAAAAATGAAAAAAATGTGTTTTCTCTTGCAAAGAAAATTAAAGGAATGTGAAGGAAAAGAAGAAGGAGAAAGAGAGAGAGTGAATATTATTTTTCTTTCTCTTTTCTTTACTTTTTCCTTCATTTATTTTCTAATTAATATCAAACAATAAAATGACAAAAATTTAAAATTGTTCTTTCAATTTTTCAAGTTCCAAACGGGCTATTAGTGTAAATTTTTAAATGTTTTGATCCCAAAAATAGAGTCCAATCTTTAAGTACAGACAAGACAAATAGGTAGTATTAGGACTTTTGAGTACCCAACTTTAACAAATCTTACACTACTTGACATTTCATCCCAAGCAACAAATACGGTCTTTTAGGCATGTTTTTATAACTGTCCTTTCCGCATGCCGAAGTAGGTATAAGCCGCCTTCAACAATGTCTACGAATTCTGCTTTCAAGCAAGTAGCAATTCGTCATGTCATCCAACTTCATTGAATTCGCTCACCAACTACTTTCGCAAATGGCTGGTCCAACCTTCAGATATTAATAAACAAGGGATAGCATTCCACTAATATTTTTTTATTAGTGTTATTTTTTTTTTAAGGCTTTTTGCCGATTACTTTATCAAGTTCATACAAGGTCATCATGCGTATGAATTATAAAAAATTTATGCATTTACATAAATAATGACCGAAGAGAAATTGAATTTGAGATTAGTGACTACCCCTTGTAGTTACATCCCAATGATATACACACACACACACACACACAAAAATATAAATTTATATATAGAGTGTAACCACCTTATAACCTATAAGTTACTTTAAAAAAAGTCACATTTAAAAATAATTTTTTAAAAAAACATAATTAGATATAAACAATTTTTTTAAACCAGTCACTTAAATACATTTTAAAAATGTCATAAATATAAATTATAAATTACTAAATAAATTACGTCCAAACACTCTCATAAATATATATAAAGCTTTCAATACAAAAATTTTGTTATCCTCTTAAAGCAACAAATCATTCCTCTTTCTTCTTCTCTCACAATATACAGGCTCTTCCTCCCGCTAGAACTAAATGGGTTTATTTAAAAAGTGGAGGAAGGTTGGCGTCGTGTACATTTCAAAAGGACTGAATAATTTCTCGCTTTCATAAATGCCATGGCCCTTGAGTCAAGGTTCATTTTGACTACAATAATTGTTGTTGGCTCTAACCGACCTCATAAAAGAAAATGAGGGCCATGAATTTGACTATGCCTTCAATCATCATACATGGATCGAGTCATTGAGGGAGGGAGAGTCAGATCTAGATAAGGGGTTGACCCGGAAATGCAACGGGTTAATTAGTTCTTTAACCCAATTTAAAGTTAATTAAGAACACAACGTGAGTTAATTAAGAAGTGTAGTGCGTAGAAAGATCAATGAGTGTGGCTAATATAGTTGAAGCTCTTCTGAGATCTAAATCTTCCTAGCTAGCTACTGTGGAATCTTCCTATTGGTTGAAATTTTAGTCGTTGGTCGTTGTGACAACGGCATACACAAGCATATCCACGTAAAATATGAATAGTGGTAATCAGTGATATGGTGAAGTTAAAAAATTCATCAAAGCAATAATTAACCAAAAATTTCATCAAAAAATTATAATTAACAATAAAACACTTAATTTATATATATTTATATAATTTTTTTAATCAATAATAAGACACTTGCATAAGCTTACATATATTATATTAGAGGAAACTTCAAAAATTTTAGGTTAAACTAGAATTTTTGAACTTTTAAGAGGGTAGCTTCTCTTTTGGACTCTATGTAGCTCCATCCCTGAACATGTTTTAAAATTTAAACAGTTGAACAAATTAAAAAAGAGTTCGAGTCATAGATTGATGGTTTAACCGTTAAATCAACTTGAATTAAACCATATTAAACTATGAGGTTATAAATATACATAAAAATATAAAATGACTCTGACAATTGCTAGATAGTAAGAGGTCCCTACGTTGACAAAAATCTCCTACTTACCCGTTCCTCTCATTATTGTCTTTGGTCCTCAAAATGGAAGTAATTAAGTTACCGCGACCACCCCTACTAGAGCTAAGACCACCACTTTTCCCTACAAAGCTCTCTCTCTCTCTCTCTCTCTCTCCTATTTTGTTTTTAAGCAGAGGCAAAGCAACACCTACTCATCTATATTATACTAGCAGTTATGCACGGAAATAAAAAATAATAAATAATTTTGTAAGATCGAGTATATTAGTCTTATGGTGCATTTAATATTTTGAATATGTATTGTTTAATGCTAGAATCATTGGCTATTTTTATCGACTTTTCATCAAGAATAGATATAAGGTAATGGGGTCTGTTTTATTCGATACATGCGATATTTACTTATTTGTGTCTATCCATGATAAAAATTCGATGAACAAAACTAGTAGTTACAGTGTTTTTTATGTGCATTTTTAAATGCATGTGTTGTACATAGTTCTAGCTACCAAATATGAAATTTATGATCCAGACTATAATATTATAATAGAATCATAAGAATATGCCTTTTCTTCAAAAATTAAAAAAACTTGCCACTTTAAATTAAAATGATACAAAAAAAAATATTCATAATGGACATAAATTGAGTTGATCAACTTAAGTTTTTCCAAGAGAATAGCAAAAAGAAATATTTGAATATGTTGAATTCTAAAATATTTGCTACAAAATCTAACAATAGATTAATTTATTTTGACCCGATCATTAATGAATAAATCTTAACCACAATTTATTTTGTCGGATCATAGTATTTTTTTTGTGCATTTTTAAATGCATGTGTTACATATAGTCCTAGCTATCAAATTAGAAATTTATGATCAAGAGTATAATATTAGAACCGAATTATAAGAATATGCTTTTTTCTTCAAAAATTAAAAATACTTGCCACTTTAAATTAAAATGATACAAACAAAATTATTCATAATAGACATAAATTGTTCAACTTGAGTTTTTCTAAGAGAATAGCAAAAAGAAATATTTGAATATGTTGAATTCTAAAATATTTGCTACAAAATCTAACAATAGATTAATTCATTTTGACCTGATCATAAATGAATAAATTTTTACCACAATTTATCTTTAGATCGGACAATAAGAACCTCATGTTGTTTAGACACATAGCAATTCCTGAAACTATTCATATGAGAATAGTCGTTACATAGGAGGGAACAAAAATATTATATAAATTTAATAGACAAGTGTAGATATGTTAATTTTAACACGTGACTCTTTTAATATATTGTTACTTATATTTTTATATTTTATTTGAAAAAAATAAGGATAAAAGAATAAATAATTTTATTATGGGTCTATTCATTTTGTTTTACTCAAAATATTTGTTTTATTAAAAAAAGAAGTTAACAATGTGTGTCCTTTGTATTTTAGAAATTTTAGGAAAGATTGTTAAGAAATGTTCATAATTAAAGGAAATTTGACAATCCTACTATGTCAATTGATCAATTTTTTTTATATGAAATTTAGAAAAAATAAACAAAAATTTAGGTAAAATTAATAACAGTATGACACATGTATTTTATGTTTTTAAAAAGAAAAAATTTGAGAACGATGGATTGAAACTATCAAATCAAACACCTCCTAACAAATATAAAATATTAATTTTTTCCTTCAAAAAAGATAAATTAAATGGATTTGAATACCAAATTCCACATTTACTAATCATAAATAAAAATAAAATTTTATGAATAGACCAATACAATTATAACATTTGTAATGTTAATATTTAAAAATTCAAAAATTTAGAAACTTGGATCGAGTCTTTTAACTTTAAAAATTCAATAACTTATTTTTAAAAATTCAAATGTGCATAAATATAAATTCAATCAAAATCTAAATTGTAAGGAAGTTAGAATGTTTTGGAAAGACGCCATAATTTCGGAATTTAGAAAGACTATTAGATTTAGTTACCATGTTAATTTTAAAAATTCAATAATAACACATTTATGTAAATTGTGAATATTGTCTTCAAGGTTCAAAATTTCTATACTGAAAAAATGGTATGTTACAAAAATTACCATATTAATTTAGTGACCAATGAGTTCATGACATGTGTACCTTTTTTTATTTTGTAAATTCAAAAACTTAAGAAAAAAGAATCAAGCCTTTCAAGCTTAATAACATTCTATCATTATGCTACAATTAATCTATATAATAAAACACAAATTTTTTGAAAATAGCTCATTCACATTTATATTTGACAGCTCAAATTCAATTCAAGAAGGCATTCAATGGTTGAGATCAATTAAACCTTTTGTCCCAAACCCAAATCTTGCCCAAACAAGTCATGTGGGTCCCATGACTTATAAAAATCGTCTAAAGTTTTTTTTATTGTTGTCTGGGCAGTTTTTCACATGTACATGATTCAATACCTTTTTCACATTCACATTCAAATATTTTGACATATTTTTCACATTCAATTTATCAAAAGTTAAATGAAATATTTTGTTAAAAGTGTCGTAGACATGGGTCATATGTAGTATATAGTATAGATATAGATATGGAAATGTAGTGAAGCTCTCACAGGCTTCCAAAAATTCATTCTTAAATTCTCAAAAAACCTAAAATACTAGGAAGCCACGTGGTAAACCCAACTCCTCCTCTTCCTCCCCATAGGCCGATTCCTCTCCTTTCTCTCTCCTAAATAATAAAAGGAAAAAAAATCTTTAATCATGAAAGGAAAAATAATGATCATATGATTTCTGAGATCTCCCTCTGGAAATCGTATTTTTTATAATTTTTTTTATTGCTTCCCAAATTTATAAATATATCCCCTCTGATATCTAATGTTTCCCCTCTCCCTTAAAAAAAATTTCCTTGTGTCCATGGCTCATTTGCCCCTGTGTCCATGGGTTTTTGAGTCTATCCCTCCCCTCTCTGTGTCCATGGCTTGGAGTTTATCATTCTCACAAATGGTTGATAGTAAGGTAAGTTTTTTTTACGATTTGTTATTATTTTTTTCTCCTCTCTCTAGGTTTTATGATTTGATACTATTTTTTCTCATCTCACTCTAAATATCATAAATATATAAGTAATATCATAAATATATAAGTGGCAGATGTATAAGTGTTGCGTTTATCGCTCTCACTCTCTTCTCTAGAGCAAGGTTAGATCCATCCGTTTATAATCTTTTTAATTTGTATGATTTTTTTTAATCATGTATTTTTTCTGTATTTGTATCTAATTTTTTAATAATGTATTGCTGTTTTTACTTGCTAGATGTTTTTAAAATTAATCTATTACAATTTTTTTGTGTGTGCATGAAAAATCTAAAAATTTCTAAGATTTCTAAAGATTTCTGGATCTAAAGATTTCTATATCTATTGATGCTTTATTTTATGCAGGAATTCAACAATCTCCACGTCTTAAAGCCAATTTCAAAATCAATTCAACGGCAAGGATGAAGTTGCAGTAGAATCTACTAGTCTTTGACTTTATTTTTGGGAGTTTTTTTTATTTTTATTTAATTGCACCAACTTGGCAAAAAAAAAATAAATAAATGAAAGACTATCTTGAGTTGCATGTTGCAATGAGTTTTGATTCTTAACATATATATGTATTATGCATCCACACGCATATATGTTGTTTTAATCAATGATCGTGTTTGATCGGATTTGATATGTTAGAGGTATAAGTTGTTTTAACCAGTGAATGGGCTTTGATACGTTACGGGCTGATTTTGTGTGTATAGGGTCCCCGAATTTGATTCAGTTCTATTTGGGTTGTTTGTATTGTACTTTTTCTATCTTTTCATGTGTCTTTTTGCCTTTTTATTCCTAAAATTTTCACTTTCCTGTCATGATAGTGCAATGCCTAAGATTTGATTAAAGTTCGGAGAAATATGTAGGCTTGATATGTATCTTTGATTCCCATCATTGTAGGAGATTAAAAAATAAATAAATTTCCAATAATATACTCTTAAACGTGGTTTTATATATGAAAATGTGCAAAAGGGGTGGGAGAGAGAAAATTAAGCATTAATTAGTCGATAAATTATGAAACATAGAGATAGTTTAGAAAATTATAAAAACTAAACAATTAACAGATTAAACAATTTTCATTAGTTTGAATCACCAAAGAAAATATGATTAGGGAAGCCATGCATGGTGTTTAAAATTAATGGTATTAATTGTGGTAGTGCATGGAATTTATAAGCTATTACTAAAACTATATATGTTAAATATGGAGACATCAAAATAGGAGGGGGAAAATTCATACAAAAACAACACAAAAAAAATACTTAAGATCTGAAATTTCAATACATATATATATATATATATATATGTAGATATATATATCTACATACAAAACAGGTTGTTAAAGTTACTCATCTTCCATTGATTGGTTAGGCAATTAAATTTTAAATCTTAAACTCTCTAACATGGAAATTTTATAAATTGCATGATTCTTTCAAATGATAGGGGGGATGTAATACGTAATCAATCTGACATCCCATTGGATCTCATGATCTTTAGGTAGAGGTGATAAAGGATTACATTCCTAAAATCCCTCCCTAATTTCAACGCACTCCGCACTCCACATGAAATAAAATAAAATTAGACATTTTTTGTTTCTATAGTAGGCAAGCTTGATCATTGTCATTTAATTAGAATACCATAATGATTCAAATCACGATTCATATATGTCACCATTAAGAGTTGATTATTGCACCAATTTAGATCAGTTGATTTAATTGAATTTAGATCTAAATAAAGACACTTAATTTACATACAATTATCTTCAGACTCAGCCGCACATATCTGAGAAGACCTAAGTGCAATTAAATTACTTGATACAATTTATAATAAAAACACTCACAATCTCAGTAAATTGGATGATACAATATTATTTATAAATTTGTTCAAACTTTATATCAAACTTGGATTTTTGGATGTTTGCCAAAACCGAAAATGAGTTAATAAATCAAGTCTTGATGTATGTTATTCGAACTTAATGTGAATTTTTCTAAATCCAAATTGAATTCAATTTATCAGTAATCAAAATCCTTTTACAATGAAAATATTTTATAACATTAACCCAAATAAAATTAAAAAAAGATAAAAAAAAATGAGTCACAAATAAGATTTTATTTTATTTTATTTTTTAGGCTTTTGATCCGGCTACAAAATAGGATGGGAGGATAGTCTTCCCCACATAAGTCCCTTTATTTCAAAGGATATGGATTTCAAATCTTATGTCTATCATCAAATCTGTTATAAACATAAGTTATGTCCTATCTTCTCTCTTATCCCATGTCTTTTTTTTTTTTATAACCCATTATTCAAAATTTATATTTTATTATATAAATTATTAAAATTTTAATATTATTTATATATCTCGTGCATAATACAGATTAATGTTAGTGTATATATATGTATATGCATATCTAACTATATTAAAAAGCCAGTTCGCTCTTCGGTTTCGTTGACTTATTTTTGTCCCATTTTGTCACTTTTAACTCCGTAGAAAAGTGTTAATACAATTCGTTAAAAGTTTCTCTCTAGAGTCTACATTCTTGTGCACACTATTCCACCACTTCACTTGACAAGAGGTTATGTCACATTTCAATTCAGGACAAAAACTCTCCTCTCGACTCTGTCAAAAGTATCACCATCACAAAAATGATACCTCTCTCTCTGTCCCTCTCTCTTTTATCTCTAATGTTCTATTCTCTGACTAAAAACACTCTACCGGCCGAATCACCAGACCACTCTAGCCACGGAACCACCGGCCAATCATAATGGCCGGTCAGCCTCATAGCTTTTCTTCTCTCCCCACGAGGCTCACACTCTCTCACTTGCCAAAACCATGGTTACATCCCAATACACCATCACCTTCTCCCTCTAGAGAACCGGCCCTCTCTCTCTCTCTCTCTCTCTCTCTCTCTCTCTCTCTCTCTCTCTCTCTTGCGAAGCCATCAGCCTCCTTCGGTTTCCTCTCTTTCTCCCTCTAGAAGTAGGTAAGATTGTAAAACAAATTAAGTTACTTAAATTAGGCTTGTATTCGATTTGTTAAAAATTCGTTTGAGATCTGTTTGTTATATAAACAAACTAAACTTGAATATATTTTAAAACTCATTAATTTTTTGAGAGCTTGAACTCGGCTCAATAAACTTATATATATTTAAAAATTCATACTACTCGACTTCGACTCGTGATCAATTCGATTAAAACTCGTTTGAGCTCAGCTCAAAAGTTAATCAAATCAAGCGTGAATATATTTTTAAGCTCGTTAAACTTATCAAATCAAACTTAAACTACCTTTCGCTCGGTTCGATTCGGTTCGACTCATTTACAGCCCTAAGAGTAGGCCTCGCACTCCTCTCTCAAAGATAAGAGATCTCAAGTGCCTCAGCCAAACAACCATCCACCTCCACACGATCTCAAATGGTGGAGATTACTTTTCACCACCATGTCAGTGCCCCAAATGGTCGACAACTTTCCATATTGTGAGCGTGTACAATGACGTTGTAGCTGCCCTCTCTTTCTCTTGTATAAGATTTTCACTCTACTAAATTCCATAGTTTTGAAGTTCTAGATAAGAGTAATATGAAGACTGAAGCTGACCAATTAACTAGCTGTTGCATTGTTAAATGGGGAAATGTGAAATTTACTAACTAGCTTGAGGAGATAGTTGCTTGATTATTTATTTAGTAATTCACTATTCAAGGCCATTAAAAGGGATTCACTTAATAGAAATTTATCTTCTCTTCTTCCGTAATTCAAGTCTCAGAATTGGTTCCATATGAAGTTAGTACATTTAACAAACAGAAATGAATAGTAGGCAATTCAAATGGGCAAAAAACTATCTTAATGAGCAAACAAAACTGCAAGGGCTTCTTCTACTAGTATATGTGTGTCAAATGTTTAGAAGGATAGAAGAGCAGGTGAGATTGAGACAATTAAGCCCAGACCAGAGATTTGAATTGGGGTGGATAGAACTAGCCCAAGTATCACAACACCCAATCCATTGATTTCATGGGTTGGGCTGGGTGACTATCATACCCTATGGCCCAATGTTGAACTTAGGATTGCTTTCCACATTTGCTGATCCCATGCAAATTCTGGGTCTACTTCCACAACACCCAATCTATTCATTAAATTTCTTTTTTGGGGGTGTGGGGTGTCTAGATTGTATCTTCTACTTAGAAGGTATTTGGACGTAACTTATTTAGTGGCTTATGGGTTATGTTTATGACATTTTTGAAATGTGTTTGGGTGAGTAGTTTAAAAAAACAGCTTATGTCTAATTACGTTTTTTGAAAAAAATTATTTTTAAAAGTAGCTTATAACTTATAGTTTATGGCTTGTAAGCCAGTGATCCAAACACCCTCTTAAGTTGATCTTTGTTACCCGTTTGTATTTATACCATAAGCTATCTAGCACATACTTTTGTATGTCGTTTTTAACTTCTTATTTCTTATTTATAAGTAATTGTCTACTACCTACTGGTATAATACTGTACATATGTCGGATGAGAGTGTGAAAGGAGAGAGAAGACAGGAATTAAACCTATAAGGTAAGTTTGTTTTGTGGATGGGATAAGAAGTCTCCGGACTAATAGTCATGAGACCATTTATCCCTTAAGACATGTTTAATCTTGAACGTTTTTTTGGACATCCTAAATTCGACATAACTTCAAAAATAGTCTTCACCAACGTTGTGTGAACTTTGTTTTGTGTTGTTTCGGGCCGTGACAGCCTTGCAGCCAGTGCAATGTGCAGTTGGACCCATGTTAATAAGGTTCGGCTACAGTTGGGTTGATTATGGTTGGGCTTTAGGCCAGCAGTCAAACCACCCGTCAGTCATCGACTCATCATGCATCGGCGATCTACACCTGGGATAAATAAACAAAACTAGTACCCAAAATCAAACCTACCAATCTGAGGGTTGTCTTACAGCCTGTCTGGGAAGATGGGGGGAGGAAGGGAAGGGAAGGGAAGGGAAGGGAAGGGACTTGGGGGAGGAAACAGAAAGGAAAGGAAATGAAAGATAAAATGATAGAAAATAAAAGAAAAAAAGAGAAAAAATTTTAAATTTATTTATTTCTTTTTCTCTTTTTTTTTCTCTATTTTATTTTCCAAACCAAATAGAAAAATGATAACAAACAGTAATTTTTTTTTTTAAATTTTCCTTCCCTATTCCAAGATCCAAACAGGCTATTAGTTGTTCAAGTGGATGTACTTTTTCATATTGGTCAATTTAGATTCAACTTTTAGGACCAAACTATGAGATCCTAATTCTAGCGTTAATGACCTGTCTTTAATTGGACTAGAAAATGAATTAGAAAGTGTGCATAAGCTGACCTGGATATCCCTTACCACAAATTCACAATACCCAAAAAAAATAAAAATTAGACCTTCCAACTAGATTTTGTTCCGTTGGTAACAAAAAAAAAAAAAAAAAAGAAGGTATCCCTCAATGGCAAAACCCACAAAGCTGTCACATAATCAGATAAATTTTTAGCAGTAAGATGGTATTAACCGTTACTAAAATGTACGTATTATGGAAATGGTATTCATTATTTATTACCTCTACTCAATTGTTTTTCCTAGCTAATAGGGGTCTGCATGGGTTAGATTGGGTCTAGTCCGTGTTAAACTCAGAACCAACCTGATCTTGATAGGTTCTAAAATTTTAGATTCAGATCTAGGGATGACAATTTGACCTGCCCGCCCCCGCCCTGACCCGAATGGGATGGGTTTGGAGAGAATTAATCGGGTTATGGACGGGTTATGGGGGTAGGAGGATAACCTGACTCGGGTTCGGGGTGGGGGCAGGTTTAGACTATTAGTATCCCAAACCCGCCCCGATTACCCAAATTGTTATTATTTTTTATTTTTTTTTACTTAGAAAAAAATATATATATATATATATATATTAAGTATCTAGGTAGTGAAATTTTAACTATAAAGTTTTGGATGGATGTAAAATGCATACTTATGTATATGCCTAATTAATGTATGGTATAGTGGTTAATGAGATTTAATTTAATTTATTTTTAGCTATATAATGTTTAAATGGGGCGGGGGCAGGGGCGGGTTTTTTTAAACGAGGCGGGGATAGGATTTTGAGTCCCAACTCGTCACGGGTTTGGGACGGGAATGGGAGAGATTTTTCTAAATGAGGCGAGGGCAGGTTGGGATAAACCTGTCCCAAACCCACCCCATTGCCATCTCTATTTAGAACTAAACATAATTAAATTGATCATCTCATGGACCCGAATCGAACCAATCCAAGTCGATTCGTTGGTTTGGTTCAATTTCATACCTTGAGTGAGTTTGGATCTAGCTATGGTTAGGTAAAGTTGGGTCAAGTTTTTTTATGTGAAACATAATTTCTTTATTTAAAAATAAAAAAATATGAATAATATTGTACTATTAAAATTTTAAAAATAAGTAAATAACACTATCTAAACACATATCAATAATAATGAAGTATAAATAATAATGATTTAAAGACATACATATAATATATACAAATTTTTATTGCATAAATAGATCGGGTCTCGATTTAATTCTTGAGTTAGGTTGAATCGATTCGATTCTCATTTTGATTTAGGTTTAGAAAATACAAACTCAAAAATTAAATTAAATTTATCAATTTAATATTTTTTAAACTCAAAATCAAATAAAACCGTTGACATACCCCGACCAAATCAATTCATTAATGCCGATTTGATGAGTTGTTTCGATTCCTTTGCGCACCTGCCAGCTAATCAAATGCCACGGAAATGAAGTCTCTCTAATACCTGTCATATGGCCCACAAGTAGGCGTGATTGCGTGGCACCACCTCAGCAACCAGCACATGCAGAAGAAACAGCCCCTATTAATAGAGAGATCATTCAAAATCGAAGGAGCTTCTCTCCTGCCTCTCTCTAGAAGCTGCCCTGTATCAACATTTCAAAATGATACAGGTCTTTGAATTGAATGGGACTCTCTCTAATCGTCAATGGCGTGTTCGTAGAAATTAAACCCTAACCCAATTCCCCAACCAATTCTCTCTCTCTCTCACCATGCCGGGCGTAATGGTGAAGCTTTACAGCGTTCTCTTTAAGTTCCTTCTAAAACGCCGATTAGAAAACCTAATCAAATCGTCTCTCACCGCCGATTCATTCGGCGTCACCGCACGGCCCGATGACGCCGTCGCCGCCGCTAACCCCACCTTCGCCGACGACGGCGTCGCCACCAAGGACATCCACATCGACCCCCTCACCTCTCTCTCTCTCCGAATCTTTCTCCCCGACACCGCCCTCACCGCCGATGCCACCCCCAATTCCAGGGTTCGGGCTTCCAAAAATCCTCCTTTTATCGAGGCCGAGAATGGGGTTTATAGGGGTTATTCCCCGACGATTGATAGACACAGTCGTAACAATCGTAAATTGCCGGTTATTTTGCAGTTTCACGGCGGAGGTTTTGTGAGTGGGAGCAATGATGCAGTGGCGAACGATTTTTTCTGCCGACGAATCGCGAAGTTGTTGGATGGGATAGTTATAGCAGTCGGGTATAGGCTTGCGCCGGAGAATCGGTACCCGGCCGCGTTTGAGGATGGGGTAAAAGTGTTGAATTGGTTGGGGAAGCAAGCTAATTTGGCGGAGTGTGTTGTTGGTGGGGATGTTAGGAGATTCGATATTCGTCGGGAGCAAATTGTTGATGGCTTTGGAGCATCAATGGTGGAGCCTTGGTTGGCTGCTCATGGGGATCCTTCTAGGTAAATACTTTGACTTCTTCCTCTTTTTAGTGAAATGCATTAGAGGGAAAAAAAAATTTTGCATTAGAGGAAAAAAAATTTTGTTATGTTTTATAGGTAACAACAATTTAATTCCAATTCCAGCTTGAGGTTTGCTTTTCAGTCGAATCTTGTAACTGGAATTCAATGCTCATTTACATTCTACATATGAAGTCATATGGTAATTATCAATAGTACACTGGTTTCTTATTTTACCTCATGTATATAATTCTGAAAATTTTATTAGATACTTAAGCAGTCTTTTATTGGTTTAATGGATAAATAATACATCTAACAATGTACATGGAGACAAATTGATCAAGACGATAGTATGTTGATGTGAGAGAGACTGAAGAAATGGTAACTGCAGTAAGTTTTGTAAGCAAAATTTAGAAAAGTGAGCCATAGGAGTTGGTTGTATTTCATTGTGAAATTTTACTGGTGGCGATGATATATAAATTTCACCCCCGGTTCTGTGCTACTTCTCCTGAGATCTATGCTGCTTTCATGTTGTGTCCGCTATATTGTGATTTTCTCTACAGTCAAAGCATCAGTTTTATTATTCATATGGGCTTTAACTTGCACAGTTCTTAGGATGGTTGCTTAAGGCAGCATCAGTTTTGGTATTCATTGGTGCCTTTTCTGACTGGTGGAGTTTGCACCTCTTATGATAAATATGAAGTTATCATGTGGTTCTTGTCATTGTTGTGACAATGTTCAACCTGTGAAGGCAAATAATCTTATATTCTTCATCCTTGTTATTGCATGAGGTTGTAGTTTTATGCACTTCGAGGATGTCAATTTAACAAATTTTGGCAGACCACCAATTATTTAACAAATACCAAAATTCCGGTGCGCCTATTGCAACATCAATCGTATTATCTCTTTCCATGGTTTCATGTCTTGTCAAAGATATACATTGATAAGAAATTCCTCATCAATTTAAGGCTATTGATATTTCAGCATTGAGCCCTATTATGTCAGGAGATAAAATTAAGCTTTTGAGTGCAAATTTGGCTCACAAATTAGATCCTAGAATTCTTTTCTGGAGAAAGCAATCAAATTCCCTGGAATGGATAACTTTATTTGCCAATGGACATTTTGTAGTGATTATAAGGCTCAATTATGGTACTTTTGCATCCCATCCACTACCACCACTATTGTGCAGATGCCACTTTTGCCCCTACATTACATGCCATCTTGACCTCTGTTCCACCTATTTCTCTACCTGCTCATCCATTTACATGAATTCATTGCGACCCCTGCATGTCATCACCAGTCCAGCTTCACTGACTACTACCTGCCATTTCCACCATATTGCCATTCTTCACCATTTTCATCCCACTTCCATTATTGTGTCCACCCCAACAGTTGCAATTTTATGATATTACTGAAAGGATTCAGTTTTGTGCTTGAGTCCTAATCTAGAAAGTAGAATCTAATTCCCACAGTACATTTGACAATATTGGAGTTAATATCATTCCATTTGCCCACTCTGGCGTGAAGGAAGCTTAGGAGCTATGCTTTGGAGCCCTTGGTTCCCTGCAATCTATAAATAGAAATAATGCATTTATAAATTTAAAACTCTGCCTACACCATTCACTTGCCGGTATTGATAAGATCATATCCGGTGATTCAATTTACCACGACGACTACCATCACTCCGGCAATAATCGAAGATTACACACGTATCGCTTGTGCCCACCCTCTAGTGCATAATAAATGTCAAGGGAGAAGTGTTTTGGAAGGCACCAAGAGGTCTCCAGGAGTCTGGAAATTATCTTTATTCAAATGAATCTGAAGCATTTGCGATGCATTCCAAATTGACACGACATACACTAGGACTGTCCTCAAAGGCTCAAACTATAGAAGGCTTGCAAAAAAAGTTACTTGACTCTACTTCCCCCCCCCCCCCCCCCCCCCCCCCCCCCCCCCCTCCCCTGTGGGGATAGTATAGTGGGAGCCTCGTGCACTCGGTAGCCCGTGCACTCGGTACCTACGCACTATATAGTTTTGGCTTTTATATAATCTTTTTCACCTTCTTTTTATACTTCTGTATACAACACATTTGCCTGAGGGTTGGCCTTTCTATTTGACTTTACTATCATTACTTATCAAAGTTGCATTTATAGTGATGACGGAAAAACTACGTCGATAAAAGAGCATTGAGACGTAGCTGAAAGCTTTCATAGTAGCAAGACGACAAGTGAAGGACTTTGCTTTTTCCCCCAAGAAGGCAGTATTTGAATTGAAAACAGAGCTAAGCGCCACTCTATTAAAAATTATCAGCTCCAACTTGCAGATCTCTTCCTTAGGAGGAATGTTACCAATTATCAAGTGCTCCCTGAACCTTCAAATTATGATATTTCTTTGCAGTGTGTTACTTGTTTGGAAAAATAATAGATGACCTGAAAGACAAAGGGGTAATTAAATTCTACCCAAAGAAAACGGGAAATATGATGATGGAAAATATTGAACAAACTATTTGAAAAGTTGAAGGGAAACATGATGACATGTGGAGATAGTGTTTAGAGTAGGTGTTAAGAACCTGAATGCAAATTAAATTTCCATGGAGTTCCTAAAGCATTTGTAAACTAGTTCCCCAATGTTTCACTTGTGTGTCCAAGGAAAATATCATGTTTCTTAGATGTGTTTCTCGGAGAAGGATACTTGTTCCAAGTTTGAACTTATTCCAGTTTGTTGAAGTAACGAGCATGTAAAATGCTTGATAACAATAGTAATTAGAAGCATGTAAATAGGTATTGTAGGACTTCTTTTGAAGCAATATTATATCAATTTGGTTGATTTTACGAGTAGAGGTCTTGTCAATGCAGCCATTTTGTACAAATAGTTATGACTTAGTAGTTACCCAATCTTTTAACTCCTTAATTTTTCTTTATAAATGCTTGCTTTTCATTTATTTTTCAGTTTTCAATGTTATGCTTACATAGAGATTGACTAATTCGGTCATGTTATTAAATAGGTGTGTCCTCCTGGGAGTGAGCTGCGGTGCTAATATTGCAGACTTTGTTGCTCAGAAGGCTGTGGAGGCAGGCAAGCTTTTGGACCCTGTAAGAGTAGTGGCACAAGTGCTGATGTACCCTTTCTTCATCGGGAGTATTCCCACACACTCTGAGATTAGATTGGCAAACTCCTACTTTTATGACAAAGCTATGAGCTTACTTGCATGGAAACTCTTCCTACCTGAGAAAGAATTTGACCTAGATCACCCTGCTGCCAACCCCCTCCTCCCAGGCAGAGAGACACCCTTGAAGTACATGCCCCCTACCCTAACAATTGTGGCAGAACATGACTGGATGCGGGACAGGGCTATTGCTTACTCAGAGGAGCTTCGAAAAGTTAATGTGGATGCCCCCCTCCTTGATTACAAGGATGCTGTGCATGAGTTTGCTACCCTTGATGTGCTCCTTAAGACACCACAGGCCCAGGCCTGTGCAGAAGATATTGCTATATGGGTCAAAAAGTATATATCGCTCAGAGGCCATGAATTTTCTTATTGAGGTTGGAAAAAGCATAGTATAAATTGCAGTTTAAGAGCAGTTCAAGAACGACAGTTTTTGTATCTCAGCCCCTAAAAGCTGACCAGGTTAAGTACGGCTTTGCCCGCATTCACTGAGCTGTTTCTAAGGGGAGAGCATGTTTGAAGCCACTTTGCTGAATGCAACCCTCCATTGTCCACGACTTCTTTATCTTTTTGTTCACTTGTCCTTGTAAGATATATTGTCTTATATAAGACCCGGATTCTACTGAATCATGAGAACCATTTTTTTTTTTTTTTATTTTGTTGAAGATCAGTAGGCACATTCATTCATTCATGTTCTTTTTTCCCTATTGAGATGTATTATTATGTACAGGAACAAACGGAATCGAATGTATACCTTTCCCTTCTTTGTCATTCTTTTACAAAATTAGAGATGAATATTGCAGGGGTTTTGTTGACTGATTTTGTTACTCCTCCATGCCCTCAACATGGTAGTCTACTTGGTTGATCTTGAAAGTTGAGGAAAATTTGTCTTCTTCTTTGGCCCGGTTTGTATGGGACAAGCGGGACTGTACAAGCTCGTCGCGGTGCATGCGAGCTAGCCGGACACCTGATTAGGAAAATGTCCCATACAAGCTTCGAAATTAGTCGAGATAGTCAAGGTGCATGCGAGCTAGCCGGACACCTGATTAGGAAAATGTCCCATACAAGCTTCGAAATTAGTCGAGATAGTCAAGGTGCATGCGAGCTAGCCGTACACCTGATTAGGAAAATGTGTCTTGCCAGTTTAATGAATATACCATTATTGAATCCTATGACACTTGATAAGGCAGGCTACAAGTCAATGCCCTCCTGTTGCTGCACATACATCTTGGGTATATTGCAATGAGCTTGTGCCCCTAGAATATACCAAGGAGCATTACATCATTTCTCCTCTCACAATGCAGTGGATTTTATTCCGGTTAAGTGGATCTCAAACATATCCACTGAACCCTCATAATAGGTGGGGACTCACTTCATTGTGAAGTGAGTGACGTGGTGCTTGAAGAGGACCAAATAATTTCTTGTCTAGATTGGATTGATACGAGTAAAATATGTTGTTTTTTTGTACAAGAGTTACATGTCTGAATCAATTTGATATATTGATACAAAACGAGGACTTGAAAACAGTAGTGAAATTACACAGGGAGTTATGTCAAAAGCATGATATAGGTTGGGGTGATAAGCAGCAAAAGCAGCTTTGAAGACGGTGGAAGGGAGGCAGCAGTAGTAGTATGCAGTCCTTGAGAAGAGAAGAGGGACTATTTCTCCTGTTTGTGGTCTCTCTCGCCAGCAGCCATGGCCTGCTACATCTTCCATCATTTGCCTAAACTAGGAAACGGCACTTCCACATGTTTCACTCCCTTCTCAGGTGAAACAAGGACCCATAAGAGGCTGAAGCATAGAGAAAGTACTGATGAATTTGTCAAAAGTAATAGTACTCCTTATGGTGATAGAACCCTTTTGTAGTGGCAGTTGTAGCTGGGGCACTAATGGCTTGAATCATTTGCCAAGACTCCATTTTTGCAATCACATATTGGCTTACAAGCTTCATTTGCTGCATTCAGTAGGAAGAGGACTACCAAGTTGTATAAACATCAAAATTGGAAAACAACAATAACAGAAAAATAAAATATGATTTGACAGCAAAATTGATGGCTAATGTGCTCTAATCACCATTAGCTTCAATTTGTGGAGAAATTATTTGAAATGACTGTGCTAGTCTCAGAGCTTGTTTGGATGTTGCTAATACTTTTGAAATAGCTTCTTTTTTGCTTTTTTCTTTTTTTTGAATAAGTATTTCCTGGACAACTTCAACAAAGTGTTCATTGCCAAGAATAGGTGGAAACTAACTAAAAGAGAAGGTCCATTACCCAATTGCACCTAATGCAACTATATCTGTCTTACACCCTGTTTGGAACCTGGGGGAGGGAAAGGAAGGAAAAGTTTTAAAAATTTTCCCTCCCCTTGTTTGATTCTGCAGAAAATGAGGGGGAAAAACACACACACACACACACACACTCTCTCTCTCTCTTCTTAATTTCCTTCCATTTTTCCTTTATTTTCTTTACAAAAACCAAACAGGGAAGGAAAAATAGTTTTGCTTCTTTTTCTCTTTCTCTTCGTTTCCTTCCCTTCCCTTTCCTTCCTTCCCCCAAGCTCCGAACAGGCTGTTGGTTTAGAAGGTCTTTTCAATCAAAGAAACATGATAAGTACCTGCAAATCACCAGCCAAATAGTGTTTTAATCTTCAGAGGAAAACCAGCCTATAGGATAATTATATTTCTTGCTAGAGGTAGAGGATTGTTTAACTAACATTTCACAAAGGAAAATTCTATTATTATAGAATTTTTATATAGAAAACTTACTAGAATGATGCAGCAATGATATTTTCGTGATTAAAGGTCATTTTACTGAATATGTTGTTTCAAAATGACAATGACAAGTTCCAATTTCCACATCATTTGCCATGCAATTTCTGCATATATTTTTTTATTTGTATAACATTATTTTTTTATAAAACAATATATATACACATATATATTCAGGAATAAAGGGAAAAGTTTGTAAAGTTAGAATATTCAGAATAATCTACCGAAGATGGAATAAGTTGGATTTGGGTTATAAGAAATGATCAAAATTCACCAATCATGAACCATGCGCTCAATTAGTATAAGAGTTGTCCCCCAATCAATGAAGCTTGCCAACTAAAGGGGGACCAAGGAATCTTTGAAATTTTTATTGTTTTACTTTTCAAAATTGCAATGGGAGAAGACTTTGCAATCATATACAGTATATGTCAATTTCAAGGAATCTGTTTCTCAGTTTCTCTGTTTTTTCTAGTGCTTCCCTCTTCTTGAAATTCCTTAACATTCAAGAAATTTCAATATAGTTTAATAATGTGATGAACAATGAGACAATTATTCTAATAGTTGCAAAGGTTGATGCTTTCTCACTCAATCATGAATGGGTTATAAACAATATTTCTCTCATCTTGTGTATGAACTGGCAGAATCTTGGATTGAATTTATAAGTGCCTTTTTGGCCGCAGCCTCCACATTTTCTGGCTCTTGAGAGTTCTTCAAGTAGCAGCTTTTTCTGCATTTTTATTAATCTCCCACAGCTCTGATTTTGTGTTTGTATGGTCTTGAACATTAGTTTGATGGGGAGACAGCCTTGTTGTGATAAGATCGGATTGAAGCGTGGTCCATGGACTCTTGAGGAAGACCACAAGCTTATGAACTTCATACTGAACAATGGCATACAATGCTGGCGACTTGTTCCAAAACTTGCAGGTCTCTCTGTCTCTCTCTTTCTATATATATATATGTGTGTGTGTGTGTGTTTGATTATGCACATACTACAAGTTATTTAACTAAAAACTAACAATACAACTTTGTTTTGGATGATGTGAAGGTTTGCTGAGATGTGGAAAGAGCTGTCGGCTACGATGGATTAATTATCTGAGGCCAGATCTTAAGAGAGGAGCATTAGCAGAAGCAGAAGAAGATATGATTATTCAACTTCATTCTCGCTATGGCAACAGGTGTTACCATGAAATTAGTCCTTTGTTTCGAAAAATAAATTTCAAGTTTGGCTAGATAGAAGCTCAATGAACTTATTACTTCTTGCCTAAACCTTTTAATCTTTGGCAGGTGGTCCAAGATTGCTTCACATTTTCCTGGCCGCACAGATAATGAAATCAAGAACCATTGGAATACCAGGATCAAGAAAAAGCTAAAGCTTCTTGGTTTAGACCCCATCACCCACAAGCCTATTAAGCAACACGAAAGTTTTAGCACGAAGGGCAAAGGAATTCTGCATTCTAATTCCTCAGGGAACCAAGAGAGCAGCTTGGAACTCGACTTGCACGATAATCCAGGCTCCAGGAATAATGAAATGTCACAAAAAGAAGGGACATCCAATATTGGCCTGGATGAAATCAATGAAATGGGGGAGAGCTTGGATGTAAGATCAATGGCAATCTCTGAGACAGAACCTTCTGATGCATTCTCTGTGGGTATGGGTGAGCCTCTCCCTGAGGATTTTGTCCAACACTGGATTGATAGCCCCAACAATATGCTCTCATGGGATGATTTTAATAATCTAGAAGGGATTTTCCTATGAGAAAGTCTCCAAACATAGGAAGAGAAGAAGCAGAGTTTATGGTGGTTGATGGCTTGGCTCATTAGCACATAAAAACAAGGTTAGAAAATATTAATGTATAGTAGATAATAATTATCCTTAGTTTATGCATCTTATTCTTATGTAAAAGCAGCCATCTAAATCTGTAATGTTACTTGCATAAATTTATAAGCAACTTCCCAAAGAACAAAAAAAATGGTGGGTGGGGAGGAGGGCAAGAAAGTCAGGTCAATGTAATGATAGTTCAACAACCTCTTATGAAATATGATCTCAAGGTCTGAGAGTAGATTCTTTGCTTACAACATTCATAGACAAGATACTTGGAACCAAAAAAAAAAATTTTCTAGATGAAAAGTCCTCATGCTTGACCGTGCTTGCCAGCAGCAGTCGGGATCCAGCCATCGTCTCTTTACATGTTTTGACAAGTTCATCAATCTGGATTCTGAAATGGAATTAGAAATCCATACCATTTAAGTTGCTTGATGAAGATCCTGTTTGAATTGGGCCTGTTAAAAATAGATCAATTTTATCAACACTGAAGATTTAGCTTTGAAGTTCCGTTATGCAAAAACAGGCTATGCCATGTAATATACCATGCAAGCTAAAGAAATGAAGTATTCATTTGGTTAGTGGTGGCCAATGAGATACCTGAAAGGCTGAAACTACTCAATTCCAAACAAAGTTACTAAACCAATATGTGTTGATTTTACTGTATTGGAAACTTTGTTAATGGTAATTTATCACCAAGAGTAGCTCTAGGATGGCTGACTTTGAGATCATTGTTATTCAGAGTCCCACACGATTCCTACATACAAAATATTACAACTCAAATCTATATCAATAGCTTTCCAGGAAGGTAAGATTCCCTAATATATTTCTTTATGCCCAACTCGAAATTAAAACAAACAAAGGAAAAGGAAAAACCACCAAAACGACCTTCCCTCCTTGAAAATCTCAAATATTATTTTCCTGTATAGTGACTATGCAGCAGTTGGTAGAAGTTTATAGTTCTTACACAAACCTTCAAACACAATTCACTTTCACTTTCACTTTTCAATGAAACCTTCAACTAATTATACAATCTAGGAAAATATACGAAAGTCACCGCATTCAAATCTCATATTGTTCATATAATTTTGCAGTAATTTTCTGTTTTCTTGCAGTAGTTTTATGAAAGAAAAATTATATTACTCTGCATTCTAGTAAAATTTTAAGTTTTTGTAATTAGAAAAAAAAAAAAAAAAAAAAAGAGAGAGAAAGACACATACAAAGAAAATTAGCCTAGACCCATTTCAGAGAAACGTCCAAATTCCAATTGTAAAGACCATTGTGCCCATCCCTCGTCGAAAGGCCTTATCCTATGAAGAACTTCTCGAGAAGTCCAGAACCCAAAAGAACACTCCACCACCCTCCCAGCCCCTTCTTTCCAGAAATGTCCACTCCTCTGTTTAAATATCAATCAACCCCAACTGCTTCTTCAACAGATCCAAAGCCTGGTTTGATCTTTTCGGTTCCATTTCCAAAGAATCAGGAAAAAAATGTCTCACGCTCTTTCAAACCTCACAATCTCTCTTCCCATATCATCCCAAAAAACCAGTCCTAATTACAAGCTCTTCTGTCCCAAATTCCCAAATTTGTTGAATCCAATTGGTAGTACTAGAAATAGAGACCGCAACAACATCATCAAGGCCACTGCAGGAGATGGCAGGGACAGCCTTGACCACTTGCAGAAAGCAAGCAAGCAGCAACCTCAACAACCCAAGAAAAGGGTAGCCCAAGTTCTACCCATAGGTAAATACTAATTAGTACTCAATTCACAAAAATCACTAAATAGTTCTTTCTTTATTTTATTAATGTGTGTGTATATATATGTATACATATATGTATGTATGCAGGGTTGTGGGATAGGTTTCCAAGAGCGAGCACAGTACAACAAATGATGGAGACAATGGAGAGGATGATGGAGGACCCTTTTGCATACAGCGGCGGGTGGCCGTCGCCGCCGGTGCCAAGTGAGGCCGGTGGTTACAGTAGGGGAAGGACTCCCTGGGAGATAAAGGAAGGGGAAGGAGAGTACAAGATGAGATTTGACATGCCGGGTATGACCAAGGAGGATGTGAAGGTCTGGGTTGAAGAGAAGATGTTGGTTGTCAAGGCTGAGAAGTTGCCCAAGAAGAAAAATGGCCAAGAACCAGAGAGTGGGGAAGAGAATGAAGAGGAATGGTCTGCTAAGAGCTATGGCAGGTACAGCAGCAGAATTGCTTTGCCTGAGAATGTTCAGTTTGAGAAGATCAAGGCCGAAGTTAAAGATGGGGTCTTGTATATAAGTATACCAAAAGCTAGCAACACTTCCAAGGTTTTGGACATTAATGTTGAATGACTACTTGGCAAAGGCACATAAATGTTTAATCCTTTTCCGATTTAGTATTGTGTGTTCTCAAAACTGTTTTGTCTTTGTGAACCTGTGTTGGAATGTGGTTAGAAGTGTCTTTAGAAGCAGCATTTTGAATGTATAAATATACCCAAAAGTTCCCAATTTTGAAGAACAATTTTTGGGCATGTTAATGTAAAACAGCCTTGATGGAAGGCAATTTTGGGCAATGCTATGAAACATATATAAGCCTTGAAATGAAATGTTCAGGATATTAGCCGTTTTAATATCCATAATAAAGACAGATTAGTGGGTCTTACCCAGTTTTCTTCTTTTTCAAATTCAAATTAAAAACAACATCATTTAATGTATTAAAGAGAATAAGATTCTCTAAATCTAGACAGTCTGCATATCATTCACACTCTTATCATTAACAAAGCAAAGATAAAGGGCGAGAAATTAGACGTTAGGAGTCAGGACCCGACCCACCATATAGTCGTGAAATGGTAACGGTCCAATGATTTTTGACGTAGACTACCAAAGGCGGACATAAAGATTGCCCTTTTCCTGCACATTTTGAGCTCTCTGATATCTTCCTGGCCTTGCAATGGACCCAGAGACTTGAGATTCAAATTCAAAGAGTGGCTGAACGATATTCTCAGGGATTCCATTTCCAAGGGATAAAGGAGCGTAGAAGAGCTATACAAAGAATCCACAGAGAGAGAGAGAGAGAGAGAGAGAGAATATTTCAGGGAATCAGGGTAGGGTGTTTGGGGGCTTCCGTTTCTCTCTTTTCACTGTAAAAACATGGGTGAATCATCAGCGTGTCTCGTGCGATCGTTCTCTCAACCTGCTGGCACTTCCAGTGAACCCAACGAGGTCAGTCAAGAAACAGTATTGAAAATTTCCTATCTTTATTTTCCAACTTCATTTTCTCTTAGTGGGTTTCTCGTTTTTCACAGAAATCCCTTGGGGGTTTTGATTTTTCTGCGCTTTTTTTTTCTCTTCACTGTTATTGTTGGCATGGGTTTGCTTCCTATTTCTCTACACTGCGGTTTTTTTTTTTTTTTTTTTTTTGTTTTCTCTTAATGGGTTTGTTGGTCGTTCTTGGCTCTTTTACTAGAGTTAATTTGTTGCATTCTCAGTATTTGGTTTTTCATTTCTCAGTATAGTTTCTTGCTCTTCTTCTGATTCTTGTGCCCCTTCTTTACTGATTACTCCATTCACATTCTTCACAATTTACTGCATCAAGCAACTGGATGGGGATTTCATGTAATGGTTATATGTGGATTTTTTTTTATTAGAATCACCAAATAATAGGGTATCTGCTTGTAATCTATATCAAGTTTCCTCCTATGCGTTGGTGAATAGATTATATAGGGGATTGGGCATGTTTTTTGGCAATTCTACTACAATAATATCATTGGATATATATGTAAGATTAGACTCGAACTTTGAAGGTCTTTCTGAGAAGGCCATGCAAAAAAAATCTCATTACAGGGAGATCCCCTTCGTGCCCTAACAACATCAATCTCATTTGGGAGGTTCATGTCGGAACCATTGGCTTGGGAAAAATGGTCATCCTTCTCTAACAATCGATACTTGGAAGAAGCTGAGAAATATTCTAAGCCAGGTTCAGTTGCCGAGAAGAAAGCTTATTTCGAAGCCCAATACAAGAGAATTGCTGCCAAGAAAGCTGCAGCATTGCTCGAGCAACAAAATACAGCAAGTAGTGATTTGCCCGAACCAAATATTGTGGACGAGGCTCACAACAATTCTTCCATGGTCTCAGAGTTGACAAAATCGGACAGCCATGTGTTCATTGATGAAATGCAGGGAAAGGAAGCCCCTAATACTGAGCTTGTTCTCTCTGTTGATGCAAATGTGTGTGATCCTAATGTTGAAAGAAACAAATTAGAAACTGACAGGGTGGAAGAAGCAGAACCGACAACAGAACAAGTTGTTATTGCAGAAAATCCTATTCAGGTTGAATCAACCAGTCAGCAAGAAAATGTTGAAAAACATAGTAAGATTATCACCACTCAGCAAGAGAAGATGCCAATCATGGTATGTGTTTGACTATTTTTCTGTTTTCTCATATCTGCCAGATCACCACTTTTTCATTACCTTATTACCTGATGTTTAATTTCTAGGATGCTTCTAAACAAGGGAATGTAGCTTCAACAAACAAGAAGAAACAATCAACTAGCTCCTCAAAGTTGTTTACGAACATTCGAGCATCTAAGCTCAGGTCTTCTGTCAAACTGAGTCCTGTTCCTGTTCAACCGAATAAGGAAGACAATGCCACTCAGACCAGTAAAAAGACTGCAAGAGACTTGGTGGAAGAAAAGAGATCAACACCGAAATCACTTCACATGTCAATCAATCTTTCTTCTCATGCTCGTGAAAGCAATAAAACATCTCCAATTATCCACAAGATTGGGAATTCAAAAATTATTAGGACTTCTGTCAAAACATCCAGAGACAGCTCGACTCCTCTACAAACTCCAACTAGGGTGCTTACCTCACTTCCTTGCCTTCACCTCATGTACCTTGTTTGCACGTGCAAGAACGTGCCAGTGCATTAACAAGTGTTTATTTGAACTGTCTGTAACACATAGCCGAGATAATTATTATTATTTTTTTTTTTGGTAAACTGCAGGCATCAGTGAATGGGTTATTGGTGCATCCTTCAGCAACACCTCAACCAGATAGAAGAAGGTAATTTGTTTGCATAATTCCTGAACAGAGAGGGGATATCTCAACTATCTGCATACCCTTTAACATTGTGCCATTGCCAGTGTACATGTATTCAACATCTTTCACTGAAATGTTTAATTTCATGGTTTACAGAAGTAAAACACTGGATCATCGGTTAGTTTCTGGAAGGATAGCAGATGGGACATCACAATCCCTATCTGTAGAGTAAGATCTTCTGCTACTTAATTACTACAGATAGCCTTAGTTTGTCTGGATTGTGGACTGTAGAGTTCTCGTTGGATGCTCATATAACTTTCAACTGAGTTTAAAGATAAAAGATAAGGTTATGTATTGCATATTAAGGACAATAGCTCCAAGGAAGTTCCAAAAGGCTTGCTAGTATTAGTTTCTAGCAGACTGGAACAATGTATTGATAAGACTGGGTATGAACCCTCTATCCAAAATGAAATAGCTTCCCTTACCCTTTCTTCAAAGCTGCCTTTTATATGTTACTACCCATACCTAATTTATTTCATATTATGTACATATTTCAATACTATCCCATGCCAGTTATACTATTACGGTAGAGATGATCCAATTTTGCAATTGTAGTATCACTTAGCCATGTCACATGTGAGAAACCTATATAACATATCCTGTGATGCAATGATTATAATATGTAATAATGCTATGCAAGAAATCTGAAATTTCTTCAACACTGTCTGCAGCTGTTTGAAGCCTTCAGGTGCATCTGGACACAAAGCACGGCCTCCCATGGTAGCCTCCCCTTTTAGCTTCAGGTGTGAAGAAAGAGCAGCTAAACGTAAAGAGGCAAGTCCGGATTCAATAACACCCTATGTCTGCAGTTGTACTCCACCATTATTTTCATTTATGCTGATGCTTTGCTATCTTTTTATTATTTGCTGTGTCAGTTCTTTCAGAAGCTAAGTGCCAAGGAGGCAGGAAATGTGCATCTCCAAACAAAATCTAAGGTTATCCCTCGACCTATATTATAACAGTGATTGATAAATTGGGGAAAAACTACCAAATATGAGCACAAGCAATGTAAATAAGACACAAACCTGTCATAGACCTAAAGAACTAACAAGCAAGTGCCCCAAATGTCTTACTGGGCCCAATTTCCAAGTATTGTTTGGACCCAATAACTGAGAAACATAAGTAGCCTCCGTTGATCTGAAATTGGGTTTAGTATATATCCTATGAATACATAAAACTTACATGGTTGTATATAAGTGTTTAGTTCAGAGAAACTATTAAAAGTTAAACTGTTTATTGTTGTGTTGCAGGAGAAAGCAGAGGATGGCTTCAAAAAAATGCGCTGGAGTACTAGCTTCAAGGCTAAGCCAATTGCAGATTCTCATCGCGAAACAGAAACATCAAGTAATCACATGAAGAAGGTACATACATTTATCTTGTTTTAATTAGCTTTTGACATATCCTGAGTTTTTTTTTTGACACCCCTTCCTCCCCTATTAAGCCTTTTGGATCCCCTATAACTTAAGGCTACCGTTAACTGTTGATATGCAGGAGAAAGCAGAGGATGGCTTCAACCAAAAGCGCCAGAGTACTGGCTTCAAGGCTAAGCCAATTGCAAATTCTCACCTTGAAACAGAAACACCAAGTAATCACATGAAGAAGGTATATACAGCTATCGTGTTTAGTATGTGATGCTAGCAGTTTTTGCACAAGATCGTATATTTAAAGTGCAGTAAATGCATGTGATAATGATTCCGGAACATTCTGTTGTGTGTTTATTGTTCAAATTCTTAATCCACGAAAGTTGCAATCAAGTTTGGATCGTTTTGTGGAACTGTCTAGCATACAGAAACTTCCACTCTCCATCTCTCCCAAGTTTCTGTTGCAGCTGTTGGGTGTCGCAGGGGTTGAGTTTCTGCTAGACATCTCTCATGAATTCTTAAACTATGATTTTCTCTTGTACCTTCCCTGCCAGTACCAAACCATTTAATAAAAATTCTGCCTTGCAGATCTCACTGACCCTGCCTCGATCACCAAAACTTGGAACAAAGCCAATTCCCAGCATGGTCCTGGATACTGGGTCTCGACCTCCTAGGAGGCCTTCAGTCAAGATTGATGGCTCTAAGCATGTTATACGAAAGAGTTGTCTAACCCCATTTCATTCTATCAATCCACTGTTGAGGAAAAATATACATGAGAATGTAAATCCCCTTCTAGGATTATCTGTATTATCTTATCCATGCATCTGCACCTCACATATCTTGGGTCTCCATATGACTGTGTTGTCTCCCCCTTGGCGCCGTGTAAAAAACAAAAAAATTATACCCCAGCGCATGGGCGGACCGAGAATGCTTCCCCAAACATCCAGCTTTGAGTGCGGAGCAGAGGGAGTGCCTTTTCTAAGTTTACAGATATAGAACACTATTCAAGAGTCAATTTGTCTTGCTGATAATGGTCTGCCTTTGAGTATACACGTCAAGGAGATGGAAATAAACTTTGAGATGTCAATGGATCCAGATGGAAGAAAATGTCAGTGGGACATTTCCTAAATTTTGTTGATTGCTGCTTTCAACCTTATGTAGAGGTGGAATTTTGTAATCGTTCTTCTAAATTCTCTTGATCAGGGATAGTCAAGTTTCTTTGCAGAGATATGTTATTTAGGGGATCAGAAGTTTTGTATGGCACATATAAGTAAATTCTCTAAAAGCTTTGGCATTGCCATTAATTTGGTCTGGTATCATATGCAAATAATATGACCATATGAGTTTATGCTATTTCTGAATTGAATTCTGTTGGAAAATTAGAAAGATATTATGCAGCAATTATCAAGATTGAATAGTTGTAAATAAGGCAGTAATTACCAAGATTGAATAGCTGTAAATAAGGCTGTACAGCTGTTAATTAGGCAGTAATTAGTCAGTGATTATAAATTAGGAATGTATCTTTATTAGGTAAACTAATTAGTGATTTCTTTCCTAGTTTAGATTTCTTGTAATTCCTATAAGTACGAATTCATGTAAGTCAGAAAAATATGAATGAGAAAATCATTCCCAAACTATTCTCTCTGTTTACAAATTCCATTTCTATTATTGTTAGTTTGGTTTGAGATCTTTCTATTCCTCTGCAATGGCAGACATCACTTGCTCCTGTTAAAGGTTTGTCAAGTGGAATTAGCAGGGACAAAAAGTACTGCAATTCAAGTTAAAAATCAGCTGTCTTAAGGTACACTTGTGGCTTAATAACTATGCGACTACAAACTTCATTTTACAAAATTTGGAAGGATTTTCAATGTGCACAGACACATACATACGTACATACAGAGATGTAACACAAGGTAGGCAGATCTCTCATCTATTCTAAATACTCCAACAAGCTTGCATATTGTGGTTAATATTTGCCATCACTCCCATTCTATGTTTTTCAACATCCATGTCCAATTTGATTGGGAAGATCAGATCCCAATCCCTTAAGTTGAAAATACTTTCAGTTACACATCAGTTCAATGGAAGAAAATAGTAGCTGATCTCTTACTTGGTTGAAGATATCTAACAAGCAAAAGCTCCCATTGATCAATCAGACAATAAATAGACCTTGGTCTATGACTGGATATTCCATTGATTCCCAAGGATACTCATAGTCAAACCTCTGTGCATCATATACGTATGCTGGAGTTTCAGCAAAGAGCTCTGGGCAGCTGTGATTAAAAGATTCTTTGTTCTGGAGTCCAACATTTGTTGTGTAATAGTCACCTTGAAGTACACAAGCTAGAAAGCCCTCATCTGAAGATGCTAAACCTGAACAACTTCCCAAAATTACGTTTGTTTGGGCAGATTCCAGATCTTTTATGAAAATCTCATTTAAGCCATGATTCTTCATGCTCAATGTAGTACTGAGAATTTGGTCAGAAGCATGTAAACTTGTCATGTGGCTTTCAGATGGAACAGGAAACAAATTGGTTGCACTTCCCATTGGTGCTACTTCTCGTATTTGTTCCCTTCTGCATTTGGCAGAGGAATGCTTGATTTCAATGTGTGCAGGTTTCTCTCTCTCATTGTTAAAAGGTCTGGGACTGACAGATGGAGCAGGTTGTACACAATCAACTTGGACATGATGCTGGAGACCAGAGTGTGGGAGATGGTTGAAACCATTCTCTAACTGAAGATGTGCCTTGCGTTCTCGTTTGAACTGAATTTCTGGAACTTCACCCCAAGAGTACTGTTTTGGGATGGCAGAGTTAAATGGAGCATACTTTACATCTGTCTCTAGCGGTACAAAAGAATGATTGAGGCCCATCCTTGAACTGCTGGCCTTTGGAGGATCAGGAATATCACGAGTCAGAGCTTTCTTGGGCTCTGTCATTGGCAATGAAACAATACCTTTCAGATCACCGTCATGGAGTTTGGGATCATGATTCTGGACAAGAGTTTTATTGCCTGATATTCCATACATTCCGCTAGCAGCATCATTTTGTTGCATATTGATTGAATTCTGAAGGGCAAAACTTCCAGCATGGTCTATTGAAGATAAATCTGATTGCTTTACCCCACCAAAAGAAGCTTTTAGCTCATTTTCCTTTTGTAACCTACTCAAGTAGAGGCGGTACTTCTGCACAATGAAAAGATGTTTCGGTCAAATTTCAGTGATTGTCAAATATTGGACCCTTAAATATATTTCCCTTCAAAGCCATCTGATACTATGTTACATGGACTCAGGTGCGTGTGTTGGGTGCGAGAATGTGTCTAAACGTCGGATTCATCTACTTCTCATGTTCAAGAACACTAAGACATGGTTAAATTTCATATTTTAAAAAGTCTATTTCATTTTAAAGTAAAATGGTGTTTACAAACGAAAATATAGCATTTTATGCATCAAATAGAAGTCTTATGCATAGTTTTATTATAAACTCAATTATTTATACTTACTTATTAGATGCAAATCCAACTAGCTATATCGGAGACATATCCCTACCCTTGTCTAAGTGTCAAGTGTCTAACACGGTATTTCACAAATTTAGACGAGTCCAAGTGACATAGATCTGATAATCAGATACGTGCTTTCAGATATGTCTATGCTTCATGTAAAATCTAATTGAGCTTGGTGGAGTGGGATGGGTGCTTAAACAATTATCAATTTTAAGGAAAAAAAACGTCACTTACAGAATGACTGCAGCCTATCATAGGTCATGAGGTTAGTAGTGGAAGCTACTTAAAAAATAAACAAGTGGAACTAGGGAGACATTCATATAAAATATGAGAATGGATATTATCAGGTAATTAGGAGGAACACAAAAACTATTCTCGCAAGACATGGCCAGTGAAAGGTTGACCAACAAAAACATAGAACAGATTCTTAAAGCCCCTTCTGCAATACCCCTCAAACCTCACCACCTGCTTAACCAGCAATGTCAAAATATACGAAACAGACAAATGAGTGTGTCCAAATATCTCTGTCATCCTCATATATTTCTAATCATTCAAATATCAGGGATCTTACTTGGCAGCTTGGCCTTATGCCAAAAACAAAAATCAATAGCTACTGCTAACTAATATCTGAGCAATGGTTAGGAGTATCTACCTGCAAGTGGCTAGCTACATTTTCTCTTGTCAACCATGGTACGTTCATCAAGTCAAGAATTTTTTTAGGACCAACTTCTGCCAAACAGAGATAAAAATCATCACCTTCTAGAAAATGACAGCTGAATAACTGGAAACCACTTAGATTACAAACAACTGTTACCAGAACAAAGTAAAAACAGTAGCACTTCCGATTCGTGAAAATCAAATAAGATAAAACCACTTTAAAGGAACAGTCACAATAAACTCACTGTCAAATCCAATTTGATGTACTGCTTTGACAAATTTCTGATGCAGATCTACAGTCCAAACTACTCTAGTTTTCTTCACTGAAGAAGGATCGCCGAAGTCTTTGTCATCATGCTTGTTTTCAACATCTTTTCTTTTCTTTCCTGAAGTCAGGTCACCTCCACTGAGCAAGTGCCCATCATCAAATTGGTCTGATCCATGTCTCATCATCTGAATTTCTTCAATGCCTTCCAGGCTTTCAATATCTCTCACTTCATGTATTTTCTTTCTTAAGACATGCTGCCATATATTGCGCAGTTCTTTCATTCTTATGGGCTTAAGAAGATAATCGCATGCCCCATGTTGGACACCTCTCATTACCCTGCTTGTTTCTCCATCAACAGACATCACTGCAAAGATTAATAACATAGTGCCATTATATGAATGGAAGACAACAATAAAATTTTGCAATCAGGACAAAGCTTCAAAGGTCAATCACAGCACTGACTGATGACTGGAAGATCCATCTCAAGTCCAACATGCTCAAGAAGCTTAAACCCATCCATGTCAGGCATGTTAACATCACTGATTACGATATCAAATCCATCTTTTCTTTCACGAAGCAAGTCCAAAGCCTCTCTTGCCAGGCAACATGTAGTCACTGAAACACAAAGCAGCAGAGAAAAAGTATAAAATGATCAGTAGATATAGACATTCAGCATTGCCATCACCAAAGAAAGAAAGAAAGAAAGAAAGATGTCCAGTCAACAAAGCTCATAAACAAACAGAAATATTTTGAGGACATGGAAAGAAAATTTACATCTTTTGGGATCAAGGATGCAACAGTGTTCTGATCATTCAAGATGAAGTATTTCCATTCCAATGAAAAGGCTGTATTATGTTGATCAAGCATCCATAAGGGCACAGAGTGATAAAGTTGGCTCCCATTGACATAAAGGACATGAGCATGAAGATTGTATAGCGAGTAGTGACTGACCAACACACTATACAGTTTTCTTTTCATGGTCAGCAAGAAAAGTTGGTTGAGGCCAGGATAAGTAACACAAGGTATACTTTGTGGACTAGAATGTTGGCTTAATAGGAAAATTCTGACCGAATACACAAACAGAAATAGGACAGCAGACTGACTTCACTGCGTTTGAAATAGTGGCAGGACTTGGAAAGCAATAACATTGATTACTAATACTCAGCGGGAGGTTTTATAGGTAATAACATTGATGGCTAAAAACATAGACTTGATCATGTGCAATGAAGGCTTTTTATAGGGGTGTGTATGGGTTGGGTCGGGATAGAGCCAAACTGAACTGGCCTTGGCTGGTTTCTAAGTTTTGGACCCAAAACCAAACTGGACTAGCTATGGAAGCAAACCAACCCAACCAGAAAAATTTTGGGTTCCCTTGGGTCTAATTTTATTGTATAACTTGACCTATTCATTAAAAATAAATTACTATCTCTATAACGCAAAATGGTGAAGACATATTATATATCATGATTATGCATAGGAGTGTTTATATAAATCATACTCTTAACCAATGACCTTAAGAGATGTCAATTAGACAACACAATTTGTAAGATTTTGTAAAGGTTATAAAGGTTGGATCTTGGGTTTGTTTATGTTACCCAAGAGCCAAATCGATTTGAACAATTTTGGGATATTTGGAGCTAAAACCTTACCGAGCTGCTGTTAGAACCTAACCAACCCAGCCCTTGAAGGTCAGATTGGTTTGACTCACAGGTTGAATGGATATGCACCCCTAACTTTTACTGAAGGAGGAAAAAATAATTATCATAAAAAAAAAAACCCCTACAAATGGATAGTTGTAGCCAAAAAGTGTATTAACTAAGTAGTTACAGAAGGACACTGGCAATCTGTCTCAAAAGTGCATCACTTTGCAGACTGTAATTGTGAGGCACAATCGTAAACATCCGCTTGATTTGTAAATATGCCAACCCAAGGCAAGTATTGGACTATTCAGGCTCAGTAGAAGACTTCAATTCAGCTTAGGAGGGCTTGGGTTCAGCAGCTCCAAATCAACCACCTTCAAGTTTAGTTAGCAAAGGTTTGGCAGAAGTTGAGTATGTTTATGAGTCCAATTGATCTAGGTCACTAAAATGGTTAAATATATTCAATTCTGTGTAAGAACCCAAAAATCCTACTTTCGCAAATGCAAATTAGGGATATAACATAGTCCAAATTCCTAAATTTCTAAATTGTGTCACCCCTCGCTGTATTTCTAGTTTTTTTGTCTTTTGTTGTTTTTTGTTTTTTGTTTTTTTTTGGTTTTTTTGTTTTTTTGAGAATTTTGTTAAGTGGCCTCTAACACCATGTCATGCATATCTCAACTGTTAATCAACCTAGCCAATGCAAACTTGCAGAGAGTCATGCCTTGTTGGGGGTTCACTCATATTCCATTTTCACCAGGTTGACAAATAGCATCATCAGAACCTAATGATCACAAAGACTTGTGGCACTAAAAGCATTTTAGGTGTACTTTTCAAATGACTCTTGAACTTATCAACTATAAACAAATAATTGAACTTCACAAAATAAAATTAGATTATTTGCACATACTCATTTGCAAACTTGACTTGCCTAGAATTTTGGCAGACACTCCCAGATGCATAGGGAATAAATCAAACACTCGTCTTGGTTGGCTGAGGCATTCAGCTCAGAAACTGGAGGTCTCAGGTTCAACTGATGCACGTCCTTTGGTGATTGCATGCATCCATAAGGATTAATCTCAACTCAAGAAGGGTCAGGAGCACCTTGGTGTAACCAAAAAAAGCAAGAAGTTTCTAGCAAACAACTCTGTGTGCGCTGAGCAATGAATCAATCTAAAGCAGTAAATGAATGCAATGGTCCTGTTTGAGAACTCTGCCCCTTAACAATTTAATGTTGAATATGATGCTTACTCAACTCAACTAGCATTCTGGAATCTAAAGCAGTAGTACTAAACAGTTGTAGCAAAATATTTTATTTAATAATACAAGGAGGTGGTACAATAATTGATGACAAATTTAATGAATTGACTGGGAGAGGCACCATAATATTCACCCCTCCTGCTTAATAGAGAGGGGGATCAACAAAATGAATTAATCATTAGCCACTGCTGACCTTATAAGACTGTAAATATTACATGGTGGTTGTGATGAACTAACCATTAATTTCCCTCCGATTTTGTCCGTAAATTCTTGGGGAGGTGGGGTTTCCATGTTGGGGAAATTAGATTTGCAGCAAAACATTCACAAACACAAACAACACAAGATGCACAAAGAAAAACAGCAACACTATCCATCTAAACATGACTGTATCAACTATTACCTCATTCTCAATGTCTTAAACTTCATTAGGAATAAACCTATTATGTCTCTATAAATTGGAGGCTTATTTAGAACACAATTCACAGAAGATCAAGGCAGAAATGGCCTATATGTTCATCAAAACCCAACACTGAACTAGCGAAACCATACCCAACCTAATATCAACAGCCACAATGACAATAACAGTAGAGAGCGGAAACATAAGGTCCCCTTAGAACCCATCAAGACTTCAAACACATATAACTGAAGCATATATCATGAAACAAAAATAATTAGCACAAAGACAAGAAGTCTAATATATCAATTAAGCACAGTCAATCACTAGAACCATGAGCCAAAAAGAAGCAATGAGATAAACAACTGTACGAAGAGGTAATTAAACCTTCATAAGAACACTTCTTAAGCATCTTCTCAAGGATTCTAAGCCAGGCTAAATCGTCGTCGACCACAAGAACACGGAGACCGAACGGGAAGGCATCTGTTCGAGGGGAAGAAAAACCGCTCTCCATGGAGAAGACAGCTGTAAAATAAAAAAAAGGATCAGATGGTTCAGATTCAGGCAAAGACAAGACTTGAACTAGGGCATATATAGAATATATCTATATATATAGGATTAAAGAGATCATTTTGTTATCAGTGATGTTAGTACCTAGAGAGAGAGAGAGAGAGAGAGAGAGAGAGAGAGAGAGGGTTGAGAGTGTTGAGAGTTTAAAAATGAGTGAGCTCTGGTTTTAATGGAAGGCAGAGAACAACGAATATTGGCGCCGGACGTGGCTAATAGTTAACGGTCCCTACGGTGCACGTTAGCGTAAAGTTCTGTTTGGATCGGCTAATAAGTAGATTATAGCTTTTTTACTTTCTCAGCTAAAAAAATCAACATGATAAACTAGTTAAATTTTAAATAAAATTGTAAAACATTAAATTTTAATTAAAAAAATCAATTAAGACGAAAAAAAACTAGCTAAATAAACTGGTAAATAAATTACTCTAAAGGAGTACATTTTATTTATTTAATTTCTTTTCTTTTGTTGAATAAAAAAAGAAGAAAAAATTAAATAAACTGGTAAATAAATTACTCTAAACAAGTACATTTATTTATTTAAAAAAATTTATTTTGTTGAAGGGAAAAAAAGAAAAGAAATTTAAATAAATTGGTAAATAAATTACTCTAAAACGAGTAAATTTTATTTATTTAAAAAATTTTCTTTTGTTGATAAAAAAAGAAAATTAAATTAAATAAATTACTCTAAAACTAGTATATTTTATTTATTTAAAAAAATTCTTTGTTGAAGGAAAAAGAAAAAAAAAAAGTCTGAGAGACAGAGATAGTAAAGTGAGAGGTGGAGAATAAATTTATGGGAACATATGAGAACTTATGGTATAATCTAACAGGACATCAATGATTTTGGAACCTCAATGGTGTGAAATAATGTTTTAATGTGCTAATAGCCTATGAAAACATTTGACAATGACATGTTCTTTGACAGTACATAGAAATAAAACATTTTTTCAACTTTTACTTCATGGCTTAATGCTTATGTGATGAGTTTTACTTTCAAGTTAATATGTCATAATTTTTTCAAAATTGGGTTTTAATGCACCAAGACTAGAGAGATCATGTACACACAAGCTTGGATAGGTCTTATTGTTGAAAAAATAAACCTTCAAAGCAATTTCTAATATATCAACATTCCTTTCTTTACCTCAGAAACACAATGAGAATTAAAATTGTACTTAAAATACACAAATTTCCATAAATGACTCTTTTTTTTAATATAGAGATAAGTTAAAAAAAAAACGTTCATCTTTTTAGTTTTAAGAAGATATTCAATCAGTTTAAGGATCAAACTAGATATATATTTACGCAAAGACAAACATGACATGAATTATGATAATAGGGGACAAGGAAAGTTATTTAGAGAAAAATGAGGGTTGAGTGGCCTTGAACCCATACCATGTTTGTACAAAATTTCATTGTAAATAATTAAATTTTATTTTTTTTTCTTTTCTGAAAATTATTACATGTGATCGTCATAACCATGTAACAATCATTATGATTTGAGTGTGCATGAGTCTACGTAGACCCTACCATAAATGTTCATGTAACGATCATGTAGAATTATTTCTCACCTCCCCATCTCACACAATTTTTAACATAAAAAGGATATAAAAAAAATTTAAAGCACATCCCCCTTAGCTATTTCATGTCTTTTACCTCTCCAATACCACTTCAACAGGTATCACTCTCGCGTATGATGCAAGAAACAACGACCCAAAAAAGAAAAAGGTTTTTTAAATGGAAAAAGGAAAAAAAAAAAAAAAAAAGAGGATAGTTCTTCCAGGAGCCTAAGTAGGGGTATTGAAAGAATTGTTGTGCTTAGATGGCCAATCATTTACCTAATTCATTAATTAATTTTAAACATTTTAAAGCACCTTGTACTTAGGTGAGAAGGTTTCTTAGTGTTGAATACTTTAGTCTAAAATGGTAGTAGATAACATAATATAATGACCTAATACCCTAAAACCTCCACAAACTTGAGGCAAACCCTTCCTTATTTAAATAGGAATTGGACAAGAAATTCTTATCAGGTCAAATTAGTGACTTAAGTGGTGTTTGGTGTCTCCATTTGATTGGAGAGTGCTTTTCATGCTGCTTTGGGGTCACCTTTTTTCGCAACTTGAATGGAGTTACAGGGAGATTCCTATAATTAACTTAATCCACCTTTCACTTTGGTTTGAAATGTGCTTCCACCAACTAATTCAAACTCAGTTTATTACTAATCACAAGTTAAGGAATATTTAACTTTCAAGGGTGGAAGGTTCTTAGCTCTAATACGGCCTATAACTGACATGTTATGACATAACGATTCATACGTATGAGAGTGACCGGATTAATTACTTGTTTGGATCAATTTATAAGCTGGTTTATTTAAGTAACTTATTATTTTTTTTTCTGAAAATAGAAAAAACTTGTTTTTCAAAATTTTGAAACAAGAGAGATACAAAAATGAAAACAATAGTAATAACAAAATTTTTGTTGTTTTCATTTATGATAATATGAAAAAAAAACAAAAAAAAAAAACAAAAATTTTGAAAATGATACCAAACAGACCTTAGTTTTATGATTGACAACAAAAAAGTTGATTTCGGAATTTGTAAAAATCATTTTGATGAAAACAATGGTGTTTTCGAGTTTCCATTGTTTTTGCTTCCAAAAACAAACATGAACCACAAAACCAAAACCAAAAATTTTGAAAATGACACCAAACAGACCTAGTTTCTTAATCGATGAGAGCAAGTTTCCTCATCCACTTTGCACTAGCTCCATTATCAGACATTGTGACACTAAAAATCACTTTTAAGTGTTGCTTGAGACTCATTAGTCGTGGATGGATTTCCATTATCCATTATCAATAGAGTAATTGTGATATTTTGTTCCCCTATACACATGTTAGTTCTTTTCAATCCAATAATGCTTATTATTGAGGCTCCAACTTGCAAACCACAGGAGAGGTTTAAACTTTAAAGGCACACCTTTTTGAGAATGGGGTAGGGGAATAGCCCTTTGGAAAGGAAGAACCCAAATGGCCCTAAAAGGAAAATGCCCACTAACAAAACCCTTTATTATTACTTTAAACAGATGGGAAGCATGATTTGGTGACTTTAAGAAATAGGAAGGGATGAACTCCATACAACTTCTCTTAAGTGGAGTCTTGCTTTTTGTTTATTTTAATCAAAAGTTTTGAGAGAATTTTTACCTCCCCTTATATGCCCTCCCCTCTTGATGCCTCTGGTGTTGTTCTCTTCCCTATTTGTTCTTTCTTATTTTTTATGTATTCATTCTCCTAATTATCATGAATATGCCGATTAATAATACTAAGCGTTTCGTCCCGCGAATATGCCATAGATTTTGGAAGAGTTGGGGTGGGGGCAGTTAATTATTGCCATTTTTTGCCCCTCTATGGTGCAGAATTTTCTTCAGTGTCCAAGTGAGTCTAGATTGTTCTGTCAGAAAGTTCTCTGTTGATACTAGGGAATTTTTTTACCTGGAAACATGAAGGCAAGAGGAAGGCCCCAATGGAGTTTTTGGGCTCTACTAGAGAACTAGTGCAGCTCATGTAAGTAGTGAACCAGGAAAACTGAGGAGGGAGGTCACTTACCATTGGTCCTAGAGATTCCTTGAAAATACAGAGAGAGTAATCTAAGATATATGACAAGTAAAGCAGAGTAAGTTTGACATATAAGCATAAACTTTTGCTTGCAGTTATGGGGATTATAAGTGTTTATTCACAATTAAAAGGTACACACTAAGGAAATTCCCTTGGGGTACTAAACTAGATTATCTGAAAAACCAAGTTGATCAATAAGCTTCAGAGGGTATAGAGAACAACAAACATTCTAGTGTATTAGTTGGTAGATCAGCAACTAAATTCATCAAGTTCAACTTAACTTGCAAGGTAATCCTGGAAACGAAGAGGAATGATATCTGGACTGAAAAGTTCTCACATACTTTCTTTTCCCACTGTTTTCTATAGTAACCAAATAGGGGACAAAGATTTCCTTGGTATTTTATTTCCTTTTCCCTTGACAAATCACAAACCAAACAGAGCATTAGGTGAAAAAATTTAGTTGTTTAGGTGTCTTTCCTTGCATTTCTTGAGACTGCAATTCTCTAGACCAATATGAGCCTGCACCTTATAGAAGTGTTATCGTTGTCAACATGTAGAATTCAGTTCCATACATAATATTTCTACCTACCCAAAGAATCAGTTCTACTGCAGTTGCTGGCAATATTTGTTTCATAATTCAAACAAACAAGAACAAATTGGACTCCTTAGTTCAATTCAATGTAATGATGAGAATGCAGCAGCAATAACAAGATCTACATAACATATAAATTCGATTCTTGATCTGTGAAACATAAGATAACAAGCAGAAACCCACAAACCAAGTAACTCTACTAACTCGCAATTTCCATTCCACCGCGCAGATTCCAAAAAGCCGAGTTGGATGCCTTGCAGACCATTTTGGCTTCTTCTTGCATCTTCTGTCACAACATAATCGAGGACTCCCTATGATTAGTTTGGAACTCAGATTTTCAGTTAGAAAAGTAAAAGAAAAGGAAAGCATGATGGAAAATAAAACAAAATTACTCTTTCATTTTGTTCAATTTTACTTTATTTTTTTCTTTTCTCACCAAAAATCTAGGTTCCAAACGGAGCATAATGCTCTTTAGCTTCGGAGTTAGTTCTTTATCCAAGCCCTTCAATAAAGTTTTCTCTGATTTCCAAGTTCAGTCTACTCCGGTTAATCGTATATATATCTACTTCGAAACAGCTTGCATGGCAATCTTGGTGCTAGTTTCCATGCAAATCCAGCATTCATCATCTGTCGAGATCTTTACCAGAAAAATTCCTCTTCTCTTCCATCCCTTTTCTACTCAGACTTTCAGAGCTTTGATCTGTGATGTAGCCTCCAAGTTACATAAGTGAAGGATATATAACAGCTGCAAAAAAATTCCACTTAAAGTGAGAGTATCAAATGGATTCCGAGACACAAGACAATTAAACGCAGGATTGAGAAAATTGAATGCAAGTAAAAAGGCATGGTCTAAAAAATGTACTATAAAATTCCCTCAGAGAGGCTTTCCTGTCTTGTGAGGACATGGTTGGCATTCCATCAACATATAACTGTGGTAAAGAAAAACATTAATTAAAACAGAATAAACAAAAACAGAAACGAAACAAAGCATCCTCTCTAAAAAAGCCCTCTTGATTTTGTTCGAATTGCGTCAGTGGCAAACAATAAGCTAGAAATTGTAAAACATCAACCCACCTTGTATACATGTGAAGAAGGGAGCAATGGGGCTGTCAGGAAACTTCATTTGAAGACAATCTCCATCATAATCTCTTGGTAGAGCTGCTGCCTGCTGTCCTGAAGAAATGGAAATATGAGGGCTATGGCCTGTGAAGAAGTCTCTTCTTGAGGCATTTCTCATAATAGTTTTCAAGTGCAAGATGCATAAGTTTACCTTCTTAAAGACAAATACCACCTAACCACCGCCATTATATATAACCAACCAAGAACCAACTCCATATCAAAACATCTATGTCTATACATATATGAATATTAGATTATATGTCAGTATATATAGATTACACCCACTGGAGAAGACCAAGATGAAAGTTCTAGGAAAAATTATTATACATGTATAAAGATGAAGGAAGACCTGGAAAGTGCTTACAGGGTATTGGCATTTTGAATATCAGCTCCAAGAGCTTTGATAGAATCTCTGTAAGAAGATTTGAAGGGCTGTTTCTGCCACATTTGTCCTTAGTTCTCACGGTTTTCAGTTCTTTATCTGAGAAGAAAGACAGAACCAAGTAACCGACCAAATTGACAAAAGGCGAAGGCTTTTTGAAGGTGACTTTAAAGAGCTGTTAGTGAGAGAAAGAGGTTTGCTTAGTGCTGTCAAGTAAGGAAAGGGATACATACCTTGTCCCTCTTTTAAGTGTCCTTACCTTTGCCTTCATTTCTTTGTTAACTGCGCTTTGGGGCTACCATTGTTTCTGTGGCTCTAATAAGAGGCAAGCCTAAGATAGAGAGGAGACTAGTTTAGGAAGGTTCGGCCAAATAATGTCGACTTAGCAAGTCGGGCCAAAGCCGATCAAATTCTAAGACCTAAATGGGTTAGCCCACAGATTTTACTCCAAAAAGATATAAGGACTAATGGGTCTGGATTACAAGTTTTATTCCTAAGTAAGTTAGGACAAATAAAGGATTAGTCCAGACACGTTAAATTGACTTAAGGAGAGAGATTTTTAGGAGAAAAGTGACTCTAATTTTCAAAGGGAGATGACATTTCTAAACCTATAAATACGCAATGCACTAAAAGAGTAAAATACGCTCACGTGAGTTTTAACTCTCAACACTTTATTCGATTTATTGTGATTAAGTTTGTTAATTTAATCATCAGAGTGCTTCTTGCCCAAAGAGGGTCGGCGCATTCTCACTGTCTTCTTCTCTTGTAGATTGTTCGTGCTCTTCAAATTGATTTGAGAATTCAACCAAGCTTTCCTAAAAATTTCACTTATAGTTGCCAAGTCCAATTCTTACTTTGCTACTACTGCAGCCCAAAAATCTAATTTTGTGGCACTATGACTCAAATTTGCTGGTTGACACATTCACACATACATTCTGATCTCAGACAGTTCCTAATTTTGGCTCAGAATATAACCTTTTTCTTAATAAGGGAGTAGCTATATCAGAAAAAGAACAAAAGAACAAGTGGATAACTGAGCGACAATTTGATATAAAATTGAAAACTAATATTGATATGTAACAATCCACACGTATACATATTGATATGCTTATACCCAATTTAAGCAGGACTCATTTGAGGAATACATCCCCATAAGGATGAGATTTTTGTTTTTTGTGCAACAGGATATCCTCAAAGCCTTTCGACTACTCTCTCGAGCTCAGGCTCACTATCTATATAAATTATGTAAATTTTATGTAAGTCATAAAGGATGTAAGAAGGAATCGAACTTGAGATCAGATGAGTTGATTTTATTTAGTAGGTTTTCTTTTGTTTAATGAAGGGCCAAGCCTCAAGCTTGCCATTCACAAGGCAATCCATGCTAGTAGTGTGTATGTATATAATCAATAGTTGAAACTTGAAGGCTTGAAGCATAGATCAGATTCAATAATGAAACTTCCAGATCGGCCTGGGCCAGCTAGGCCTAGGCTGGCCATTTATGCCCAATTTCTTTCTGGCTGGCCAAGGTTAGAGTGTGCAGGCCCCTCCTAGTCCAAACCCAATCCAACCTGCCAAATGTCCATTTTATCCCTATGCCCCAGCCTCCCCTCTCATCAAGTAGAAGAAAAGGGGCTTTGATTAAGCTGAAGGTACCAGACGGCAGACACAGAGGAGACGGGACCATCTTAGATCTATATTCACATGCAAAACAAACTGCATACTTTTCCAAAGTTAATAAAGCTAAAGACGCATGGGTCCAAAGGGACAAAGGAAAAAGGTTTTTGTTGTTATTAAAAGATTCAAAACTCAGAAAGCAAATGAAGATTAAAGACAACAAAATGATTAGGACAAATTACGCTGACACTCTTTGAAGTTTTTAACAAATACAGAGTCTCTTCTTGAAAACAATTACATTGACACCCCTACTTTTGCCACAATATGCACGAATACCATGTTAATTGACCTAATACAAAACAGTAATGCCGACATTTTATTAAAATGCCAGAAGACAAATATTTTTCACACTTGACATTACTTAAAACTAATTTCAATACAATATTTGGCACAACGAAATTAATTAAAGGCGTCGAAAGGGTTAATATAATATTGTCAAGAGGAACAAAGCTAAATATTAAAGATATACGTCGTAATGGATATCATAATGAGATGATGAATGCGAATAATGTAAAACAGCTCTACATTATTTTTTATATTTCAGGAAAGAAATATATATTAGAGAAACCTATTACATTGTCTTCTGAACTATAGTAAAGGTCATTCATGACGATGACGATAATTTACAACACTCATTACATATGTTGGATTATTATTTAGAAAAAATATCCTCATTAGATAAGGATATAAAGTGACTGATAGAGAAGTAGTAACATGAGCACAAGGATAAAAAGATCCCTTATTGATTATAAAATAGAATATAAAACCGTAAGCTACTTGGTAGTGAGAGTAGCTCTAGGCATGCAGAGAATGAGATGATGACTCATATGCAATGGCTTGGGTAAGGAAACTCACTGAAGCCGTAGCGAAAGTGAGAAAGTGAGACTTCATAAGGCAATTGTGACTGCTTATGGGTCTCAACCTGGGTGATCTATTTATGACCATAATGAAGCTTGGGTAAAACTAAATGCAGGTCCGAGCCAACTACTCTAATAGGTTGTTAGTGTAATAATTAGAAAAGGGAAGTGTCCCTATATTTATCAGAAACCTCAGGGGTATCTGATGTAATTTATTCCTACGAATCAAATTCCTTCCTTATCTATTCCTTCTTTATCTTTCTTTAGAGATGCCTTTGCATGCTTGCATGATGACCACAGGTTCTCTTCTCAGTTCCATATATGTGACATCCTAGTACATTAGCAAAGCAATAGTAATGATAATAATAGCATCCATCTCGCATCCACACATTATCAGTTACAGTTTGAAGTACAAGATGTATTAGGAAGAAAGACCCAGTCACGACTCACACCATTTGAACCATCCTATCAACTCTCTCTCTCTCTCTCTCCCTCATTTTTTCCCAAGGTCTTTCATACTTGCACACCTTTTCTATAAAATCAGACGGTTAAAGTTCAATGAATCAAGTAAACCATCCTGTTCATCAATGGTGCATCTAGCTAAGCTGTGCTTACACAGATACACTAGCATATATCTTCCACATAGTTTTCCTGACAATAAAAACAGAAAAATAACTTAAAAAATGAAACAAAACAAAAAAAATTTGTTGTTGTTTTCTGGCTTCAGCTGGTGTAATATATACTCATTTCCTTTTCCAAAGCAAGAAGAGGTCAAGCTGAAATCCTTTTCAAGGAAAAAGCACATTGCAAAATCAGCTACAGATCCAAGCATGAATGGACGTTCCCCTAACTCAATCAATCATAACAAGTAAAAGGTAAGTGGAGTAAAGATGGGCAAGATGTTGAACTTGAGGAAGAATTCTCATTCTATCAAATGATGAAATGCTAAAACCAGAGTCAAGTTCCAAAGGAAAGTTTTCTCTTCCTCCTGATCCTCAATGGGTTTATTTTTCCATTTCCTTGCTTTAATTCTATGCTTGATTCCATCTATTTTGTGCCAAGTAACAGGTATGTTTTCCTTATATCTATTCTACCAAAAATTTTCCATTCAATCATGAGGAGGAAACAAAATTACATTGGTATTCATTCTCAGATTTAATTGTCACATAATATGCATAGAGTATGCATGCTGAAAAACAAACAGGACAAAACTTGCAAAATTCTCTTCATTCAATTCCTAGAAATCTATTTCTTCTGGAACTAGATCATAGTTTTCTCCTATTACAGTACAAAAGATCATGAAATCTATGTTTCTGCAATCACCAATAACCAATATTACATGCAGAGTTCATCAGTATAGACTGTGGAGGGACAAGTAATTACACTGACCCAAGTACCAGGTTAGAATGGATTTCGGACACTCGAATCATGAGCCATGGAAAATCAGTAGAAGTGGAGAATCCAAATGGAGACTTGCCACAGTATCAAAGACGCCGGGACTTCCCCATAGACAGCAAGAAGTACTGTTACACTCTAAGCACCGAAGAGAGGAGGAGATATCTTGTCCGAGCAACTTTTCTGTATGGAAGCTCTGCAAATGAAGGCACCTACCCAAAATTTCAGCTCTACTTGGATGCAACTAAGTGGTCAACTGTAACTTTGTTGAATGGTTCCAGAGTCTATGTGAAGGAAATGGTCATCAGGGCACCCTCTAATTCGATTGATGTGTGCTTGTGCTGTGCAACAACAGGATCTCCATTCATATCCACTGTTGAGCTGCGGCCTTTGAATCTTTCAATGTATGCTACAGATTTCGAAGACAATTTCTACTTAGAAGTAGCAGCAAGAGTAAATTTTGGAGCTCTGAGCAAGAAATCCGTAAGGTAAGCTCTCTTTGATGTTTACATCTGATATCATAATCAATTGATATGTACTAAACAACAATTGAAGTCGATATTAACCAATTTTGTTTGGGGAGATATTACCAGATATGTTCATCAGTGCAATACTGCAATGATAACATATGACTGTCTTTCCCAGGTACCCAGATGATCCGTATGACCGAATATGGGGTTCGGATCTTGATAAAAGGCCAAATTATCTTGTCGGTGTAGCCCCTGGCACAGAGAGAATTAATACAACAAAGAACATAGACGTTAATACAAGAGAATATCCACCTGTTAAAGTAATGCAAACTGCAGTTGTTGGCACGCAAGGGATTCTCAGCTACAGGTTAAACCTAGAGGATTTCCCCGGTAATGCTCGAGCTTATGCATACTTTGCTGAAATAGAAGACTTGGGGGTGAATGAAACACGAAAATTTAAAATGAAGGAGCCTTACATTCCTGACTATAGCAATGCTGTGGTGAATATTGTCGAGAATGCAAATGGAAGCTACACTCTGTATGAACCAAGCTACATGAATGTAACACTTGAATTTGTCCTGTCATTCTCCTTCGTAAAGACCAGGGATTCTACCCTAGGACCACTCTTAAATGCAATTGAAATAAGCAAATATGTACAGATTGCCCCGAAGACAGCTGAGCAAGATGGTAAGACCTTCTGTACTATAATATCATTGGTAGTGATTGCTATTTGGTCAGTTCTCTTGAAAAAAAAAAAGGGGACAAATGACGAATGTGCTTTACCAGTATGAGCTAATTAGCCTTATTGTTTCCATATGGAAGTGAATGTTCTTAATGTCCTTCGCTCCATGTCTGCTGAAAGTGTTTGGGCAAATGAAGGTGATCCTTGTGTCCCAGCTCCCTGGGAATGGGTGACTTGCAGCTCTAGCATACCACCAAGAATCACAAAAATGTAAGACCTTTACATTCTGTAAATAACAATCCAGGTTTATTTCAGAATATACTGCAATACTAAGTCATGTATCTGAGCCTGAAATCTAACATCCCAAGGTAAACTATAAAACAGAACTAAAATACTTATTCATTCTTTTTATCCACTTATTAGTGGATTTCTTAACTTCAGACGTTATTTGCCAAATTTTCAACTCAATACTGTAATCCAAAACAGAAAACTCATATAGCCATCCGAATTTATAGGAAAATTGGAAATTGAAACTTCAGCCCAAAAATTCCATCCTAGATCCATCAGAGTGGTAACTCCATCAATTTGGCATGTGCACCATGCCCAGTGCAGATGCTGACCTTATCATCTGAGATCCATAGATAGCTATCACTCTGAGAAAGACTAGAGATTCACTTCTATCTCTGCTCAGACTGCTCCTCTGGTCCTCCTATATGAAAGACAGAAATCATCTTTAGCCAATGCAAATTCAAAATGTTCTACTGAGTGATAAGCTTGTATTGTGAAAATTCTTCTGATATGCCTACTACAGCTAAACTAAGTTGTATGGCAGTACAAAGGAGATCGATGGAAGATTAGGTTGTTATGTTACCTACAAAAAAAAAAAAAGTTTGTCTACATGTCTATATTTACATAGAAGTTTTTATATGTTGTTTGAGCTACCATATGAATACTACTCACCTGTTTGGACAGTATGCTGTCAGGCAAGAATGTGCAAGGTGAAATCCCATCAGAACTCAAGTACATGGATGCATTGACAGAGTTGTAAGTGCTGTTATACTATGAAAGAACTTATTGTCCCTTATTATTCCTGCCTCATTTTGGCTTACAAGTTTCTAATCTCTTAGGTGGTTAGATGGAAACTCCCTCACAGGGCCAATCCCTGACATGAGAAATTTGATCAATTTAAAGATTGTGTAAGCTCTCCACCTCAATTTTCTGTATCCCAATAGCATATGGTGAGAGAATTCTAATTTTTTACACTGACCACTTATTTTTGGTTAACATGCAGGCATCTAGAAAACAATAGACTGAGTGGTCCACTACCTTTTTACCTGGGTAGCATGCCAAGCTTACAAGAATTGTATATAACTATCTTAACTTCTGTTAGATCAAATTGGATTAGTGATACTTTTTTGTTATATCTCCTTTTTGGTAATAAATCACTTGCCAAAAAAAAAAAGAAGAAGAAAAGAATTGGGTTAGTTCTATTTTTTGGAATAGTTTTTGAGTTTCAAATTTTGATGAAATGGGCTAACTGTCTGAATATATTGTCTCTATTCCAATTAAGATATTAAATGTGCAGTAATTGTAAATTCACATGTGACAGGAATGTACAGAACAACACCTTGAGCGGGGAAATCCCTCCAGCATTGTTAGTGGGAAACGTAACTTTCAAGTGAGTATGTTTCTATGTTGTGCAGAAACTAATCAATGTATAACAGGCACCATGGAAATTATAAAATGCTATGCAGGTGTTATTTGAGTTCTATTTCTTTTTAAATTAACACAATACCTTTTGAAGCCAGAAAGACTTAACAGCTTTATCTTGCTAACCACATACCATCAAAACCTCATATACATGAATACTGAAATAGAACTCTTATGATCTTTAAGAAATCTCCACAAACGTATCTTAAGTTTGTAGATTTCAACTACAAAAACTATGCCATATCCAGCAGGGTTCAAATAAATTTAACTCAGAATTGCATGTGAAGAATTTGCAAGTAAAGCCAAGGGATTCTCTGAGGATAGTGCATGACAAAAACAGATACCTATAAGAAACCCTAATGAAAAACAGATACCTATAAGCAAACAACTTCAACATGCATTACATAAAGAAGAATTAGCTGCACAATAAACATCTACTCAGGCATAACAGTCAGTCAGTCACAATGACACAAAGTTTTAAATTAGCATGTGCATGTCTGTGTGAGCAAGCAATGAAGGTAATAAATTAGCACTATATTTTCTGCTGCAGCTATAACGGAAATCCTGGTCTAAGTCAAAAGGCAAAGCATAAGACCCATTATAAGTTGATACTTGGAATTTCAATTGGAGTAGTTGCAATTCTTTCCTTCCTAACCTTAGCAAGCTTGCTACGACTGCACAACCTTCGATCAAAATCTTCTTATCAGAAAAGTGATGACAGAGGTATGCACCCTGCCAATTCTTTCTATTAGTTTCCATGATAGAGTGTACCTCCATTTGCACATCCAGTATCTTTCTTTTGCCTATCAGGTGATTCTTTGCGTATCAGCACCAAGCCCTCAAGTGCCTATTCAATTGCACGAGGTGGACATTTAAAGGAAGAAGGAGTTGCAATCTATATTTCACTCCCTGAGATAGAAGAAGCTACTAAAAATTTTTCAAAGAAAATCGGAAAAGGAAGTTTTGGACCTGTTTATCATGGAAAAATGAAAGAGGGGAGAGAGGTCGCAGTTAAGATCATGGCTGATTCAACTAGCCACGGGACACAGCAATTTGTGACTGAGGTAATCTCCTCATCATTGCTTGCATAAACTTCCTCGGAAATTTATTAACATGGAAATTAGCCTGATGCTTTTTACACTTTCATATACTACATTCCTTATCTATAGTCACTAACACAAACATAATGATAAAGGAATTAGAGACTATTTTTAAGTATATAAGATACCTGCTGTACTCCTCATTTTCATAGTCAAGTTATCACAATATAAGTCAAGAATTTCTTTTAAAACAGAGCTTAATTATGGCATGAATAGATGAAAATTTTCCACACATGGTGATGCTGCGAATCAAGAAATGCATGGTAGTGTTAGCATATCTGAGAATAATATGGGCACTTCTATGTAAGGAAAGCAGGATATGGCACTTCTATGCAAGGAAAGCAGGATATGAAAGAAACTGAACTGCAGAAATCTTCCCCCAACTAAGCATTTGAAAGAGAATTACTTTCGTGAACAATAACTATGGGTCACAGGCACACACAGAACCAAATGGTTGGAATTTCAAAAGAGTATCACAATGAGTAATAGACATGATTGAGGTATAAAAGACAATGAATGAAATGTACGAACAAGATTGGTACTTCAGGGAGAAGTTATCAAGAAACTTATCAGTAAATGTTGTCTGTTTAATAAACAAAACAACGCATGAAGCACATGAAATTTAAAAAAAAAAAAAAAAAGAATTAATAAATTAAATAAACAAAAAGCATTTTAACAAGTTACTTCATGTCCAAAGCTTGTGAACATTATCATGAACCACAAATCACTGACCACAGAAGCGTGCTTGCAGGTTGCTCTCTTGTCAAGAATTCATCACAGGAATTTGGTTCCTCTAATTGGATACTGTGAAGAAGAACATCAGCGAATGCTGGTTTACGAATACATGCACAATGGGACCTTGCGGGATCACATTCATGGTCTGATACTATACTCATGCATTAATTGGCCAAGTTTCTACCCTCTGCCTTGTTAGTTGCTATAGAAAATTAGAAACAGCTAAACCTAAATGTGTCACATAATTTGCCGACAGATTCAGCCAACCATAAGCACTTAGACTGGCTGGCTCGTCTTTACATTGCAGAAGATGCAGCAAAAGGTTGACATGGAACTTCCTGATGTTAAACTATGAATGTGCTTTCAAGTTAATAGCATAATCATAAGCTGGGATTCCTGTAGGGCTTGATTACTTACACACTGGATGCAACCCAAGTATCATTCACCGAGATGTGAAAACAAGCAATATTCTTCTCGACATTCATATGAGGGCAAAAGTGTCTGATTTTGGACTTTCAAGGCAAGCAGAAGAAGATCTAACCCATATATCAAGTGTGGCACGTGGAACAGTGGGATACCTAGATCCTGAGTAAGCCATACTCAATGTGTGTTCTACAGATCATATGTTTCCTTCTTCATAAGTTTTACTGATGTTTTTTTCCCAAATAGGTACTACGCAAATGAGCAATTGACTGAAAAGAGTGATGTTTACAGTTTCGGGGTTGTCCTATTGGAACTGATCTCTGGAAGAAAGCCTGTCTCAACAGAAGATTATGCTGCTGAATGGAACATTGTTCACTGGGTATGTGCATTTCTAATTTTATATTGATGTTTTAAGAACTTTGCATTATATTATTAAAATTTTAGGCAACTGCTGCTAATTTAGACCTTAGTAAATTAGTTATGCCTACTCAAACAAATTCAATGGGAATACAGGGCAAGAAAAAATAATGTGCTAGATTTCAATAACTATATAAATCCCCAAGAGAAGTGTTGAAGATTATATACTTGTGATTTCTGATAAGCCTCCAGATGTGCTTCACAACCGGAGTCACTCTACAAGAATACGAAGGTCGCGAATATAGTAAAACTGGAAAATCCGGTGTCGTTCTCTCCCGATGAAATTCTGTAAATATAGCAACAAAGCTCAACTAGCATGGGCACTTATCTTGATGGATTGCAAAGGAAAATTCTTTTCTTTTTCTAACATAAAAGAGACCGAAAATTTGTTGGTTTTGAGATGATGATTGTTCTATGATTAATGCAATAACTTAATAATTGATGAAAGCAATAAAATCTAGTTTTGTATAATTAGGGAAAAGCTTGGACATGGTTGTTTCAATCCACCAATTCACAACAAGGGTTTCAAATGAAAAGTTTATAACTCAAATCAAGAATCGCACATTGGATTCTTGATCCGGAAGATTTTGACTATAAATACTTGGTTTTATGTTTGATTAAGCATAAAGATAAAATCTATGACTAGCTCCCTAGAATTAAACCTTAGACATGTGCAATACCTATACCAAACATTGATTTGTGTATAAATATTACCAATATGGGTTATGAATCTAAGTTTTTCTAATGAATCTCATGCTAAATCAAATGGAACCATGGAATTCTAAGGATATGGCTTTAAAGTTCATACATCTCATTTTCAACCCTTGAAGATCCTTGGTGGATCTTCACAACCACATCCAATGGATGTTTAGCTACTAAAATCCATGGTAAAGAGCATAAATGAGGATAAATCTACCATTAAACTATGTAGAACTAGTGTTTGGTTGCTAAGAAAGTGAGAGAAAGATGGCAAGAGAGTAAAAAAACATTCACTTCATATATGAGCATTCATTTACAATGATCCAAAAGTAATAAATGACAAGATGACAAAGCATTAAAGTAAATCTAACTAAAACCTTACAAAATATCCAAAGTTCCCCTTTAGAAGCTCCTCCTACTGTACAGAAAATACAGAAAAATAGATACAGATCTGTTTTGTTTGACTGCTGTGATGTAGGGCAAAATTGTGTTGACCGTCCGAATAGTGTCTTAAGTACATTTGATACGCGTCCGGACGCACCGTCCGGACGGTAAAGTAACCGTTCGAACGGTTATTTCACCGTTCGGACGGTCTTCAGACGTGAAATCTCGACTCTGTATTTCCTTTGAACGGGAAAAATCGACTCTGTTATGGCTTCAGACGGAAAAATATGAATCTGTAATGGCTTCGAACGGAAAAACATGAATCTGTAACTCCTAATTCTGTCGTAGCGTCTGAATGCCAATTCGTTCGTCCGAACGGACATGCCGTCCGAATGCACCGTTCGGACGGACTTCTCCAATTTGAGCCCATATTCGCCATTTTATCACTAAAAACCTATAATACACATAGAAAATCACTTTAGAGCAATTTATTACTAAAAACCTATTCTAAAACCCATATTGAGGCTAACAAACAACTAATTAGGGAGCAAAGATTACACTTTTAGAGTGGAATCAATTTCCAGTATAAATCTTAGTGTGTCAGATAAGAAAAGCCAACAACGGCCACTGTTAAGTCACCACTTGACTTAAAAACTTAAGCTATTAAGTAAGGGTTCCAACAATGTATATCAAGCTCTCCAACACCCTCCCTCAAGTGCAACCCCGCCTTGCATGTGGAGGTGCAACATACAGAGATAGAGAGAAACAAAATGCTATCGGAAAAAAAATGTAACTGGAGAGATTTGAACCCAAGACTTCTTCCCAATCATCGCTCTGATACCATGTTAAGTCACCAATTGACTTAAAAACTTAAGCTATTAAGTAAGGACCCCAACAATTTATATCAAGCTCTCCAACAGCCAGATCAGGGAGACTATTCTTTTTTTAGTGTCTTTCCTTGCTCTTACATGACAATATTGTGTATGTGTGTGAGTGCAAATACCTGTGTTTGTATGTATAAAGATTTTGAAATGCAATGTGTTAAACATAAGAAACTAAAAGGACGGCATAGAACTGTAGAGAGCAATAGAACATCTGAAACAAGATATGTTTTCTAATAGTTATGAATCCTAAGTAAAGTGGCATACACATTGGACACCTGAAACATCCATCTGTTTGTCCAGAAATTATCAAACTCTGGTTGAAATTTGATAAGTTGCTAATGATTTGTCTATGCTTTTGACTTGATCAATGCTTCAACAATACAAGCTTGAGGTTAGTGAGTGAAGGCAAGTATGAGTAAATAAGACCCTATTTACATAAACTTGACCTTAGGTTTTCTTTTTCAGTCACTTGACATCCACAAGGGCAGTGACCCCACAAACATACAAGAGAAACAAGTCATCAACTCAGTTGTTGTCAACTTATCTTAGATGGAAATCTCAGTCATTTGAAAGATAATAGCAAGGCCTACCAAATAGCCATCTTGCCTTCGCATAAGCAAAATGCATGTGCCATCTGGCATTGAAGATACATTTATGACATCAGAGTGCACACTTAATCAATATTCAAGTTCCAGCAGAAAAAAGTATTGAAGATTCAATTCCTACCATGCAATTAGAAAATGCACTTACACAACAGTACAAATATAGTTAGACTAGTATTACATTCATACAATTATTGTGTTGTCGATGAATGTATATACCCTAATCCCTGAATCCTTACAAACCTAAGTTTCATTTGCTGATTTGTACTAGAATTAACTGAAAACAACAAGCTTTGAATGTTTTTCCACTTCAGAATCACATCAATATCAATAACTCAAAATTGTGGTTTTGCAGGCAAGGTCATTGATTCGTAAGGGGGATGTAATTAGCATTATTGACCCTTCCCTAGCAGGAAGTGTCAAAATTGAGTCTGTATGGAGGCTTGCCGAAGTTGCAATCCAATGTGTCAAACAAAATGGATTTTCAAGGCCAAGGATGCAGGAAGTAATATTGGCTATACAAGATGCAATCAAGATTCAGAAAGGAAACGAAAAATTATCTTCGGGAAGTCCAAAAGCTCAATCTTCACGCAAAACTTTGCTAACAAGCTTTCTAGAGATTGAGAGCCCTGACTTGTCTAAGGGGTACTTGCACCCATCAGCAAGATAAACATCTACCAAACCCAATTAATACTCCATAAAACTACAGTACATAGACTGTTATCTTTTTGTAAAAGTTTGTTTCGCTTCTTGCAGAAATATATGCACTCAAACAAGTTTCACTTTCAGCTCAAATGAAAATTAAATTGCTCATGCTTTCATTCATGGATACATAAATGTTACTATATGTACATATACGTACATATATGCACCCACATAAACCCTGGAGGAAATAGGCATGTTCTTTGTTGTGAAATTGAACTAAATGTGAAAGATAATTGGGATATAAGAGCAATTTCTAGTGGGGCTGGGGATAAAATATAATCAAATCAACTTTATAGGGAGAGAGAGAGAGAGAGAGAGAGAGAGAGAGAGAGAGAGAGTAGTGGCAGTGGGTAACGGGAGTGGGGTGGGGTTATTTCCTCTTTCCGTCTACAGAGAAAGCGATCGCTTCTTGAAATGAATGATGAATTGACGAAACGCATATATACGTACAGTCATAACTATGTTTAAAGTCATACATATGTGTGTATATGTATATATGTATGTATGTATGTATGTATGTATGTATGTATGTATAGTGATGAGCAATTGAGTAAAGGGTTTTGCAGAGATTAACGAAGATCAATACCTGAACTAGGGAGGGAAAACAAGAGCTCGCCATCGCTGGCGAGGGAGGAAAGAACTCATGGCAGTGCCGTGTGCGTAATGCGCACCCACTGTGACGTTTTATTAAAGCCTTACCCCCGCAACATTTGCGAAATATCACTGGCCTCCCCTTATGTGTAGTTCAAAACGCAGGCACCCCTCAAATTGGTTTGATTAGACCATCCATTCATGTTTAAGGAGGGTAAATTTAATTTAATTTAATTTCTTCTTCTTTATTCATTATTATTATTCTAAAGCCTTTTTTTTTAGTTGAAGTCTTTCAAAGATTGATTTGTAGAAACAGAAAAAAGAAAAATGCCTTTAAAGTCGACAAAAAAATATAGGTGAAGAAAATTGGCAAAAGAGAATAGCACATCAAATTTGACATTTTCTGTATTAAAGTGATATTAAGTCAATAATTATCGGTTTCAAATATTCTACACAACTAGTCAATTGACTAATTATATCACACTAACCCTATTATCTTTGACATTTTAATTAGGAACTTCCAATGATGATTATCTAAATAGCTATAATTGTAAAGATTAAGGTTAAATAATTACACAAAGTTCTATTTACTAATTCTTCCTACAAAATTAAATTTTTTCAACATTCTTAGCTTGACCTCAAGGTTTACTAGTATGTTGTTAATAATTTTGCTTGAATACAAAATATCTATTTTTTCAGTTATTAAAAGAATTAAAGATTATAAGTGTTTTTGGTCTATTATAACTTAGGCTTTGGTGGATGAAGGCAAATAATGTCATAATATCATGGAATAAAAAGATGGATGAGAATATGTGCAAATGGTTGGACATATGCAAATACCCTAAACATAGGGATACAATTGCAAACACGACTTATCTAATTGTTTTACCAAACCAAAAAGAAATGGTTAGTTGAAAAAAATAAATGCCATTAATATATTTTCACACGTATGTTTATATATTTTTATTTGGAGCTATATGTTCATAGTTAATGTTGTACAAGAGGCAGTTGCTTGATTGTCAACCGCAGAAATTATATACTTAAGAACTAAAGTCACCCGCGAACCTTGCTTAGGAGAATAATATGACTTGGAGTGGAAGGAAAAACAAGTTGCTTAGCCACCCAAATTGATTATCATTTGATGCCATATTTTATGGGATTCTTTCATATTCTTTAATTTTTTTTTTGGTATGAGAGACCTAACTTTAATCTTACTAGTACGAAGATATAACTAATAACAATTACATATTTTTTTTAGTCATGTAATTAACATTGTCCAGGTCAAGTTACATAAAACTCAACTAATCATTTTCTTGGCCTGATTAAAAGTAAACCATTTATGCTAGGATTAAGAAATTTATGAGAAATAAATCTCTCAGTTTAGTCTCAAAAAATTGTTAACTTTTAAATTTAAAACGTTTGAGTTTATAGTTGTCTCCATCTTTACTGGACTTTCTGTGATTATTATTTGTAACTAATAACAAATATATCTACTCACTATTTTATCCAAAATTTCAATTATTAAACTTATTGCATGAGCTCGCGCAAACAAACATTTAATTAGTGACATTAAATCATCAATACATAACTACTAATGGACCAACAAATATAGGCCAAGATTAGCCCAATTCACAAAAAACAAAAAAAAAAAAAGGTGACAGATCATGTATTGTTAACTAATATATGGCTATGATAATTGAAAAAAATTAAGTCTTTTATTCGAAATATTATATATTATAAGACCCAATACAAAAGATTGTGATGACAGCATACCCACCTCCCAGAGAAAAGCTATGGACTTTCAATTATTTTGTGTCTGGCCAAACAATACCCCCATCAACCAAAACGGTCACAATCAAAGCCGCCCATTCAGAACAGATAGAGTGAGAAAGCTAGAGAGAGAAACAGCTCTCTTCATATTCTTCTCTGTTGTCCTTTTTTTGGTGGAGATTAGGTTCTCAAAGAACCAAGCCTAGTGGTTCCCGCAGTTCTTTTATATTTGTGGAGGAATTCTTTTCCTCTGTCCTTTTATTTTCTTTCTCCTGGACAGGAAAACCATAAATTTGTACAGATAGAGAGGGGGCGTTTTAGAGAGAGAAAGATGGAGATGATGTATTACCAGTTCCCAAGGTTTTCTTACCAGGACTCGCTGAAAATCCTGGAAGCTGATATACAGCATGCCAACGCTCTGTGAGCATTCCTTCGATTCTCTATTTTTTTTTTTCCTTCCCTGCATATATGCTTATGTATTTACCATAAATGTACATATTAATATATTGACAGGATTCATTTATCATCATCGTATCGATTCTGCTACCGTGCAAGTTGAGGAAAATATGTGACCCAATTTGGGCGTCTGTGCTATGTTTCCTTTATATGGTGGTTTTGGAACTTTTTTTTTTTAATTTACGAAAGTAAAGTTCAGGAATTTGTAAATCAAAAACTACCCTTTTGGGGATATCATCATTTATGTCTACTCTGATAATTAATCTCACATCAATTGTTAATATTAAGATTGCAACCCTTTTTTGGGGCGGAAAGTTCTCTGCTTTACTTGTATTGTTCGGTATTATGATGATTGGCATTCTTGTGACTGCATAGCTGGTGGGAATTTTGGGTATGCATGCGAACTGTTCGTTGTAAAGCTAAGAACTGTACACCCAATTTAGAACTATTTGGTTTTCTCCTATTTTTAGTTGTAAAAATAATGTTCAAGGTGTGGTTAATTACCTTTGAAACACGATGAGAGGGAGGTCCAGCGCGTCGTGTGAAACCTTGAAACTAGGTTTCAAACTGAAAAATTCAATCGGATGTTTGGAGCATAAAGAGCTTCTTTTTGATTGTTTGAAATTATATATATATATATACGTTATCATTCTATGTAATTTTATTCTGTTTGAGTAAATCAAAATGTAGAGGTAAGGCAGGCTCTAATTTGATGGTTGTCGTAATGCATTTTTCTTTGATTTCTGGGTATACAGGGCTGCTGCAATTCCAAGAGCCAAAGGGGGTGCACGACTTCAGATGAAATTGGTTTACAATCACTTGGCACCCCTCTTTTTGTTTTTGCTCCAATGGATGGATTGTTCCTGCACATGTCTTCTCCCGAGATATTTAAATTTTTTCCACATACTTGTATATAAGGTTGGTTCTAAATATCCAAATGTTGATTATTGTTTTTTTCTTTGAAATCGAGTCACTGTATGCTTGTTGGAGAGAATTAGAAATATTAGCCTGTCTGCTATCTTGCTATGACGGCTGTCCTTCCCAACTGAGGGTTAGACAAATTAGGAAAGATTGTTGTATGGATGTCGGGAGTGTTTGCTTTTCATTTTGACTGTATCACAGCTCCTTGAATTTAGTTCATTGCATTTATTCTGTTTACAGGTATACACGGACGGGAGACCAAACATTTCCACTCACGGAAGGAAGGCAAATATTAGGGACTTCTATGGTTTGTAGATTCTCTATGTGTTAACTTTTTTAAGAGGATTAGGGAAACAACTGAGTCTGGTTTATGCCCTTATACTTTTCTTTCTTTTGAAAACAACCGGATTGCAGCTGTTATATTGCCATCTCTTCGGCGGCTCCATGGTGACTTGGTGGAGGCGGACAATACTAAAGATGAGAATTCTGACATGGAGATCGTTGGCAAGAAGAGACTGGAAGGGAGTAATGGGTTTTCCAATGTTGACTTGGAAAGAGAAGATGAATGTGGGATTTGCTTGGAGCCTTGCACCAAAATGGTCTTGCCTAATTGCTGTCATGCAATGTGCATCAACTGTTACCGTGATTGGTAACTACATAGTTCTCTTCTGAAGTTTACGTGTTTCTCACAATGGATGCCTAGGTTTTCTTCTTTATTCTATTCTTATACTGTTTCCGATTTGCAGGAACACAAGATCAGAGTCCTGCCCCTTCTGTCGTGGTAGCATAAAGAGAGTCAACTCAAGAGACTTATGGGTTCTTACTTGTGGCGATGATGTGATTGACACTGAAACGGTTTCCAGGGAGGACTTGCTGCATTTCTACCGCTATATTAGCAGCTTGCCAAAAGATTCCCCAGAAGCCCTGTTCTTAATGCACTATGAATACGTGCTTTGATCTAAAGCAAACAAGAAGATTGGTGTACAGATAGGGAAAGAAGGCCAACCTTCAAATGTAAATAGAGTCTGGTAAGAAAATTCCTATGATATTGTTACATGTAAATGACTTCTTCTGTGTTGTACGTGTAAGCTGTTAATAAATTTCAGTGTAGGATACCGTTGTGATCAACACCAAGTTTCTCGTTTCTCAGACTTGAGTGTTTACGACCTTTGTTTGCTTGTTGCAAGCGCATAAGAGTGCACATATTGATTTAATGAAAGTATCTAATTATCTATGAAGATTAATATGTTATGTTCCTGACTACTTTATGGTATCATATGAACTTTTGATCTTCCCTCATAAACATAAAGACCTATTTGGTTGCATGTTTCTATAGGTTTTTATTATATAATTTGATTGTGAAAACCTGGAGAGTAAGAATATAGGAGACACTGATCTGCTCGGTTATTGTTCTTCAATGTGTATGGTATCTAACTTCAATGCTTCCTTACGTGAGGAAAGATCTGATCTTCTTGGAGCATCATTAGGGAAACATACATTTGGAGTCCATATGCCATTTATAAGATCCTGAAAACATACCTCATGACTGATTAGTCATATATGAAGCTAGAAGTCCGTTATAACTTCCATTATAAGTTGGATGTTATTTTGGTTCTGTGAGAGTAAGGGTCTGGGTTGCACAGATTGTGGGTTTTGAAGGCATAGAATGATCCGAGGCTTGCATGGAAACAGATGACTTTGAAGAGGTTGTGGAGTTTGCAGATAAAGTTCTCTATATTCAAGAAACCAGCATTTGAACTCAGAAAATTTTATTCTTACAGAATTTCGAAACGATTCAAGGTTGCCAGGATTATTTTGCAACTAGTCTAAACTCCAAAGGCAGGGATGTTTCAGTATCACCATCAATCCATCAGTCTGGATTGTGTTTTTTTTTTTTTTCATTCCGAAAGAAAACAAAAACGATACAAAGTAGTTTTGGGAGTACAGTTTTATTATCTCGCTCTCTGAATGAAGCCATTCGGGGCGGTAAAACGAATTAGCTATGAGCATGAAGCTTCTAAATACCGCACTTACTCTTGACCAGCTGATCAAACGATGGTCGACAGAATCCATGATTGAGGAAGAGATCAGTTACCTGCAGATGCATGGCTTCTGTGAGGTGAATCCCATCCCAGTTTATGTATTTTCCGGGGTTGTCGCAGGTGGATGTTCCTGCCGAGCCACACAAGCAATTCAAGTTGAAGTTGAGCTCTCCACTCCCTTCTCCGCAGCAAGCCTTGAAGGGCTCTTCAAAATGGTACTTTGACGCATTCGTCAGAATCTCTAGATACGCATTCCAGTAATCCGCATATAAGATTTTACAATCCGGGAATTGTCTCTGAAAATCTGCCAACTTCCTCTGAAGGATTTCGTTGTGGATCATTATTGCTGAATTGGCAGCTGAAGCACACCCTGTTTTGTCGCGATCGTGCCGTGAACATGAAGAAATGCCTGAAGGCAGGCACCCCACCGGCGGCAGCCCTTGAACGACGATGTACTTTGCATCACTGTCCAACAATGTCTGTCATATGACAAAAGTGCTATTATGTTAGCATGAAACATTTATATGTCAAGATATAATAATTTATAGAGAAGTTATATAAGCCTAACAAATTTATGATTAATTCTAGCAAACTTGTATCTAAAATATGTAAATGTTCAAAAATAAACAAAGAAAAGTACTAAAGAAAAAAAGGTAAATTATTGAAGTTGCACCCCACTGTTCCTTAGAGAATATAAATAATTTATTGTTAAATTTGAATCGATATTTTTACAAAATTCTCTTTTAACGTAGACAATCATAGAATCTACAATAAACTCATCTTTCATCTTATTTCGAATGATAATTTTAATATACTTGAAAATACTCGTTGTATAGTTGTCGTGGTAACAAAAAAGAGTTTGAACATGATAAAACAGCATTTTGATCAAATAGTAGTTTTGTGACTTATTTATTTCAACTAATTCTAGGCATAATTCAAAAATGGTGAATGGACATATTTTAAAATTTCTGATTATGAGGCACATCAAGTTTAAAATGTTCCAATTGACTTCCTAGATAATGCCTCTCTAGCTTGTTTAGTAAAATCATCAAAATTGCAAATTTGATCAATTTTAAATAATTCAAAATCATTCTTCGTTTCTAAAGTTGAGCTAAGTATAAACATTTTCATGCCCCCTCGCTGAATTTATTATTAGACTCCACTCACTGAAAATCTATTGCCGCATTAAATACATAAATAGGGTAAGTTTAGTTAAAAGTTAAAGTATAAAAAAAAATTTTAAGTTTATCTACCCCTAGCTACGAGAAATTATTTAGTTTTCCTGAAGCGTCGCTTGATCTTGTTTCTCCACTTACATAAATTAGAGCGCTCACCTGTTAAATGAAGTATTAAAAGACTCAATTATTATATAAGTGATAGAAGAAAGATGATGTGGTGCTCTAAGAAAATTGAATATTTTTTTTTTTTGGCTATACATCAGGTGAGCTTTTGTTATATTTCCGCCTATCATTAAGTCAATGATCAGTTTCCAAACTTGCAATGTAATATATATATTTTTCTTTGATACATACCTGAATAAGTTTGCAGGTATATCCGACAGACATATCTGAAAGTGAAGGCGAGCAGAAGACCCTACGGTACGAGCATAGTCATTCACGCCGGTTGCGCCGATCCAAAACAGGGCGTTCCCAAGCTCAGCCCTGCATGAGCTAGCAGATTTTCCCTTACATTCTACCCCTAGGAGGAACTTGTTGAACCAGTCTACCTGAGTTTGCAAGTTTACAGACACCCCCTTTCCACATTAGTGGGTGAGCAAATTTGTGAAAAAGGGAGAATAAGTCGGTTGGAAGTGCCGTTGAGCCGGCTATTGCAAAGTTCACGCCGTAAGTGAAGTCCGAAAAAGTGGCTTTGTAGGGCGGCAAGGAGGGGAGGGAGAGAGCTTCGCATAGGAAATCGATGACTAGGCAGCCATCGCATGATCGGTGAGGAGAGGAGGCGTGGCCGCCGCCGCCCAATGCTTGAGCATTGCCGGTGTCGGTGTTGGAGTCTCCAAAAGCATAGACTTTGGAGAAGCAATCTTTGTAACTGCTAGGCGAAGGAGGAGATTCGTGGGTCTTGTTGTGTGCAGATGAGGGAGGGAAGAATAGGGAGGAGGAGAAGAGTGCAAGGGGGAGGAGAAGATAGTTGGGCTTCATCTTATGTTCCTTTTGTCTTCTTTAATTTGGAGTTGTGGGAATATATTTATATATACATCTCTCTTCCTCATGGGCAATTGATGAACATCCTTACTATTAGGAATATGGGTGAGCAAGGGACAAAGGTCCAAAAGATTGGACATTACTTTCACTCTGTATTAGGCTATTATTAGCCTCAGACTGCCAACAACCAATCGATGGACTGTGCAAAAGCATTTGGGTATTTGCCCTTATTTGTAGGAAACTCCATTCCAATTTTCTCTTCCACATGTTTCTCCCTAAGCTAGTAAACAATCTCAAAATCTTTTAGCAGTTTTAAAGGCTTCATTAGAATTTAGGAAGACCACAATACAATGCCTTAACAGCGCAATAAAATCAAACCCAGTATAAAATTGTTCATGTTTAACTTGAAAATTTAATAAATTTTAAAATGCATTCAATCAAATAAAGTTAAAGTCAAACTTAAAAAATTGAAGTTAATGCAAATTAAACTTATTTATACAACAAATTTACTTGTTTATACAACGAATTAATATAAAACAAACTATTGACGAGGGCAATCTTTTAACGGCACGAAAGACATAACGACACTTTTCAGTTATGTTCGTGGGCATCGATGAGCCAGACGGCGCCGTTTTACCCCCTCCACGGACCAATGAAAATAACGCCGACAAAATGGGCATTCTTGCTACGTTTCGCTCTGTGCAATTCGCAGATCGATTTCTGTGAAGTCGTCTTCTTCGTCCATATACAACGAATTGAAGCTAATCCCAATCTCTCAATCGCACAAGATACAACATTGTCGATTGTTTGACCAGTTTCAATTTCATTCCGTTTATCTAATTTCATGTACGTTTACCAAGGCAATTTCTAGGGCTTCGTTTTATTTTTTTTCAAAATTTTTCGTGGTTTCTGCAGTAGTTTAATTGCCTAAAATTGATATACAAGCAAAAAGTCATATGGCTTTATCAAACTGATTGGAATTTAGGTGAGAGGATTGAATTTCAGTGAACTGACGATTGTGGACTTCGTGAGCAATGCACTCTTTTGTTTTTCTGCAGATCTAAGGATTGTTTTCTTTCTGAAGTTGATCTACTCAGGGCTGGCCCTGGGGTAAGCCCAGCAAGTTCTTGGGCTGGAGCAACCCTCGGGCCAGGGCAACCATCAGATATTAAAAAAAAAAAAAATTAATTCCTATAGATCCCGTGCGTTACAGCGTTGCAACTTGAAATCTCCAAACACCAAATAGACTATGAGTGGTTAGTTCTCTCAAATCCTTACAAACTTGTGAACAGTAGACCTACCTCCAAACCTTGGCCAAGGTCGTCGCCGCCGGATTCTGAAGGTCAGTTTCTCCCTTTCCATTTCATATGTATGTTACACACAATATTTATTCAGAGTGTAAGAAAAGCTCTGCTTTTGGTTTTTAGTGATGGGTTTGATTTTAGACAAATGGGCCCTTTGATTTCAAGTTTTCAACCATGGGTGTTGTGTTGAGTTTGTAACTTCTGTTGAGTGTTGACAACCAAGACCAGTGAACACAAAACAATGCCAGAGAAAAAGGAATGCTTATTCTTAAGAATTAG